>JAJEJO010002641.1:140837-214826 GCA_020662805.1 Glaucomys volans
TCTCTCTCTCTCTCTCTCTCTCTCTCTCTCTCTCTCTCTCTCTCTCTCTCCTACACACACACAAGAAATAGTGCTTCAAACGACTGAAAGCAAAGGGTGTCACAGTTCTTCCCAATTGTCCTTTGAGAATTTCTTTTTCTTTAAATTACAGACCCCTTTTTAAAGTGCATTGAAGAACTTTCAAAATTTAGTTTTTTAGAACTAATAATTAAAAGGGCATTTTAGTTTCAAAGTTTGAGTCTTTGGGGGACAATTTAAAATGTATATCTATAAAATTAAACATCAAAATAGTGCTTAAAAATAACCCCAAATTTCTGTTACAATCAAGAATGAATGTGGGCCAGGCATGGTGGTGCATGCCTGTATCCCCAGCTACTGGGGAAGCTGAGGCAGGAGGATCACAACAAGACCCTATCTCAAAATAAAAAATAAAAAGGGCTACGTATATAACTCAGTGGTAGAGTGCTGGGTTCAACCACTAGTACCACATGCACACACACACACACACACACACACACACAATCACACTTAAAAGAATTTGAATAATTTGAGTAACATTTGTTGGATGCATTTGAATAAAAGCCCCAAGTCATCTATAGAAGACTACTGACCAAATGTGCTCCTAATATATCTATTGTCATTGTTAAAAAGAAATTAGTCAGGCAACTTTGTAATTTTATTTCATATGCAAAAGTATATAAACATGTCATGCATCACTATGATGAAACTATATAATAAATACTTAAGTTAAATTATTAATGAATATTGCAGATTAAAATATTAGGCAACTTATCTTGAGGTAAAATCATAGGCTCATCTGGCTGTCATCTGGCTGTCAGTGATCTTCAAAAGACAGTTTTAACCAGGCTGATAATTGTCTTATTTAAAAAATTGAATATTTCTCTTTTCAGAGATAGAAGGGGTTTTTTTTGGCGTGGGGGGAGGTACTGAGGATTGAACTCAGGGACATTCAACCACTGAGCCACATCCCCAGCCCTATTTCATATTTTATTTAGAGACAAGATCTCACTGAGTTACTTAGCACCTCACTTTTGCTGAGGCTTGCTTTGCACTCACAATCCTCCTGCCTCAGCCTTCCTAGCTGCTGGGATTACAGGCGTATGCTTTGGTGCCTGGCTCAAAAGTAGAAATTTTAAAACCTTTCTGGATATTTATCTCTAGCATTTCCTTGGTCATACCAACAATCAATATTTCCATATAGTATAAATTGTTGTATTAATAATAAGTTTTGCTTCTTCTTTAGAATAGAAAACCACACTTTAGCATCTTTACTCTGAAACTATATCTTACAATTGAATGTTAATCACTGTGCCTTAGCTTTTGTTGTTGTTGTGCTGGTGTTGAACCCAGAGCCTGTTTCATAGTAAGCACATGCTCTATGACCACACTGCACCCCACAGTGTAACACCTTAGCTTTTTAAAATGGAATAATGCCAATTCCCTCAGTTTGCTTCAAGGGCCTAAAATTAGATCTTTTTAGTTATGTTTCTACTCTTTGAATGTTCATCAGTTTCTCTACATTCTTTAAAAATGTAATCCAAAACAGGAAATTTTTTTCAAATGGAAGTGTAAATAATACATGATATAGAAGAGAAATTGTCCCTTGCCTATTTAAGAGTATTTATTTTTACCAACATTGTTGCCAAAAATGAATTTAATGTACCTAATCTTCCAGACATCATGACTTTGCACCATAGGACATTGTAGAGGATCAGTTGTTTCATGATCACATGACCAATTGGAAGCTTCCTCTCACTGCTGCTGCCTAGCATCGTGGAAGACCTCAATGGTCTTGGGAAAAGATCAAAATTCAAAATTTGAAGGAATTGAATATGTAAAGTCAAAAATAATCATAAGTCAAATCATAAGTCAGGGACCATCTGTATTTCATTGAGTATTTTTTCATTGAGTATTTATGAATGTAAACAGTATTACTTCTTATGATATATATATCACATATATGATATATATGATATATATATATATATAAAGCCATTGTCCTCATTTGAATTTTAGTTTGTTTTTTAAGTATATTAACCTCCCCCAATTAATATAATTCACAAATTGGTACAGTATAGATTTGACTTTTTTGAATACACAAAAAATATGTTGATATTTTATCATCCTTCCACCTTCTGTGGAAAAACTTTGGAACAAATTACTTAGTAGTCTAAAAAGTTTGACCAAGAAGGTCTTTTCCTCAGATGATTAAAGAGATAAACAAATGCTATATAATCCAAACTGTATTTATTTTATAATCAAATGTCACCTGAAGAAAAAAATGGTAGAGAATAGTCAGAAAAATTCTCTATTTTTATTTCTTGTTGTAGTACTGGGAATCAAATCTAGAACTCCATGCGTGTTAGACAAGTGCTCTACCACTGAGCATTTGCCCACCCCCTTTTAAAATTTTATTTTGGTACAGGGTCTCACTAAGTTGCTTAGGTTGGCCTCAAATTTGTGTTCCTCTTGTCTCAGCTTCACTAGTAGGTGGGATTAAAAACATGAGCCGCAATAGTTGGTTTAGGAAAGTCCTTTAAGAGAAAGAGTGATAGGTACAGGAGTTAATCTGCCTTTCCACATATTAATATGTCTTGCAAAGATATCTTAATTTAAGTGTTAAACTGTTAGGAAGTAGATAAACAGGTATTGAATTAGTAAAAGCTGGGTACAATGTGTTTGATGTTTGCCATCTACATTACTAAATCTTCACAATTATCTCATTTTTACACGGAGGAAGCTGAGATTTAGAAATCTGGCTCAGTGTGGTAGGTTGTACTATTTGTTTGTAGGTCTTCATCTTTCTTAGATCATACCATACCTTCCCTGTGGAGGCAATAGACTTTCCATCCTCATTCACATAACGTTATCCGTGTATGTTATCCATAGCGTTATCTCACACCAATGCAATGTGGATGGCAGAGAATGTGTTGAGGTGAGGTTTAAGAATAATGCCAAGTCTCAGCCAGCCCTCATGCACTCCTGCCATCCATCAGGAGCAGACCATGTTCTAGGGAGCTGATGTTTTGTCAGCCTTGAAAAAGAGACACAGGGAGCAGTCAGAAACCTGACTTGAGCCCATTGTGTTCAGGAGAATACTGCAGTGTAACAACTGACTAGATCAGAATAAATAATTGTTGTAAACCATTGAGATTTGGGAGTGATTGTTTTGCAGCACTATTGCAGCAAAACCTGAACCATATCTCAGAATTAGATGGTTAATAAAGGTCAGTGAACAGGATATAAAATCTGGAACAATATTATACCTAGGAATGTAGTAGCAAAAATAAGGATTACTCAAAAATGGTGTAGGGATATTAACTAACCATTGGGAAAAATATGGTTGTTTTATATATATATGTTCATATATATAAAATATAAAAAATATATACATACATAGACATATAATATAAATAAAATAGATATACATATATAAAATATATTAATATAAAATATAAATACATAAAAAATATAAAATATAAATATATGGTACATATATAAAATATATATAATAAAAATATATAAAACATATAAAATATATATAAATATATATAATACATATAAAAATGTATTTTTTTAGGTGCTGATAGACCTTTATTTTATTCATTTATTTATATGTGGTGCTGAGAATCGAACCCAGTGCCTCACACATGCTAGGCAAGCACTCCATCACTGAGTCACAACCCCAGCCCAATGGTTAAGTTTTTATACCTTAAAAAATAACTTTTTTTTTTTTTTTTTTTTGCAGTGCTGGGGATTAGAACCCAGGGCCTGTGCTTGCAAGGCAAGCACTCTACCAACTGAGCTATATCCCCAACCCCCCAAAATAATAACTTTAAATAGATTAAAGATATAAGATATGAAAGCATAGTTAGAAACATCTAGGAGAATATAAAGAATGTGTTTCTAAGAATGATAGCAGAATTATTAGATACAGTGACAACTTGGAAATTTGATTACATAAAAAACTGTATGGACAAATGGCATAAAAAAGGTAGAAAGACTGAAGACACACTAAAAATATATAACACAAACAGAAGATTAATATTTTTAATCTTTAAAGTCAATACTAGTAAGATGGAGACTCCAAAAGAATAGCAAGAATAAGAATAGTTAATTCACAAATTAAAGAATAATGATAGGCCTTAAATTTGAAGACACGAAAGCCTCATTAGTAATCAAATTCTAGAAATTAAAAGGATAGTGAAATATCATTTCTGTCCCAACAGAATATAATAAATTTAGAAAAATAATATTAATGTTCTGTATAGGAAATGATTGAGAGTAAAATCGTTATGATTTTTTTTGGGAGAGGACAATTAACAATTAAACACATTTTAATTTTAAGACAAAATATGCAGACTTGTTGATCTAGCATAGCATTTCCATTTCTTTTCTTTCTTTCTTTTCAGTATGGGATTTACTGGGCCCCAGGTGGCAGGGGTAGGGGATAGGGTGAGGCTTAACCACTGAGCCACATCCCCAACCCTTTTTATTTTTTGACACAGAATCTCATTAAATTGCTTAGGGCCTCACTGAATTGCTGAGCCTGGCTTTGAACTTACAATTCTCCTGCCTCAGCGCTCCCCTAGTCACTGGGATTAAATTTCTTAAAGAAATGTATCAAATGTGGAAAGATAAAGTACAATATTTATTGCAAAAATTTTGAAGCTATCTAAATATTAATCATAGAAAATTGACCAAATAAATTATAAAACATCTACAAAATTTAAAAAACATATTTTAATGGTAGCCTTAAGAATCATTATCATCTTTAATATTAAATGATAGCAATGAACCCAGCACAGTGGGTGCATGCCTACAATCCCAGCAGCTTGGAGGCTGAGGCAGAAGGATAGTAAGTTCAAAGCCAGTGTCAGCAATTTTGGGAGGCTCTAAGCAACTCAGCAAGACTCTATCTCTGAATAAAATATAAAAAAGGGCTGGGGGTGTGACTCAGTGGTTAAGCTCCCCTAGGTTCAATCCCCAGTACAAAAAAAAAAAAAAGCAATGATTACAATTCAGGGAAAAGGGAGTCTACAAAACTGTATAGTTTCCTTTTTTAAAAATATATGATATAAATATTAATAAAATTAATCATTAAACAATAAACTGAATTCCATGTATGGTCATTTTTTTGTTCTTTATAATAAAAAGTAAAAGTTTGTGTGGTTGATCGTCATATAAGAAAGTACCTTTTAAAAATAATATTAATGTTTTTACAATGAGAATATATTTATAGTCAGAAATAGTAGCAGTAAAATACTTTCCTTTTTGAAAGGATACATGCAAGCACTATCTTCTGCAAATATGAGAAAGTCTACAGGATTCAAAATAGGTCATGTCTATTGTTTCCTCCTTGTCTAGGTTCTCATAAATTATTCATGGAATCCTATCTATACTAATAATTATTTTTTATTCATTACTCCTTTGCATTACTTTTCAGAAAATGACAGGTATTATATTCTGCAGTCATTTATATTATAGAATATTCCTCATAAAAGCTTTTTTTCTAGGCCATGATTATATGATTCAAAAAAATTCACTTGGATAGAAGCAGTTACATTGACTAAACTTAGAGTAGTTCTACATAAACCAGAAATTTTAATCAGAACTTGAATGCTGATTACTTCAGGAGTTTTTAAAGGTTAAAATACAGAAAATTGCCAGGTGCGGTGCAATATACCTGTAATCCTGGTTACTCTATAGTCTGAGGCAGGAGCATAACAAGTTCAAGGTCATCCTGGCTACCTAGCAAGGCCCTGTCTCTGAAATAAATAATAAAAAGGGCTGGGAGTATAGTTCAGTGGTAGAGCACTTGCCTGACAACTCCCAGTCCTGCAAAAACAAAACAAAACAAAAAAACTTATTGCCCAGAAAATTGCTTTCGACTTTTTAGAAAAAAAATAGAAAATAGTCTTCAATGAAACTAATTAACTTTACAAACAAAAGTAATTATGTAATATGTATATTTATATTATATATGTTTATGTTTCTCTATATCAGATTATAGATACAGATACAGATAAATAAAATTCAGGATAAAGTAACAAACTACAGAATTTGTGTACAGACTGATAGGAAGAAAATTCCGAACTTTATTGAGGTATGTAAATTTTTTTCTTTTTTAAAAAAAATTTGTTCTAGTTATATATAACAGTAGAATGCATTTTGCATAAACATTTTTGAGGTATATTCCTGTAGGGGTAAATGATAATATTTACCTTCATTTGTAAATGTAAGGAAAATCCCACTTTGAATTTCCAATGATTTTTGTGTGTAGTGCTTGGGATGCCCAGGGTGTGGCACTTACTCACACATATTAGGTGACTGAGCAACATTAATTTCTTTCCAATTAGTTTCTAAATTAGTAATGACATTAAGTTTTTAAAATTATGAATATAACAGTCTTCTCATGAAAAATTCAGGCCATGAAGATTTGCCTCCCTAGAGGTAAATCAAATTAGCTTAAAATTTTGGTTAAATACACATAAAATGAAATTTACCATTTTTAACCATTTTTAGGTGTACAGTACAGTGGTATTAAGTACTTTGAATTGCTGTGCAACTGTCACCACCATCCATCTCCAGAACATTTTTCATCTTGCAAAACTGTTAAACAAGCTGGGTGTGGTGGCGCACGCCTGTAATCCCAGCACTTGTGAGGTTGAGGCAGGAGGATCTCGAGTTCAAAGCCAGCCTCAGTAACTTAGTGAGGCCCTAAGCAACTCAGAGAGACCCTGTCTCTAAATAAAATACAAAATAGGGCTGGGGATGTGGCTCAGTGGTGGAGTGCCCCTGGGTTCAATCCCCAGTATCAAAAAAAAAAAAAAAAAAAACCAAAAACCTGTTAAGCAATAACTCTACACTCTTGTCTTACCCCAGCCCTGGCAACCATCATTTCATTTTCTGGCTCATGAATTTGACTTTTCCCAAGTATTTCAAATTAGTGGAATTATATAGTATTTGACCTTTTGAGTTTAGTTAACTTTTAAAATATCTATTTGGAAAGATGTTTTAAAAAGACTTTTCTTGTTTAAAATTTAAGAATAATGCTTGTTCATGGTAGAAAACCTATGGTAGAAAACTAGCATAAAAATACCCTTTATAGTAAAAATCAAAAGTTGCTCTTGCCTATCATCTCCATTCCTTCACACCAAAGGTAACCAGTGTTAATACATTTTTTGGCTATTATTTTTTTTCCAGAAATTTTGCATGTATCTCTAAGGCACATACATATACATCGTTATGCACACACTCTGCTTTTTGTGTCTTTTTTAATTTGTAAGAGAGATAATATTATACATACTGTTCTTCACTTAATATACTTGGGCATTTTTCCATAGTAGAACATATGTTCTCAAGTGAATTTTTTTAATTTAATAAAGTAATTCTGAAGTGTATGAAAGAATAGTCAAGAATGACAACGAAATTTTCAAAAAAAAAACTGCTGAAGAAGGACTCACAATACCAGGTGTAAGAGTGTATAATTACAATATTGTGACAAAGGTGGAAGAATAGAGAAATCAGTGGAGCCGAAGTTAATCTCAAGAGTGAATCTTGGAACCTAAAAGTTTCAACTGGATTCAGAAGTCTTTTTGAATCAGTAGGAAAAAGTATGTAATCCAATAAAGATGCATGGATAATTGCTTAATAACTGAAAAAAATGATCAAACCTTTACACGATAAACCCAAATAAATGGCAGATATATCAAACCATTAAATGTATAAAATGAAAAAAAAGAAAAACAAAGCAGTCATCAAATATGTAGGAGAAAATATAACAGTGAATATTTATCTGAACTTTTGAGAGGAAGGTTCTTTAAATATACAAGCAAAGGTAGAAATTTTAATGAAAACACTTGAGAAATTGACAATTTAAGAAAACGTTCTCTCTGATAAGCTAACACACAATAAAGGGGATGGAGAGAAGTATAGAAGTTTATTGAATTAGACAAAGGTGAATAAGGGGAAGGGGGAAGGATGGGAACAGGAAAGACAGTAGAATGAATCAGACATAACTTTCCTATGGTTATATATGAATTCGAAACTTGTGTAATACCATATCATGTACAACCACAAGAATGGGAAAATAGGGGCTGGGTTTATGGCTCAGTGGTAGACCACTTGCCTGGCAGGTGTGAGGCTCTAGATTCAAGCCTCAGCACTGCATATGAATAAATAAATAAGTAAATAAATAAATAAATAAATAACATTAAAAAAAGATCCATTGACAACTAAAAAAAAATTTAAAAAAAGAATGAGAAATAATATTCCATGTATGTATAATATGTCAAAATACACTCTACTGTCATGTATATCTAAAAGAATAAAAATAATAATGATAATTTAAAAAGAACAAATTATGATAAAAATTGTATTGGAAAGATACTTGTATAATGTGTAGTACAGTCTTACTATCCTTATTATATTCAGAACTTTCACAAGTTAATTAAAAAATACAAACAACCCAATAGAAAAAAGTGGATGATATATAGGAATCAGCAAGTTATAAAGCAATAGCATAAATGGAAAATAAACATTAAATATTTAAAATTTTCAAATAAGAAAAAGTAACAAAAAGTAAAAGAACCACTTTCACTACATCAAATTGGAGAAGGTTAAAAGCCTGGTAACATTTAGTGTTGGTTAAGATTTATCCATATAAATGGACATTCTCATTCATTTCCATTTCCAGAACATTTTGGTTTATGTATCAAAACTTGTTAAAAGTTTTTTCACCTTGAAATTCTCCTTTTATGAATTTATCTAGAGGAGATAATTATAGATGTATGCAAATATGTCTGGAGAAATGCTCATCATAGCATTATAATGCAGAAAAATTAGAAACCACCAAAAAATAGCATCAGAGAATTTGTTAGGTAAACTACAGAGCATCTATATATACAATAATATACAGTTGTTCAAAATAACTGTTGAAAAATATTTAATGACATGGGAAAATGTGATGTATTTTTTGTGACAAGGAGAAATGTTGTAATCCTAACTATTTTAGATAGGTACTAGTGCATAGAAAATGTGCAGTAATAGACTGGGAATGTAGCTCAATGGTAAAGTGCTTGCATAGCATGTTCAATCCCCAGTGAAGGAAAAAAGAAAAGAAAATGTGCTATCAGGGTATGTACTCTAAAATATTAACAGTGGTAGTTGTGCATGGAGGCACATGCCTATAATCCCAGCTACTTGGAAGGCTGAGGCAAGAGGATTACTTTTTTGAGGCTTGACTGAAATAGATCCTTTCTCAAAACAGAAAATAAAAAGGTCGGGGGATGTAACTCAGTAGTAAAGGACACCTGGGATTCAGCCCTAGTACTAGGAGGTGGGTGGTGGGGATTGACTAGCTATAATAGTATTATGGATGATTTTTATTTTATCATAACTATTTTTATTATTTTAAAATTTTAACTAGTACAGAAAAATTGAACATATTTATGGGGTGCCATGTGATGTTTTGATATATTTTATTAGTTATTTCCATGATTTCCACAATGAACATGTATTACTTTTGTAATCAGAAATAATGTAATAAAAATAAAATGTTTAAAATGTTTATGATACAAGCCGGGTGTAGTGGCGCACACCTGTAATCCCAGCATTTGGGAGGCTGAGGCAGGAGGATCATGAGTTCAAAGCCAGCCTCAGCAACTTAGCGAGGCCCTAAGCAAATCAGTGAGACCCTGTCTCTCAATAAAATACAAAATAGGGGTAGGGATGTGGCTCAGTGGTGGAGTGCCCCTGGGTTCAATCCCCAGTACCAAAAAAAAAAAAAATGTTTATGATATAGACATTGATATTTATGTTTTTTCCTCAAGTGATTGGTTTCTTTGCATTATTTTGGCAAAGTCCCAAGAAAACTTCTAGGCATTTTATTTAAAAAATTAATCAAATAATTATCAGACTAAAATTATTTGTTGATTTTGCAAAAATAACAATTTTTATTAAAGTCACAAAGCTAAACCATGACATTTTCATTTTAAAAATGAGACAAATTCTTGTTTTTTAAAAAAATCTTTTAAATATTTTTAGTTGTAGATGGACACAATAACTTTATTTCATTTATTTATTTTTATGTGGTGCTGAGGATCGAATCCAGTGCCTCACACATGCCAGTGAGCCACAATCCCAGCCCAAGACAAATTCTTTTAATTAAAAATGTAATTATCATTATGTACCTTTAAATGAGGATTAAATGAACCCCTTCCACTAAATTATAGCAGGCTATCTAATTTCATTTCTAAGTTTTAGGAACACAAAGAAGTATGGTTTTGTAATTTAATACTCAGCAGCATATCTTTTTTTAATATAAAAAATGTAAATCTTTGTGAGCTGGGGTTGTAACTCAGTGGGAGAGTGCTTGCATGGCATGTATAAGGCACTGGGATTGATCCTCAGCACCACATAAAATAAATAACTAAAATAAAGGTATTTTTAAAAATCTAAATCTTTGTCCATATTATTATCCTGAAGATAGGGAATAAACCATATCATAAGATATGGCAAATAATCTAGGAAAAGTCTTCGTGTTTTTTTTTTTTTTTTTTTTTGGTGCTGGGGATTGAACCCAGGGCCTTGTGCTTGCGAGACAGGCACTCTACCAACTGAGCTATATCCCATGCCCTTCATTTTTTATTTCTAGAAAATGCTGACTTGATTTGATGTTAAGACGAATGCATATTATATATAATAAAATTACCCTGAAAATAAAATTAAAATTAATGTAAACTTAATGAAATATTGAAATTGTTAAGTACAAAACAGCTAGTTAAAATTATACTCTTTTATTTATATGTCTTTTCTTCATTTACCATTTATAATAGCAAAATAATTTTTGTGCAATTCTCAAATGATTAATAGAAAGTTTTCTCTAAAAACTCTTAAATAACAAGTATTGTACATATCTTCCCTTTGGAATCTGATTTTAGGCACAACTAACAACCTCTATGACATGTAAACAGGAGATAAATTCCAAACAGCTGAAATGAGAAGTGTAACTCATTTCTTTAACAAAGGTGCATAACACACCAATGCAGTCTCCATTTCACACCAGGTGCTGTTCCCAAAGGAGAAAACACTGCCCTCCAGTGGTCTTCAATGAGGAAATGAAATTTCAGGTACCATGATTGTGGCATTTATATGAAACATGGTATATTTATCTAGTCTTGTTTCTGGCTATATTCTCATGCTGAAACTTATGTCTACAACTGAGCATACGGACAAAATTTTCAAAACTAATTCTAACATATATGTAGTTTCTCCAGTTAGACAGAAATATTAACTAGGAGGATTATGTCTTTTTGACCCTAAAAGCTGACCACTTATTTGACTATCACAATTGGATTATGCTAGCCCCCTATAGTTTCTCACTTGCCAGATAAGGAAGAAGAGATTTCATCTCTATGTTTCCCTTGTTGGCCAATTTTTTAGCTAAAAGACATTTAAAATTGTACAGCAGGCAGAACCCCAGGGGACTGAACAGTGTTCCAACATCCTTAAAGGCTTCCCATCACTTGAAAAACCAAATTCTTCCTCCTGTTTCTTAAACTAACCAAAGTAGGCAAAAGCAATTTAAAAAAGTCTTTGTGTCTAGCATTGGAACTTTCTCATATTTCACACCATTATATAAATGTCACTCTAACCTATATGTATCACAAATGCTACGCTAAATTAGGGCCAAATTTGCAACCTAGTTTAACTGGGTTTCCTCTTTTTGCAAATGCAGTTTTTGTGTCTGCATTTAGCAATGCATACAAAACTGTCCGTGTAGCTAACTGCTTCGAATTGCTAAATTTGAGGATGGATGTGTAGATCGCCCGTCTTTATGCATGTGCCAAAGCAATGCTGTTACTAGTCATATAAAAACTTCCTAATCAAATGGACCTCGACTACATTGCTAAGTTGGACCATTTCATTGGCTCTTTTGGATTTAGTAAAGGAAAAGTAGAATTTTAAGAGGGGAAAGAGACAGTGTTCAAAGCTCCTCTATTCCTTTATCTTTCAGTTACCAGAGCAAACTGCATCACATGATAAGACCATGGACTTTGGAGTCCCACAGCTCTAGAGGCTCATCCATTTTTGTCTATGTGGCTTAAACTTAGCATCATTTTTATGAGCACAAAGTCAAAAATAGTAATGTGGGTCTCATAGGTAAGGTTATCACAATCAAATGAGGGCATGTTTGTGAAGTATCTAACACAGAGAAAAGACTTAACCAAAAACTTATTTTTATTTTCTCACCATCATTTCTTAGATTTTTAATCCAATAGCTATGAAAATTTCCTGTAGGCATGATTTTCTAAAATTAATTCTCCTTTATCATATTAAATAATGGCTCCTCATTCAGTTTGTGCTAAAAGAAAATATTTTAACATCTTATTGCTCAGACGTAGCACTTTTAAGTAAGAATCAAGTTTTTCTTTTTTCACTTACATAGAAGGTTGAATCTTTTATTTATTCACCTATATTCACAAGGCGCTTCAGAATTTTACAAATGACAAACATAAAAATTATTATCGTTACAAAGGTGATATAGTAACTAGACATATTGGGGTATATTGTAGTGAATTATAAAGTTTCTGGGCTTGAGAGTACAGAGTTCCACTCACATTGTTCTGGTTAACCCAACTTAGTAAATGTATACTACAGAAAGAAAAATTGCTTTCTTTAATTCACTATTCTTTGATTTGGCTTTCTGTGTGTGTGTGTGTGTGTGTGTGTGTGAGAGAGAGAGAGAGAGAGAGAGAGAGAGAGAGATGTTGGAGATCAAACCTAGGGCCTCATGTGTGCTAAGTAAGTACTTTCCCATTGAGCTACATCCCCAGCCCCTCACTATCCTTCCAGTGAAGAAAAACAAACATATTTTAAAAAGATACATCCTCTTACTAGCTGTGATAATGAGTTTTTACTGAGCCATGATCCCACTTCTTCATCTCCTACCTGTGTGTATACCCATGTCATTAAAAAACATGTTTTTTTCCCCTAGATCAGTTCATTGAGTATTATCTTCACTGACCATGACTTCTCACCAATAAAGTGATTACGATATTCTATGCCAGATGACACAGAATCTTTGATTACTCAAAATAATCCTTACAATGCTGAGTCAAACTGTTCATGAATTAAAACAGTAGCATAGATTGATGAGAATGCAATGATGATTTGATGGATAAATTTTTATCAAACTCTTAGAAAAATTTTACATGAAAAATTTGAAGTACCACTTAAAGATTAAAAAATTACATCCAATTAGATATTGCAATAGTGTACACGTACTTCATTGAAGCCTGTGTAAAAGCATTGTCTATGTATCAATAAATGCAAAAAGGGTTGCTAGTGTAGCTCAGTGGCAAAGCTCATGCTTAGCATGTGTGAAGCTCTGGGTTCAATCCCAGCCTCCTCCCCCCAAAAGGGGAAGAAAATAAATTCTGCTATAGTTAATCTAAATTAATGTCAAATTTGACAATTAAACATATGAATTTATGATAAACATTCTGAATTTCAAAAATGCATCATATTTGTAACTGCACCAAAATAATCTAAAGTCAGAACACTTTTTTTCTGGGTATAATTATATTATTATAATTCTCTACCTTGACAGATGACAATTTTAGAACACTTTAAATACAATTTCTACTATATGCACTAAAATAAAATGTAACAGATAGACAACTCACCATAGTATAAGTAACACATTCAAATTTAGTAATTTATTTTCCAGGTGGAAACCAGGCTTCTTGGAAGACTTCAGACTATGCCAAATGGTCTGATTTCACCATAGAGGTAGGCACTAGATGACTAAATTTACTTCTGTGTAATTTTTGTTAACTACATTTTACATGCAAATGTCTATACAACCATGTTAATGAAGTTATAGAGAAAGAAAGTTGGCATTCCCATTTTTCTGTTTTATTCAAAAGCAACTTTTCAATTGACTTGCTCTATCTTTTAAAACCATTCTTCATTTAATCATAAAATGGAAAAGTCAAACAATGCATTCAAGTTGGATTATAAATCAAGAAAAACAATTCTTATGAATAAAATTTAGACTTGATATTTTTCTTCCCATACTTTTATAGTTTTGAGGACATAGAATGCTTCTATTGGAATCAGACCAAAACAATTTTTTTTGTTAATCATAAATATTTTGCAAATTGCAATGTACTGTTCCATAATTGTTTATTTAGATAAATTTGTTTCCATCTTATCCAGGGGCTCGAAATTTTCTGCACTCCAAATTGAATTTGATGCTTAATTGACCAGCTATCCAAAAATCTCTTTTTTCCAAGGAATATAAACAAATATATTTAAATTCTATATGGGTGTATTTCCTACAAAAACATCAATATCCAAGATTCAAAGCCAATATTGGCAATAAGATGTACAGTATCCTTATAATTGGAACATTAATTATCAAAAACTTAGCTTATAAGAGAAGTGTCCCTAAGGTATAAGAAAAAGAATGATTTTTTTTATAGCAGGTGTGGATACAATCTCACTCTGTAACACCCAGAAGAATAAGGAAAAATAAAACCTCCTCCACCCTCACATATTAGAGGGAATCAGGATCCTGACCCAACTTCCAAACTCTTGGAACTTGGAAATGTCTGTAAAACCCCCAATACCAAGGTTTCAGAAACCTGCCACATCACAGGAACAGGGAGGCCTGCAATCATGGAAATATGACTATTAAAATTTCACAGATAATCTGAAACATTTGCTAGTCTCCCCACCCCCATGTTAAAGGGAAGGAGAAAAAGGGAGGAAGAGAGGAAGACTCAAAGCACTGGGGGAAAACCTGCTGTGAACATGCCAGGTCCTTCTTGGTGCTTAGGTGGTTGACCTGTTCCTAGTTACAACTACTGTTATGTCAGAGATAACAGTGTTTTGTGTGTGTGTGTGTGTGTGTGTGTGAGAGAGAGAGAGAGAGAGAGAGAGAGAGAGAGAAAGAGAGAGAGAGAGAGAGAATTGGTGTGGAGTGGGGGACCAAGATGTTAAGAAATTTAACAAACTCATGATTTTTTAAAAAATATTTGAGTGTGTTATGTTTATACATGCTGGCTGGGCGACATAAACCATAAACCTTGCTGCATTTCTGTAAACTGCTTCATGAAGCATACAAATGGCATTCCTGTCAATGGGAGGAAGAGACAGACAGAAATCAAGACAGACAAGCAGCACCCCAGGATGTAGAGTTTGTTCCCACTGCAAGCTGTAGTAGATGATGACACCCAGAACAAAATGTCTTTTTTCATGAGGACGCGAAAGCTTTGTGATCTCTGTGTACAGAAAGAATGATGGATGAAAAAGACTTAATTTCCTCCTTTTCTGTAATCAAAATATAAGGTCTTTTTTGTTATTTTGAAACTACTTCTTATAGAACCCATTGTTGTGTTCCATGAAACAGACAAAACTCAGCAAGACAACAAAGACCTGATCTGCAGAAGAGAAGGTAATAAAGAGCAAGTCCTCTCCAGAGGGTAATTAATCCTTAGTCATTCATCTTAGAAGTCCCAGTTACAGTGAAGGTTAATGTTCAGGTAGCTTCTTTTCTATTTTCTTTAAAAATTTTTTAAACATTTTTTTCAGAATGTTATACTATTAATTGCCAATTTGCATATGTGTGCAGCTGCTGTTTTGGCTCTGAACTCAATCCGATAAGCTTGCTGGAGGTATCGCAGAGCACTTGGCAGCTTTCCTATTTGAAAAGAAAGCCTCTCCCCACCACAGAACAGCTGATCGTCTATCAGCGATAGACCCTGATGGCGTGAATTACAATTACACTACTTTTCACACTAAATCTGGGTGATAGCTACTTGGAAAGAAGTTTCATCATTTTTTACCACAAACTGGAAAAAGAATTACATGGTCATGCTGTGCTTTTAAAGGCAGTTTGGTTCACTTTTGTCTATTTAACACCTAATTCCAAGAAGTCCATAGGCATCCAGAGATCTGAATGGCGCGTAATGAATTCACTGTTTAGATTGAAGATTTTTAAAATCTACCTCAAATTACATTTATTAACAAGGCGACCAGGAAGTGTTAAAGTTGTTAGACGCTTCATTTATTAAATAATTTGTGGGTATTTTCAGTTGTCATATCTAGAGTCATGGGGTTTGCTTATTTTTTTTTAATTAGCAATCCAAAACAATGCTACTGCAATTTAACAATTCATCACATAATCTTGGGCTCTTCAGTTCAGCTGTTAATGTTAGATAATTCAGATTGTTATTTTGATCTGTTTATAAATGATTTAGGTTGCATTGTGCTGTGAGGAGCACAGCAGCAGCTCAAGCAGATCTTCCTCATCTTTCTTGCATTGCCAAGGAGAGCTGAGGGGCCTTCCAGAGAATGTATTTGGGGAACTAAGTTTAGCAAGTGATGGTAGCAGGGGACACTCATAATAACTTGATTTATTATTATCGCTTAGCTTACTTCATTTTTAATTTACGTTTCCTGCCAGTTTGGAAAACTGAGCTTTGAGGCCCTCTTTACCAAAGTCCATTTTATATTAGAATTTGATAGCTCTTTCATTTTCTGGGAGTTTAGAAATTACTGCCCTTCCTCTTCAAGAATCCGCCAACATCAGAAAATGTAAGACTCCTAAACATTCTCTTTCTTCTCAGTCTCCCCTCAGCTCTTCTCCCTCCCATCTTGACATTCAAATCCATTTAGAAAAAAAAAAAACTAAACAAAACAAGTTAAACCCACCTCAAGCAGCAGAAGTGGAACACACTAATCCTGACGTAGTTAACCTAAGAGAAAAATAGATTTTGTTTTCCTTTTTTTAGTCGCTTGCTTTATTAGATTTCTCACTCTCACAGATTATCCGAAGACTACCCATTGATTGATCGCCCGTAGAGCTGCATTTGGTGTAAAGAAAAAACTCACAGCTTTATTGGCTCCCAGGAGACAAAACAAACAGAACAAGATATTCATATTAATGCAAACAATGCAACAAATGAGGGGAAGAATCGCCCGGCTGAAGCGAGGCACCGGGCGGCTGCAGCAGGGCGGGCAAAGGCCTGGGCGCCTCCCGCCCCGGAGCGAAGGTTTCCCTCCTGCCCCGACCCGGGCTCCGGGAGCCGTCGGTGCTCTGGGCCTTGGGCTGGACATGCAGGCACCCGAGCCCAGGCGGGAGTACCCGGCCTCCCCCGCCCTGCAGCAGGCCGGACAGGCGAGCGGGGGAGGAGGCCTCCAGCCCCGGGCCTCAGGGAAGGGCCTGCGGTGGCCCTTAACTCTGCACTGCAGAACTGAAAGGGACTTAGTGTCCTCTTTGCCTTCTCTTTTCCCTTTCCATAGGCCTTTAGGGGCCCCATTCCCCAATCTGTTTCCCTGACCCTGGGTCAGAGGCGAGAGTCAAGCATTCTAAGGTGTACCTGCTAACCCACCTAAGGCAGCATGGAAGCAGAGGTGAGAAAGATGCCAGAAACTCTGGAAGGGGGAAGAGACGTGATACTCATTCTCTCTTAAAACCTCAGTCACAACACCAAACTTTACATGAACAAAAATGAGAGGAGAGGTACAGACAGCAAATGCTGAGAGATATTTAAGAGGTCCTGAGACATTGCCTGTGCAATGAGAAAGGAAGAACAGTTTTCAGCCAGAAAAAAGGATATTAGTTCCACACCTAACTACTTCCCAACCCCCAAACTAGGGAAGAATCTGTTAAGGCTTGATTTCATATCTTTACAGTCAATGTGATGTTAAAAATAGGGATGCCGAATGTTGCATGGGGCATACTTATACTAAAAAAATTATTTGTTTATCTGAATTTCAAATTAACCCAGCCTCCTGTGTTTTTATTAGCTAAATCCCCAATTCTAACTAAAAAATACTTTATTGAAGAAATCATGTAAGAAACAAGGCTCATTCTATTCAGTACATTTTTATTGGATCCTTGCCTTGAAAAAGAAAATGAGTTGCCTCCATATCATATTTTTCCAAGCACATGGTAGGGTAGAAGAATGAGTGAAACTACTTGGAAATGTCCTCATCTTTAGCAGGAAGTAGCAGCGTCATTGGTGGCTTTTCTCAAAGAAATGGACCAAGATTCATTCCCTAAAGGTCTCATCTATAGATAAGCAGACCCTTTCTTCCCTATCCTGGCCAGTAGAGGGTATCATACTTAGCATATCTGCAAGCAGTTATAATGGTACCCATGTACCATTACTAAATCTTTAGTCTACAGCCACTTTACTGGTTCATCTTTAGTTTATTCTGAAAGAAAGTCAGGGCTTGAAAACATTAAAGATGGATGGGTCAAGAAAAACTCTGTTTTGAAAGTCATTAAATTTTTAACCTAGAAACAAATCTCATTCAGGGTCTCCAGGATGCTAAAAGAAAATATTTTCAAAATGCCAATGGTAAAACCTCAGGAAAAATAGTACAAAACAGTGGGCATTTCAAGTGTGTGTGTCTCTTTGTGTAGTGAAGTTTGTATGTGTAGGGGGAAAGGGAAATTCACAGAGCTGCTTTATGGAGGAAGCCTGCTGCTTGCATTTCATCCCCAATCCCAGTAAGAGATTTTTCAAGCAAACTTTATCACTCTTCTGGATACTTTGGATTCCTAGTGAGATGGTCTGCCTTTTAAGCCAATTCCTTGAAGATGTACAAATGCACCCCCACAGGATGCCCCTTCATCACTAACACTTAGTGTTGTTTAACAACTGCAAATGGAGAAATATTTGTTTAATGAGAGCTGTTTTCAGAGTTGATTCATCAACATGGAAGGAAGATAATCTAAGGCTGATATCTCTTCCTGAGCTGCAGGGCCATCTCAGATGGGAGAAGGCCAATTCTGGAGCCAAATGCAATGTTTAGTTTGGTTTAGAGAATATTTTTAAATCAAGATCAATAGTTTTAGAAAATACGTACACTTACTTTCAGTCCATACTGGGTTGAGTTTTTTCTTTCACAAACACTAACCTTTAAAATTTGAACTATCAAAAAGTTAGCATTGTGATTTGGAGGGTTATGGTGCTGTGTGAATACTTTAGAGGTAGGTACAAATTCTTTTTATCTTCTCTCTTATCTTACTTTGTGTATCCAAAGACAAATGTGTATTCCAATACTTGCCATCCCCTTATCTGAGCAGGCCTGAGGAAAGCTCAACACTCAATGATTAAGGTGGTTCTTCCTCCCAGCAGAAATGTCCTGGGGCCCTTATAAGGGTGGTGATAAACTGGCAATGGCTAAATAGTAAACCCCAGTGCATTATCAGGTAAGGTCAGGCTTCCTATTCATTCTGTAGTTTAGCATACTGGTGCCTTTGTGTTAATAGACTTTGGATATGATTTAAGTTTCTTACAAAGCCAAGTACAAAGTCAGGGGGAAAGTTTGTATTTTTGGATGTGAGGGATTATTATAGAAGAAACAGTAGATTCACAGTCATGTGAGGCTGAATTGAATTCCAGCTATTTCAGTAGGTTTAATATACTCATTCCTTCTCTTCTTTATTTTTTGTTTTGTCCTCACAAAAAGAAAATTAAATTAGGTTATCTTGAAGCCTTTAAAAAAAACAACAACTATTCTTTGGATTAATTAAATAAGTGATAACTCATCTTTTGTACTCTGTGCCAAAGAATATCAACAAGATAGTTTTTGAATGTATTCATGATAGAATCTTAAACAACAAAGGGCACATGGGCAGATTTCAGGTTATCCAGGCATCCTAGATTTCAAGTGAACATTCAAACCTGGGAGACTGGTTAAAAATGGAGGGATTTCATGATCAGGTGCAGATTCCCTGGAGAGATGTGATGAACATCTCTGTACACAGGACAGGTGGTAACATGTTTAAGAATTTACTTTGTCCTATTTGAGGATTTTGTCCTCAGAGAGAAGATTGCAATAAAATGAAAGCTAAGGCTATTTAGTAAATATACAAAGCATCATCATTTTAAATATTCTAGCACTTGCACACTTACTAATTCATCCATGAGAAACTCTGATGCTGGAGGAAGTTGGTGAGTTGTAGCTGATTCTAGAAAGGATCTCAGAAACTTGCTTCTTTATACTTGATCAGTGATACGAGGTGATGTTCCTTTTGATTTGAGGCTCTTCTTGAACTGTAAGCTCCACCAATCTTTCACTAAACAGACTTCATTCACATTCTGAATCTGGTTTTTGTCTCACACATATTAAATTTTACAAAACAGAAAGAAACAATAGAGCTTATTAGGAAAAACTTGTTTTGAATAGCAAATTAAGCATAATGGAAATACGAACATGTTTTAGCACAGTAGTCCCCCCCTTCTTTTTTACCAATTGAACATTTACATCTTTTTCAGTACTGTGATTTTCCCCTTAAGTCTTAAGCTGGCACCACACACTTTCAACAAATAAGACTTACATCATTTGTATCTACTGAGAGAAATCATTGTGATTTTGTGGATTCCAAATGCACAGCCTTCTGAAAGAGTTTTAGGCAGTCACCCCTAAACTGCATTAATCAAATCATTGTGGTGTACTAAGAATCCAAAGAACCACCTAATTTCAAAGATTGTAAATCAACTGTCAGTTCTGACTGGTTTCAAATTATGCTCTACTCTCTGAGATTGGAAACCTGTAAATTCAGAGGTACACCTGACTTTCATGGTTTGTTATTAAGAGATATGCCCCAGGTGGAGGCATCTTCCAAGCCAATATATTTTCTTTATAACTGGTGTCAAATTGATGTATATATTAAAAAATCTTGGAAAATGATCTCAAAAAGGAAGTAACAGCCCAATGAGCCATATGTTCAGGGAACCTAACAGGTTTCCATTGGGACCAAATTTCACTTCACCTTTTTGTCCTTATGTGCAAATAAAAACTTATCTGTAAATACACCATTAAAACAGTCATGCAAATTTGTGAGGTCTACAGATGGATAAGAACTTACACTATAAAAATCCATAAAAATCAAGTTGTGGGAAGGTGAAGCATTCTGTTAAATATTAGAAACATACAACACAAGAGTGAGTTGAAGTAAATTTATTTGAGCTCCATAGGTTCATAGCTTCAGATACTTTGCTTCAATTGAACTGGTTAATGAAGAAAAGATTGATGAATAATTAATAAATTGCTTAATTTTGATGTTGATGGGGCACCTGAATCTCAAATTTACATTCATACATGTAAAGTTAATTTTTTTCTTGCTGTTAGATTGCTATTTTAACAGATTCAGACACTAGGGAATTTTCCAAGTGCCAGCTAAAACTCATGCACAGGATTCCCTCTGTGCACTGTGTAGTTTTTCATATGAACAGGACTAATGATGACAATATAAAAATGCCAAAATGCACTCATTTTAATTTTATATCTGTATACTTTTATTATGAAATATTACCAGCAGAAGGGCAGAGATAATACTATAAATGAAACCTTTGTGTACATATGACTGAGCTTTATCAAACCTTCACATTTGATTTTAAAAAATGAGCAATTATGTGTGTAAAATTATGCAAAGGTAAAAGAAAAAAAATTATACTGCATAGATTATCTTTCAGCCACTTTCGTTTTCCATCTATGGTTGGAGGGAAGGAGGTTTTATGATGTAAATTTAGGCACCTGGTTTGCTAAATAGCACTGAGCAAATTAGAAGAAACTGCACTTCTCATTCGGCCCAAATTTGAAACTGGTTTGTAGGTGGGTTCTCTGTAACCCACTCAAGTCCTAAGAACATCAACATCTAAAAATCTGTAATGATAGTTATGTAAATCTGTAATAGTAAAAATATTATAATGGTAGAAATAAAAATGTATTTTAAACTAAAAAAGTAAATTGTATGAAAACCTCTGGTACTGGGCCGGCCTGCCTCAACAGGTTTGTAAGACCTTTTCCAGTGCAGACTCAGGTTTTGGGGGATTCTTTGTGAAGGGACAGTCATGGTGTTACTGTTGTGACCATCTATTCTCTGCCTAGTACTGAGCGGAGCAACCAGGTGGGGAGCGTGCTGCCAGAAATGTCCCAGTCCCAACCGCCCCACAGTCTGCAGCAGGGGGTAGACTGACCCGCCTCTCTAAAGGCTTCTCTCTCAACCGCGACAGTCGTATGGTGTATCTCTGAAGGTCCAGAGGGCCCCTTAATCTAGTCTTGGGGTCAGGAGGTCAGGCTTAAAGGAAGCACCACCAATGCTAAGGCCCCTTCTGTGCTTATTGAACTGGGCGCTGTGGCTCTGGTGGGGAAGGTGGGGTTATAGGGTCTGAGGGTAGCAGCAGGGAGGTTTTGCTGGGGGCCGACCACGCAGACTCACTGCAGGTCAGCGGGGCCTGGCGGCTCCCAGCGCGTGGGGAGCGGCAGGATTTAGGATGGCTGCCCTACTAGGGCCGGGCCCGGTCGGGCTCTGCAGTCTGTCCAGGGGTCTTTCTGGCTTCGACTTCTTCCCACCACTGGCTGGCCTGCGACCTTCCTGAATTCTCTTGGGTGCCCACTTGCTGCCCAACGCGTTCGGTCCCCTCAGCAGAAAGCGAGTGGGCCCGAGCATGCAGGCTCCTCCGCCACTTCTCTAAGGGGTGGAACCAAGAACGCGGGCCCTGGTCCCAGCCCCAAGAAGCTCTCGGGAGTGGGCGCTTGGCGCAGGCCGGGCCCTAGGGTGCACAGGTGCCCGGCTGCACGCGGTAGGACCAGCGGAGGGTGCCGCAGGGGGTCGCTCGGGGGCTCCCGGCCCCCGAAGCACGCGGTGGCGATGGCTAAGTTCCACTCGCCAGCGGCGGGAAGGACGCGCGGGAAAGCGAGGGAGCAGGAAGCGGGTGGTGGCGGCGGCGGGCCCGCTGGAAAGGAGGGAGCGCCGCAGGCGGGAGGAGGGGGCGCGGAGGAGGGAGGCCGGGAGGAAGGAGGGAGTGCGGCAGGCAGGCGGAGGGAGGGCTGATTAGCATGCAGCAGCGCTCGCGCGCCCGGCTCCATTGTTTTAACACCTCCCCTCTCCTCCGCGCCAATCTGTCACCGTTCAGCAGGCGAACGCTGCTGCCTCAAATGCTGCTCTTCTCAAATGAGACGGATAATTAGTTGCCCCGCACGAATGCCGCACTCTTCTCACCCCTGATTGCTATCACCTTCTTGCTCCTGGCAGTTTTGACACCTCGTAATCAGCCTGCTGCTTTTCTCTTTTCTTCCCGACTTCTGCTTCCCTCCCCCCGTTTCCTTCGTAGTTGATTTATTTATTACTATTATTTTAAATGCAATCCCGGTGCCTATTTGGACGAGTCCTCAGCGGACTTAACCTTCCGCGTATACGCGTGTGCCTATATATGTATATGTAAACTAGGGTGTATGTGCGGGAGTCGGACGCGGGCTGGCAGTTTTGCGGGAAATACTGCTTACACGCGGAGAAAATTTTCTCCTAAAGATATTTTTGGGAAGGGAGGAGCTGGGGAGAGGGACGGGAGGGAAGAGTTGGGGAGACCTCAATTAATGCTTTAAAGATCTCTTAGAAATTAACAAACTGGGGAGTCTCGGAATCTGCTGTCAGAAGCGTGTTTCCCACTCTCTCCTCTAACAAGCACTGACAGTCTAATTACTGTAGCTACAAGCAGCTGTCGAGGCAGCAGCCCGGGAGAGAAGGCGCCACAGGCTGAGCGCACCCGGCCAGCCTCCGAACCCAGTCCAACCAGCCGAACCCCGGCCCAATTCCGGGAGGATGGAGAGAAGGGCAAGGCCTGGCACCCGACAGCCCCGGAGAGCCCAAGGCGGGCCAGAGAGCCAGCGGACTCGCTTATTGTTTCATATTTATGAAGTCTTTACCTTGAAGGTTAAAAGATGTGAAGAAGAAAGGAGGGGACTTGGGGGGAGTGGGAAGAAAATCTTCTAAGCTTCCAGCCACCCCTTTTTCTACTCCTCGAGCTCCCCCCACCTCCCGTGTTGGTAAAATAACCACGCAACCCGGGGCTGAGGGGGCGGGGTGAGCCAGGCTGGAGTGTAAGAAAGCAGATGTCCCCGCTGGCAGCAGCCTCAGCCTCCGGGGAAAGCTACACCGGGGGGGCCCTCCCGAGGACATTCACCTCCCACTTCTCAGGCATCCCGCTCACAACTGCCTCGCCTCGGCGGGGGTGGTTTTTTCAGACTCAGCGTTTTGCGTGTGCAGCTTTTTTACCTGGGAGCTGTTCTTACCCGGCCACGCTTAGCAGATGCCAACAGGCAGCCCCTGCACGACTCACTAATGAGAGAGGGAGAAACCTGGTCGGTACCCACTCCACCTCTTTGAGCTGCGACCAGTGCCACCTCTGCAGAGCGGACAGGAAACTTCTTTTCTTTGGCCCAAAAGGGCCTGAGAAGTTGGAGCTTAGGGTACTGCTGGAACCCAAAAGAAAACAGTTCCCAGCTCTTACTAAAAGTGGTGTAGGTGGGGAAAGGATGGACGAGAGAAGAGGGGTCAGTGACTTTGAGTCTCTTTCTGGGCCAGCTTTTGGATGTTGTTAATCGGCAAGCTAGCAGATTTCAACTATGTGAGGGGGAATTATCCCTTTTAGAAAGGACCTAAAAAGAATCCCCTTTTCCGGCGATAGGTACAGTGGTACACACTGGGAAGTTTTTAGTTTCAATTGTGTGTGTGTGTGTAGAGGGGAGGCAGGAGGAAGGGGGGAGGGGAACAGCCTGGATAATTGTCTAGGCATTTCCATTCAGTCCCAGTGGCAAGGGAAGAGATGTACATGCCTCAGAACCCTTCACAGTGAATACCTAATAATCGCCATGTCACCTTGGTGAGGAAGATGTCAATGTGATGTGCTTGACACCCTGAGAAGTCGAGGCACCACTTTCATTCTTCTACAAGTTAAGGCTCTTCACGGTAGCATAGAGGCCTGCTCAATTCCTCCCATTCCAAACCCTCTAGTTTGAAACATTTACTTCATAAAGGCTTAAATTTCTATTTGAGAACTGCAAATCAATGTGTGCTTTATAAAATGGAAGCTATGCCTCAAATATTTTTAAAAATCAGGGGAAAAGAGAAACATCCAATCCAAGAATCATAGGGAAGAAAAAAGGAAAGGAAGCCTTATTTTAAACAATTTTGCAGAATTCTGAATTTGGTATCTGCTCTTTCAAATGTCTTCCAGTGGCCATCAATCAGGCTGCTAACAATGAATAACAATTTTCTTTCAACAAGAATGTTAACATTTCTAATCTAAATTAATAAATATGGATAGTCCTCACAGGCTTTTATATTTGCTTCCATTAAAAGCGAATGTTTCTTTAGAAAGTTTAGTTTGAAAAATGATTTATAAATTCGAAGTGATGTAATAAATGCCATTGTATCCGGTCATCACCCTTCTATCAGGTTAATAAAAAGAAAACAGGATTTTTTAAATAAACTTCCCCCAATGTGATTTATTTATTTAATTACAGCGGGAACAGAGAACATTTTAATGATCACAACGTAAGTAACTCTTTTAATATTTAATAAATTTCTTCATGTAGGTATATACAGAGCAAAAATTAAAACCACATGTTATTAGAAACACTCAAGTATTTAAATAATTATCACTGGGCATCGAATTTCTTGGATTTGGTATTATATTTTTGTGTTGACTGCTATTCTCTTACAGATTTATTTAAAAAGAACATTACCTGTAGTATAAATAACCTAAAATTTTAAATGAAAACAAAACAAAACCCTTTATAGACTCACATCATCAAATTCAATAGATCTCACTAGAAATTCAAGCAATAAGCTTAGATATCTGATACAAACATAAATTATGATTATACAACTCTGTGAGCCACATCACTTTGAATTATGGTAATAATACTGTAAACATGAATACAGTGAATTACAGTTTTATACAAGATGATATTTTAAAAGATAATAAAAGTTATAAGTTCAGAAAAAACTCAAATAGCTGTGACACTAGATTTTTCTATAAATGATCCTGAATTTAATTTAAATCAAGAATTTATAGTATTAGTAACACGAAATCATCACACAACTTGACATGTCTGTTTTCAAGTGTGCCTTAAGTCTCCCCATTAAAGTGTGAATTAAGATGCCGAAGGAAATCCCCCCTGGATGTAATAGATGGTGGGAAAACTGCTTGACAGAATTCACATACTCCGGGTATATGCAGTTCTGAGTCTGAGCCACTTAGTACCATTAAGTCACTGTCTTGATTAGAAAAGGGCTTCCAAAGGGGCTGCAGGAAACAAACAAAAATATCTTCTGTTACTAGTATTCAAAATCAACTTGCATTGAATTTCAAATTTAAGTATTTGAATGAGTTATGTATGAGTTTATATACAAAATTCCCTAATATGAAAGTGAACTACCTTTCCATAGAGATAGCATGAAGACGTGACTCAATTCTTTTTCATAGAGAACATAATCAAACTGATTAAAAATCACTTTGGCTGGGGGTATAGCTCAGTGGTACAGTAAGCTCCTTCCCCAGTACCATGAGAAACAAAACAACCCCAAAGAACAAAAAACAAAACTGTGAACACACTTCTGAATTTTATCTTTACTTATTTAAAAACACAGTAACTTTAGCACCAGCAATTTTTAATAATTATCTCAACAGCAGTAGTTTGGGGACAAGTCAATATTTAAGACATTTTAATTAGACTCTATTATATTTTATAACAGAAATCTTGAATAATAGGGCTTTATTAATACATGTCACATTACATGTGTGATTACATTGCTCTTAATCAAAAGCAATGTACATTTCACTACTTTGATAAGCAAATATATAATATGTATATGAATTAGCATTGATTTTTAAAAAGATAATTTTTCTTTTTAACTACTAAACAGATTCCATGGTTCTGTTTTTTGGGAAAACTTAAATATTTAAATTAATTATTCAACAAAATCTACCATCAGATACATTCTTTTGGCTTCTTATTTTGCTTCTGCTAGTTAATATATAGTTTGGTTTTATTCTTTATGAAGAAAGTGAAACTTGTCAATAATTGTCCAGTTGAAGAATTATGGGAAAATGTAATTTAATAGAATAACTTCCATTACAACCACCAGCACGGCATTTATCTTTTTTTTTTTAAACTCCTAGAAAGAGAAGATATAGCATTTAGCTTAATACTAGTTGTTGACTGAAAAATTTCCTATTTCCCTTAACTGTATAGATTATTTAAGAAAATCTTCTTTCTTACCTTGACATAGGTGAATTACCTGGAAATAGCTAAATTCTATTACTTTGAAGAGAATCACACCATGAAGCCAATTTAAAAAGACTTCTTTATACTCCTATTACTAATATGTTTCTAAAGGAACACAGCATAGTCCAGCATCTGATAGTTTTCGTTTCCTTAACTTCCTTTATTTCAATTAAGCAATCATTTACATAAATAGTATATTACTAACTGAAGCATGACCTGCCTTCTTATAAACATCTTACTGGACAGATGCACACTTTGTGTAAACATACTAAATCTGTCTATGCAGCAAGATTCAGTATAAAGGGCTTATAATAACATGGGCTTAATTCTTTTCATAAGAAGAATAGTAATAATTAAAATAAAGATTATGTAAAATTTAGTGCAAAATAATTTTTTTAGAAAAATATTTTCCATGATAAAGTCATAATTATGAGTATATAAACAAAAATTCAGTTGAGCTAAGAAACAAATTTTACTATCTGCATTTTAAACAAAAAAGGTTTAATGAGAAATTGATATGGCTACAAATAGATTATTACTTTATAGTAATAAATTAACCTAGAAGTAATTTAGTTTCTAAATTTGATAAGCCGATCTTCTACTACTGGTTTATCTTCGAAGTCCTTCTCTAGTAAGATCTATTAGTTTAGATTTAGTCTTTTCATAAAGAGTTTAGTTAGGAACCCTATCATTGTCTCCACAAAAGTTAGAAAGAAATATCACATGGAACAAAAATAAGATGATATTTTAAAAGTCTTTGCTATGATAACTGAATGTGTAAAACAGGTGTTTTAATAGTAATGGTTGATATAAAATAAAAACTTGTAATATGCAAGTAACCAAAATTTCACTTGTTACTATGAACAACTCAAAAATTTTGCATTCATCACATGAACTTTATTAATACTAATAAAATATTAAAATGTTTTAAAAGCCCCTTTTAAGAAATATTCTTTCAATCCTGAACTGTAACATGGCCTTCAAATCATACTAATTTCTTTGCTTTTTCTGCCAAAATATCAATTGTCTAACCTTATGCCCCATGTCTTGTGACAGCTCAACACCAATTCTCCTGCATTTTTTAAGTTGAATACTTTTCCATCAAGTTGTAATCACATACCAGCTGTTTCCCTTGCTGCAGTATAGAAAGCAAATGTACAATGCAGGGTGCCATCTACTGAAACATGAATGCACAGACTAACTAGTGGAAGAACAGGCAAGAGAGATAAAGGAGAAAAAAGTAACAAACATCAGAACTGATACAGTTCACAGCTCTGCAGGAATTCTACTTGCAATAAATGAAACTTTAATTTGTTTCATTTAGTAGCAATACAACAGACTCTGATATGAAATAAGGTACAATGTAGAACATAAGTGAGTTTAAAATTAAGGCTTGTTGTCAGCAATGCCTAGTTTTTCCCACTACTAAAATATACTACAGCTTGACTATTGCCTCCTTTGCATGTTGATAAAAAGTCTATAACCTATAGGAGTACTTAAAACCAAAGGATATTTAATCAAGTGCTTAAAAAAATAAATATCTCAAAGCAGGGACCATCAAACAAATGTTTGCAAGTTATATAGATATTTACCTCAAACTGTATTTTTACAAGCTTCTGTTTAACAATTATGTAGTTTTCTTTTGCCTTCAGGCATTAGAACTTTTATTTTTTAAACAAAGAAAATCATTCTGTGATAGAATCTGAACCTACAAGGGAGAGTAAAAGTGGACTGGTAGGCTATAAGTAGTCTTCAAGCTTGTTGGAAACATTGAATAAAATACTTGACTAAAACCATACATACGCAGATACTATTTAAAAAATGTATTAGGCGGCATGTTTACTGCCAGATTAGCAACCAAAACAAACACTAAACTTTACAGATCTATGTACTGTAAAACTAAGAATATAATATAAGTATTAAATGACAATTCACTTATTTTGATAAATAGGAATATATTATGCAATAATTTACTTATAGATAATTGTGTACCTCTAAAGATAAGTATGATATATACAAACTTTTTAATAGAAAAACACATTTCACACTGAAATTTAATGATGAATTTTGTTATTATGGTACAAGTAGCTTTGAATAAGGGACTAAGAAACTGACACCATGCTAGATATGGACAAGGCTTACATGCATTTTAAAATCAGTCATAAATTTTATGATAGAGCTTTATCATATCCATCTTTTTAAATTTCATGCCCTTTATCACAGGACTTTTATGTTTTCCTGAAAACTTTAACTTTGGCTAATTTCTAATTTCAAAAGCATGTCTGATAATCTAAGAGAGGCATATCTGTGCACGTGTGGCAAAATGTGTGTTCACACATAATAAAATATGTTAATGCAAAACAGTTACCTGCTGTGGTCCTCGGATAGCTTTTCCTGGGGAATCCAGTGAGGGAAAAGGTGCATCAGATGGGTCCTGAAGTGGGAATGTATTTACATATAACGCATTTTGGTCTCCAGGAGGAAAGCACGGAGCTCTATCCAGAGTTGTCCTGATACAAGTGTTCACAAGATTTGAGGATTTTGTTTTGTCAGTTGTTTTAAGGTTTTGTATAGCTGAAGCTATGGGGGCAATTCCCTGAATTTCGAATAGAGTTTCTTCTGTCTTAAGAAAGTTTTCTCTGTTGTCTCTGAGCTCCATATTAAATTTATCCTGGCACATTGCCTCAGATGTGATAGGATCAAAGATGTTGGGTCTCTCTGGAGTGCTATGCAAGAAGGTAGAGTCACTATCCATAGGTGGGAACTTGACATTGAATTTAGAAAGTGATTCAAAAGAGGTGTCTTCCTCATCTCGGCCCAGTCCTCTTGGTGTGACAGATGTGAGGCATGGTGCACCTCTATTTATATCATCTTTAGCCTGAGGCTTAAACAGACCTTCTTGTTTATCTGTTTTATCTGTACACTGTATAGGCACAGAGCACTGTGTTTCTGTGGGAAAAAAAGAACACAAAAGAAAACAGTTACATTCAAATCATTCTTAAAAATTTGTTCAATCAGCTTTGGACTGATGAGTATTATTTTTTGTATTGGTTATTATGGCAACTGAAAACAACTAGGGTTTTTACATTGCTACCATCTTGCACAGGAATATTAGCAGCAGGCAGCAGGTGAAGCAGAACATAGCTTACTGGTCACAGTTTAACTACTTTGTCTTTTCCTAGGTCTTTTGCTGTAAGCTTTGCATCTTGTTCATTTACACTGCTCCACATTTAAAAAAAAATTTGCTTATAGTGCATACATTTAAACATTTTGTCAATAACGGAAGCCACAACTATGAGCTTACTTAGACAGCTAAGTTGTTAAAAGGGAAAATCCTTACTAGGTAGATACACACACACACACACACACACACACACACACACATAAATTTACTATTTACTACTAGGTCATTTACTATTTACTACATGAATTAGATTATTTATTCCCCTCAATATCAGTGTGTAACTAAGTATCTGACTAATCAGTTTGGCCTTTATCTATCTCAATAATCCTGCTCTCAATAATGTGAGGGAGCCATGGTGGAGGATGGGAAGAGGGAAGACGATGGAGGCAAAAAATGCAATTTTGGAATGCACGTTAAGAAAACTACAAAAAAAGGGATATGGTTTGTGGATGATAGTAGATATGAGGTAGGCACCAGGGCTGATACAGTGCTAAATAGAAACTCACTTATCCAACAAATTCAGCTACATAGGACATAGTCAAAAGCTAGAAAGAAAGAACTTATGAGGAGTCAGAACTACAAGTTCCATAGATAAATGATATAAGTTCTATTCTGACTTTATATTTATTTAAATGAGCTTGATGTTTCTTTAGCTCATATCTGGTTTAAAAATTAAATTTGGTTAGCAAATTAAAAGGGGAATGAGTTGTTAAGGCATACAAGAAATCAATAAGAGCTGAAAGCATGGGCGGCAAGAAAAACAAAAATGCAGATGTAAGATCTCAGAAAGCACTACTAATAATGTAGAATCAAAAAGTTATATTTTGCAATATAAAAAAGAAAAAAGATCAAAGCACTCTCCATGTTAATGATACTCAGATACTAGAAAAAGTTAACTTATGCTCCACAATGTCACTTCAAGAAAGCAGTGAAGTTGGCAATGTAAGTCTTCTTACTCAATGGATAAATAGTAAAATTTTAAAAATTAGGATTTTAAAAAAACATTGTTACCAGTGAGCTTGTACATTCACAAATGGAGATTTAACCTATGATGTGAGTTTAAGTGAACAGGGTGCACAGAGCACCTTGTGAGTTGTCTATCCATGTTAGTAGACATCTAACAAATGTCAGTTCCTTGTTATTCCTTTGATCTTTGTTGTCTCATGACACCTCTCTGTCCTTTGCTAAAGCACATTCTGACACAGGATATCTTGTCTTTGGTATGATGTGCAACTAACTTCTTTAGTCATTCTGTCATATACCTACTACTTCTCTTTAGTCCACACCATCGCCTCTTACTGGATGCTTCCATGCCTCTAAAGTTGTCTCATATTCAATCTGTTCTCTACATTCCAACTTTCCTTTCTTAGAGTAGTTTCTCTAAAGTACAAATCTGGTCACTCTATCTTCCTAATAAAACTCTCCAAATCCTTAGTCCTTAGAAGGCATATAAAACTGTTCAAAACTGGCCCCTTGGTCACCTTTCCATACTTACCTTTCACCATACCTGCTTTACTTCATACTCCAGATACAATGAACTTTGTGCAGTTTTCCAAAATAATCATACTCTTGTCTCTGGACCTTTGCACATGCTGTGCAAACTGCCTGATTTATTCTCTGTCCTTTCCCATTACTCTTTGCCTGCCTCTTATTTTGCCCTTTATATCTTGGCTTAGACATTAGTTTCTCTGGATGGTTCTCCCATGACTCTTAGGTGCCCTGGGACTGAACACTGTGTGCTGTATTTCTAGGCATGCCTCTCTTTCTCCCATTAAAGTAGATTTTTTGAGGGCCTAACCTATGTTCTGTTCCCCACTTTCCTGCCCAGTATCCTTGCCCTGTGCCTGGCACACAGTATGCCCTCAATAAATGAATTCTGAATGCATCTGTATTCTTTTCTTCATAGAGTCTAGGATAATTACCTACTTTATTGGATACTCTGTGACTAGGATTGGCACAGTAATTGAGAATAAGCTCGATTATTTAGTTGGATTTCTCTGACCTCTGAGGTTCTTAAAAAGTTCATTAACTCTTAAGTAGTTATTTTTCCTGGCAGTAGACTTGAAGGTGGCAAAAAATTCTAGGAAACAATACTCAAATTCTGAGGAGGAGGACTTATCAAATGATCTTCACAAGATCAGGGTGAGTGCTTTAGAATCTGCTGTTGCTGCTAATGGCAATTTCTATTAACACTAATTGCCCTTTCATGTGCCAAGCACTGTTATAATTGCTACATGTGCATTAATTCATTTAGTACTCAGAATAATCTCAAGGTAGGCACTATTATTACCCCCAATTCATGTGGGAACAAATTGGGAGATGGAGAGGTTAATTCTAAGGCTACACAGCTAGTGAGTGGTATAGCTGGCACTGGAACCCAAGCAGTCTTCACTTGAGTCTGTGCTCACTCGGAACCATTATGCTAAATTGAACATGTTGGTTTCTATATATAGAGAGGAGTCCTCGAATTGACAGAAATGTGCTTGGAATTATTTTCCTAGCAGTTGACCTATCCCCCTTTGCAAAGAAAACATGGAGAAAATCTAACAGCTGTAATAAAGCAGATATTTTCTTTTAGCACAACTTAGCTGGTATGCAACTTCAGACACATTCAAATAATTTGAGTTAATCTGCTCATGTGATGAGAGTAAATATCTACTGAAGGAAGATGTAAACCTAGGATTCCTAAGGCTACTAGAAATCTGAGCTTAGAAAACTTGAAAGTCAAATGAGCTGCATGAAAATACTTGTCAACCTGACACCATACAGAGAACCTTGTTAAGGTGAGCAAATAGTTTTCAATTTTGTCTGCTTCAGGAATACTTTTTTTTTTTTTTTCAAGGAAAGCAAGTAAGATGCAAAAAAATTTCCAACTTTTGAGTACAGGCTATCCATTAGATTACTTCTCAGTCTAATTACCGTGAATACTGACTGAATTACCTGATTGTAACCTCTAATCCTATATTCTTCTTTTCTAATTGCCAATGAAATAGGATATTTCTTTTGAATCAAGCAGCATTTTTTCCTGAAGACATATTTGCTTAAACATTCATTTCTATCTTTATCCTTTCACAAGGCTATTGCCATATGTGGATGAATAGAAAAAAATAAAGTAATAAACAGGAAATGTACAGTTCTATTAACTCATCATTTTAAAATGAATTACATTCAGTTCTTTTAAAGTGAAAATCAAATTTTAACAAAAAATAACAGGGACAATACTGTTAAATATACTTTTTTTTAGATACATTATATAAATCATATTTGAATACTTCCCCTATATTTTCATTCAGGTAGAAAACATACCTGAAAATTCTAAATAGGTATCTTTAATGTCTTTTTCTTTCTTCCTCCTTTTGGTCTATTACTCTTAGGGCATAATATCTGATATTCTGATTTCTATTTGGACCAAATAAAACATCAATGGAGTCTCTAGCATAAAAGATCTAAACTAAATATTGCAAGAATAATGCTGTATCTATTATTTGTGACATAGTTAATATAAAGCATAAGAATAATGTTAGGAAGCAGTTTTAGTAGGAAAGAAATTGAAGTTAAACACCCAGTGTTCTAGTTGACAGATACATACTCAGATTTAGACCTGTGCAATTTAAAAATGGTCAAAGTATTAAGCCATTGATAATGGGGTATGTTCTCTGTGTAACAAAGAATATATCACCATTACAATGTTTTGATAAGATGTTGATGTTCACAAAGCATATTTATGAATTCTAGATACATCTCCATATAGCTAGCATATTTTAAATAAAAATGTTTACTTCAGATCCTGTATCTTTAGTCTGTACAAAAGATCAATTTCTTATGACAATATCAAAAAATTAAGATGGAGAAATTAAGAGTTCTTTTGGGGCAAATAGGGGGAAGTAAGGGGATGAAACAAATTATGCTTATTTACAGAGATTATTCTGTTTCTTCCTCACTACCCTCTATAGCTTTTTTGAAAACAAAATGTAGTAGCTACAAAAAGTAAACTTTGACTGTAATCTGATTTTTAAACAGTGTATATGTAAGTATTATAAGAAATGAAATGTGGTCTTTAATTAAAGGGGTGCTAGTTAGTACTTTTGCAATAGAGTGAAAATCGTAAATCACATCGCTTAGGAATTATCTGCAGAATAACTCAAATCACAAGGGTAAAAGAGAATTTATCATTATAAATGATCAGTTTACTTTTCTTTTGTTTGCAGAAGTGCTTGTTACCAGACTCAATCCTGGTATTTTGCTATTAATATTTAATTACTGAAGCAAACACCAGGAAGCCAGTCTGGGATTTTAGGGAAGGGTGGAGCTTTTAAAAAACATACTGTAACACATACATAAAACAGATATATGCCTTCTAAGTTGAATTTAACACTAAATTTGTATTTTGTACCTCCAATAGAAATGGCCCTCAGGAAATGTGTATACTACATTTTCAATCATGAACCAAATTATCAGAAACTACTCATAGAATTCAATGTAATTTCAGTTAGAAGTTAAAAACAAACCTGATGTTATAATTTTACTTAGTGCATATATGGTAGTGTTCCTTCAAGGTGGCTTACTAACATATGAGTAAAAGTTAAATATGACCCCGAAATAGCAACTAAAAACTTTGAGAGACATATTTTATACTTATTTTGTATTATTTTGTAAGATGGGACTTCTAATCAAGCTGACTAATAATCAGGTCACTCAATTCGATCTATATAGTACCATACATAATGAAGACAGAGGGGGAAAAAGCCAATAATTACATCATATAATACATTAGAGAACTTAAAACAGCACATAATTCAAGTATGAGTGAGTGTGGGGCAAGGATGGAGATCCTTGACACTTAAGAAGCATTTACAAATATTTCACATTCAAAAAGAATTAAATTTCAACTAACAAAATAAAAATGACTGAAAGTTAAATCAAATCTTACCAGTTGCAGTGTCTGGTATGTTAAGTTTGCTTAAGTGGTCTTTTTGTGCTTTTGCTAGCATGCATATTCTATGAAATTCTTCTTTAAGATCCCAGAAAGTTTTCTCTATATTCTCCCTAAAAACAAATCAGTATTTTAAAATGTAAGCTAACTTCAAATATTTTTTTTTTTTTTGAACCAGGGATTGAACTCAGGGACACTCACTCGGCCACTGAGCCACATCCCCAGCCCTATCCAAATATTTTTTATCACAATTAAATTTATATACCAGTTTTATGTACCACAAAATTAATGAAATGGTGAAAATTATTTTAAATTTGTAGAAAATGTTCCAAAAAGCAACTCCCGTGTTTGGAGAACCAGATACAAAATAAGTGCTAAATTAAAAGTGAAGGTAGTGTAGACCAGAATATCTACTTATTCACACATCACACTGATGCTAGTTTAGTCACACATTCATTTAATTTCAGTGTACTTTTTTCCTCTGTAAACATCATAAATAGAATTATGAAATTGTCCTCACTTTGATAAGGTTCATAATAGGATTCATCTATATAAAATAATGTGGCCATAATACATAATCTATTGCAATAGTAGAGCTTTAGAAAATTCAGCTTTTACTTCTAGCTCTGCTATTAATTGTATGACTTATTTAGGTCATTGTAACATGTAGGAGCTTTGGGTTGGTTCCTTCCAATTCTAAAAGAGGGAGTTGTTTTCTTACAACTGCTAAAATTTAAAAAATATATATGTATATAATACTGCATATTTCAATATTTATAATTTTTAAGAGCTGGCAAAAACTCTTACAGAACTACCTTTCATGGAATGAAGGAATGCCAAGATTCCTTGGTGAAGTTTCTTTTCTAGGAGAAGAAACCTCTTGTCTTCTTCCCTTAAAGATACAAAAATGATCACACTTTAAATTGCTTCCAAACTCAAATGAGACTCAGTTAACAGAAAACACAAAGGAACATTTACTTATCTTCTCCATTGAAAAACAAATTGAGTCAGTTTACAGATATATACAAAATGTATAATAGGTTATGATGTCCAATACAATTTTTTCTTTAAATGAGATAAAGGAGAAAGGAAAATAAAGATAGAAAGTATAAAGCATGAAACATTTTGGTGACTTCTTCAATTACTATCTTCAGGACTGGTAATTCAAGGAATTTCACAAATTAAATTATTGATCAATATTGGTACTCTGACACCAAGCACTTCATATGACTAGAAACTGAAACAACAAAACAAAAAAACCTCTGTGTTAATAATGCCTTTTGATAATACTAATAATGGCCTATTAAATTAATGTCTTTGTTTTTTGTTGCAGGTTCTTTGCTAAGGAATGCAGCTGTAATAGAGGAAGAAAAAAGAAAACCAAGTTATAGCTACTTAGTATTTAACAAGCATTTTTAAGGTTTATAAAGATCATGTAACTATAAATTTAAGCTGCTTCAGTATAAGTTCTTGCCTTTCACTCCCACCCTGTGGCTTGCACTGGTATTACATTTGTTTTGATCTTTAAAAGTCAACAGTAAAGAACATGTTCTTAATACTCTTTGGTCTATGTTCAGATTTTAAAAAAACCTTTAACCACATGTAGAAATTTTTGGACTCTAAGCTACAAACTGACAAATTCTGAGATGTGAAGAATATTATATAATCATAAATTATAATTCATCCCACCTTGTATAATTAAAATTCAAATTCAAAACAGAGGACAAACCTTCGGTGACTTTTGATCTTATTCAATTAAAGTCACTGTTGCTATTAGTAAGATGACAATTTTTACTTCATTGTTTTGATCACCTGAGTATTTCTCCCTTTAATTTTTCTTTTCAAAAGCTTGCTTTTAATTTCTTAGAGGAGTCTTACTTGTTCTCTAAGACAAGGACTTGATTTCAGTTTGTTTTCCATAAAATTAACATATTCTGCAACATATTTATTGCTCTCATTTCCAGGCTTTTTCCTAAATGAATACCTTACACCATATATAGAGTGTTATTTTGTAGTAGTGCAGAATTAGTAAAATAAAATTTTGGCAATCCAAACAATTTGTAATTTTATTGTTATATCATGATATTGAGTAAGATAAAGATCATTTTATTGCTGCATACTCTTTGTCTAGCAAACAATTAGGCCATGCCTTCTGGACTAAAACTGCTTTATTGAACTTTAAAAAAGTAGTCAGAAGACATTTTCACTATCACAGTTTGTTTTTAAAAGTGGCAGACAAGGTTTTTCTTTGGTGTTAAGTGCAATTAGAACACTTAGCAGATTTTAGTATGGACAAAGAAGAAATGTAACATTTTAAAGCTAGCCAATCATTTAGGATACTACAACAAAACAAACTTTTAAAAAGATTATATTATTAAATCTGTATCAACAAAATCAGCAGATATTAGGAGAATAAAAATAATTGATAACTTAATATGTTGTTATAATAAAGTACTTATATTAAATGAAATGGCTTCCTTTGAAAAATTACTATTAAAATTCTTGATATTTTATTAGGACCTAGAAAGAACCAAAAAGAATTACTTAATTGTAGCCTAAAAGTGAAGATATATTACAGAAAGTGGTGAAGAGAATATCCTAGTTTCCAATTCTGATTTTGACAGAAACTAGGAATGATTGCTTCTGAAGTTTAAGAATCATTAAAATCTAGTGGAGATGGAGAAAGATGAAAGAAAAGGCTGGAAAAGAATAATAAACTTTTGTTTGCCTCAGTAATTTAATGGGGGCCAACCTTCCAACTTATTTCTGTGATGTTTAGATTTGATAACTAATGTGGATGAATTTGTTGCAAAAAGATGCCCTGGGTGTTCAGGCAGGGTGGAAAGGCAGGACTTACTTAGGAATTTCTATGAAGTATCTAAATTCAGTTTTGTTTTTGTTTTGGTACTGGGGAATGAACCCGGGGCACTTAACCACTGAGCCACATCCCCAGCCTTTTTTGTATTTTATTTAGAGACAGGGTCTCACAGAGTTACTTAGGTCGTCACTAAACTGTTGAGGCTGGTTTTGAACTCGAGATCCTCCTGCCTCAGCATCCCAGGCTGCAGGATTACAGGTGTGGGCCACCATGCCTGGCTAGATTCAATTTCTTAGGGGTAAAGAACATAGCTCTACTTACTATTATTTTTGTTCTATTACTTCAAAAAAGCATTACTGGTTATATTAAGCAATACCTACACCTTCTATCATTCATACCAAATTAATCTGTTCATGTATGTCAAATGAAAAATTTGAGCACCTGGTATCCAAGAAAACATTTCAAAAAGGGGCTTCTTAACATGCTAGTTGGGAAAAACCCAAAACCCAAACCACAAAACCAGGCAAGCAGTTTTCTGACACGTTTTGAAGTTTTATTTTAGCATAGGTACAGCATATTAATGTTATTTTCCATTGTAGCTGTCTTACACAACTTTCTGAAGATAATAATTTATTTTTCAAAGGGTTTAGAATTGATAAATATATGGTGACTTGAACACTTTTCTTAGAAATTCAGACTTTCTTTTCAGTGCTGTTACCTTACTTAATGAAGATTCTTCAGTTTGGTAAGCATCTCAGAGTAAGTAAATAATAGAAGAGATAACAAATTTTTTCTTTCTATTCTCAAATATTATCCAAGTGGATCCTACGCTTCAGGAAGATGATGTTATTTTAACTTCAAATAAGAATGCAAGAGAATTTTGAATATTATTTTAGATTTTAAGCACTAAATCATTCAACAAATGAATTTATTTTGAGATACTAAAACTTAAAATACTTATCATCATAAGCTGTTCCAAGTACTAGTTTGGAAATGTGGATCTTGTAGAATGAATGCTGAAATGAGTTTTACATGTCAAATACACTTCCAGTATGGCACTGGATAAGTCATTCAACTAAATCCATTAAGATAAACCCATCTGAAACAGTTGGAAGATGTTGTGAAATGTTTCCTTTAATTTCCTCTTATGTGAATTGAGAGAATTTTGATTTAGTGTAAATCAATTTAAACTTCAATTTTAAGTATTATAAAAATATGTTGTAGACCAGTTTAATATAAAATTATATTTAAAAGGAGAAAAACGAATAGTTAATATTTTGCTGAATTTACTTATTTATTTATTTTTTGCTGTGCTGGACATCGAATCCAGGGCTTGGTGCATACTAGGCAAGCTCTCTACTACTGAGTTACGGCCTTAAACTTATGATCCTCTTGCCTTAGCCTTCTGAGTAGCTGGGATTACAGATGTGTGTCACCATGCAGGCTCAGGTTTGTTTATTTGTTTGGTATTGAGGATTGAATCCAGTGGTGCTTTACCACTGAGCTATATCTTCAATCCCCCTCCTCCCTTTTTAAAAAATTTTATTTTGAGACAGGATATCACTAAGTTTCCCAGCCTTGCCTCAACCTTATAATCTTCCTGCATCAGCTTTCCAAGTTGCTAGAATTATAGGTATGTGCCACTGCTCATAACTTCAGGTTTATTGTTAATGAAAAGACAAAGAGAAAATGAGCTGGGGATATGGCTCAGTGGAAGACCACTTGCCTAGCATGTGCAAAGTCCTGAGTTTGATCCCTGACACTACAAGGAAAAAAACGTTTGGGGTTGCTTTCCAAGATTTGGTAATATCAACCTCTCAAAAAAATAAAGATAAATTTTCCCTTACATTTTCTTTGTTATAGTTGATACTAAAAGAGAAAGTAGGGGCTGGGGATATAGCTCAATTGGTAGAGTGCTTGCCTCCTGCACAAGGGCCTGGGTTCAATCCCCAGAACCACACACACACACACACACACACACACACACACACACAAAGTCAAAGTAAAATTACATTGACCTATGAAACTTTTAAAAATGATTCGACTGAACTCATTAATATAATGCACATTTTCTCATATATAAAGAACTTTACCTTGAAAAGACCACAGTTACTTATTTTCACATTACTGGGGATTGAACCCAAGGCCTTGTACCTGCTAGGCAAGCACTGTGTCACTGCTTTCCCATCCCTAAAAGGCTAAATTTAAATAAAGAAGTTCTCAATGGCACATATTTGATCTATAGCAATACCTATCACTTTATTCCAGAGCTCATATCAAAGACTCCCTCTTAACTTTAGTTGGGATCCTTAAATGAAAAAGGAATATTTACCTTTTGGTGGCTCAGGCAAATAAGCATAGTCAATTTTTTATTTAGATTCTGGATGATACTCAGCAGAATTATGAGCTTAAAACAGAAAAGAGAACTATGCTCTTACTTTAAACAATGTAAACCAAGAAATAAGCCAAGGTAATAAGGGATGGATTTGTAAAGGAAATATAAACTGTGAACACTTGTGGTATAAATAACTAGTTTGATATAATTTACTACAGAAAAGTTAAAATAAGTAGTGAAAAATAAACTGGAAGTAAGGATTCACTTATCACCTAGATTTTTGAAACTTAAGAATGGAATGTTAAAGGCCAAACTGAACCTGAATATTTTTTTTACCAGTTATATATACATATACACTGAGGTAAAGATGTTATGGTGAAGTCAAGCATTGGATTCGGCTAGATTAAGGAGAATGAGAAAAGGAAAAGATTAAGGTATAAAACAGAACTAGAAAAACATTATGTAAGGAAATTCAGTAAGAATAAATGTAAAAGCATAGTAAAATAAGTTTGAAGACAAAAGGTAAAAAAAATACAAGGAAACTGTAATTTATAAAAATTTCTGGACAGGCAAAATCTTTGGTTCTCACACCCTCCTAAACATTCCTGAAAACCTAGCAAAGCAAGAGGAACAAAATCCTCTTCTGCATGGAACAAAATCTGTTCTGCATGACACAGTGTGCTAGGCAAACCCACTGCCAGTGTGGGAACAACTCCAGGGCAAAATGGGATTCATCCCAGAGTTCTGAAGGAAGTGGCAAAAAAATAAACAATATAAAAATAAAATTAAACACCCCAATTACTTCCAAGTTTTTTTACAGAGTTCTGATTTAATGTAAACCCCCCCAATCTCTACCAATTCAATGATACAATAAAACATGCTTTTTTAAAAAGGTAAGATCTTTTTACCAGTACTATCTCATTATTATAATTTCAATTCTGACATTAATTTGGAATGAGATTAATACTTTTGAAATTATGTTTTTAAGTCTTTCACTTTGTACTAAGTACCTTCTGCATACATCTTTTTGAATTTATTTTCTTAAGGGGTAGATATTGATTGTCGGGATGGCTTTCTATAGAAACTGTGTAACTTAAGTGACCAACTTAAGGCTTCTCATACACCTTTTGTGTTTCCCCAAACACTATGCTTAAACAGAACTGATGTGGGAAAATCTTTTTCTTTAACCACAAAAGATTTTTTTTTTTTTAAATTAGAGCATTATGGTTATACACAGTAGCTGGGTTCATTCTGATAAAATCATACATGCAAGGAATTTGATTTCAATTCTTATTACCCCCATTTTCCCACCCCTCCACCCTGTCTTTATTCCTTCCTCTCTTGTACTGATCTTCCTTTCATTCATTTCTTTATTTCTGACTGGTACTTTCTACATATAGCTAAAGGTGAAATCCCCTTTGGCACATTTACATATGCATATAACATGATTTTGTTGAAATCATTTCATATTTTCCCCTTTTCCCATCCTTTCACCCTCCCTCCCATTCTCTACCTTTTAATCCACTCATCTTCCCTATATATTTGTACTAGAGTGCACTCCCCACTTCTTCTTTCCCTTATTTTGTTTTAGCTTCCATATGTGAGAGAAAACATCAACCTTGATTTTCTGAATCTGGCTTATTTCACTTAGCATGATGTTCCATCCATTTACTGGTAAATGCCATTATTTTCTTCTTGTTTACGACTGAGTAAAACTCCATTGTGTATATATACCACATTTTCTTAATCTATTCATCTGATGGGCATTTGGGCTGATTCCATAATTTGGCTCTTGTGAACTGTGCTGCTATAAAAACTGAAGTAGCTGTACTGCTATAGTATGATGATTTTAGTTCTTTTGAATAAATAGCAAGGAATGGGACAGCTGGGTCATATGATAGTTCCATTCTTAGTTTTTTGAGGACTCTCCATATTGCTTTCCAGAAATAAGTACAAATTTAAAGTTATACCATTAAGATGATGAATAGAAGACATCTTCTTGAAAATAGCTATTAATCAATCTGCATGTATTATTTAACTCAATCAACATAACCTCACAGATTAAGTATTTAATTATGATTTTAAAATTTGCTTACAAACTTAGCTTGCTTTGGAGAGATCAAATTGTCTGAAGTCTAGCACATGGAGTAGTTTTCACTGGAACACAAGTCTTTTTGCCTGTCTTTACTTAGCTATGGTTGTTAGTTGCTAGAGAAGCTAAGTGTTACAGTTAGTTATCCAGTACCAGCAGGGAAACAAAGAATGGTAACATTTACATATTGCACCAAGGCAAACTAACTTTAAGATTCTAAGACCTGCCTGTCACACACACAAAAAAACCCCACAAAAAATGGAGTATCTTACTGTTAATTCTATTCTTACTCAACTATCTGTTAATAAAGGACTGGACACAGATGTAGTAGCTGATAAATTCCTTCCCTGATACTTTCAATTTCTGGATCATCTCAGGATTGGTATTTGTTCCCTTATAAATGGGTCACATTTTCTGGGCTCTTCATATATTGAGTAATTTGGGATCATATCTTAAACATTGTAATTATTATGTTACACGGTGCTGCAGGTATTGGTATATTTGTTTTTATAGTCAAAAAACTTAGTAAGCTGACTCCAAACTCACTTCTATGATGAGCAGCAACTCAGATCAGACCTTTAACCTTAACTACAAACTGCTTTCAGTAATCCTGCTAACTTTGGGGGAGCTAGAGGTTTGGAATGAGTTTAAATTGAATTTAGGGTTCTCCTTCTCTGGCATTCGTTCCTTCCTTCACTTTACAGTGATCACAGTTACTCTGGTTTCATTCTCCTTCCTGGTTCTTCTAGTAAGATCTACAGTTGGCTCTCTGCTGGAATTTTAGCCACAGTTATGCCTCCACCGCAACTATTGCCACTATCAGGACAAAACCATGGAAAACTGAAAATTCATTCTTAGCCAATTACCTGATTCACATTTTTTACTCCCGTCCAAAATATGCCAAGTTTGGTTTCCAAAGTCTTCAGATCGTTGTTTTCTTGTATGTTGTCTCACTTACAGATGTTACCAGTAGAGAAGGGGTTTGTTAGGTGCTTACCCCTCCACAATGGAAGTTTAAATTCTAAATTGTTTTTTATTCTTCCATTCTTCTGAGATTTCTCCATGATTTTCTAGAGATGTTCTATACACTAACGCTTTTTTTTAAGCTTATTCTGCATAATTTGGAATCTCATTTGGAAGCATTTTACATGACCAACCAACTCCTCCTTGAAACTATTTTTGGTTACAAGAATTGTATGACATTTCTTCTAAAGTTTTGGTATTTTCATTGGTCCCCTTCTTCCTATGTTATAAATATGACAAGTCTCTAAGGTTCAGATCTGGGTACATTGCTTTTCCCTTCTTCTACCTTTCTTTAGTTATATAATCGATTCTTATATCAACTCTACTACACAGTCAGGCCCAGTCTCTCTCTTAATAGCCATTTTAAAGTTTCAATCTGTCCAACACATTATGTTTACTTCTTCTGGTGTCTATTCTAGAACTGTGTGTGTGTGTGTGTGGGGGGGGTGGTAATAGGAATTGAACTGGGGACTTGTACATGCTAGGCAAGTGTTTCACCACCAAGCTACATCCTTGGCCCAGGAACACCAAGTTTTAGGACACACATAATCATATTATTACCCTTTCCTCAAATCTGGCTCACACTTCTAATTTCTACTTTTAATGTAAGGCCATTTTTCTTTGCATTAAAATGAAAACAAAAACAAAAACAAATCAACAATAATGCAGGGCAGGAGAAATCCTAAAACACAGATTAGGTTCTTGAAAAAGTAAAATTCAAAATACAATGGAGGATCTCACCAATTTTATCTTCAATTTCAAAAGGAATGGACATTTATCAAAAAGTGGGAAGGAGTTTTAGATTCAGTTTTATATAAAAGCTGTCATTTTATCCTTAGAGCAAGATAAGAAACAAGAGCTGAGAGCAGCAATGAAGATTCTCAGGCTGTAGCACAGATAAAGAGGAGGGAGAGGAAAATATTTAATTAGTAGCAGTAACAAGAAAAACAAGGAGATCTACAATGGCCTCTTGACCATCCAGTAAAGTACTATTGTCCAGATGCTCTTACTAAGGGACATAGATAAGTCAGTGGCCCCTTTGGTATTATTAGGACGAAATACAGAGAAATGTGCTGTCCTTAATGTTAAATAGTGAAGAGCCTTAGAGATAGAAGGAACAGTGGACAAATATATCAGATATGGAATTACTTAAATGAAACTGAGTTGGGAAGGCAAAAATCATACTACTACTGATAAACTCAACAGAAGAAAGAAAACAAGATACCCCTCTTAGAATTATACTATTTCTAAAAGGGACTGATCAGGGAAGAAAAAAAAAATCACAGGTTAATGACATGGAATGGGTGGAAACTACAATAATTTTATTATGATTCTAGGATATGGAAAGATGACTAACTGGCAAAAAAAAAAAAATCTTCCAGGGAAAAAGTCAACTTTTATAACATAACAATTAGGTTTAAGCAAGAAAGAAAATTCAGAAAGTAGAACATATTAGGTACAACTGAAAAATTAGATGAGTCTTCTCTTCTCCCACTCTCAAATTCTAGCAATGCCTTTGAAAGGACTACAAATCCAATAAGAGGATATTAAAATATAACACTGGGAAAAGCATTAGAGATCCTGTGGTTAAACAAAGCTAGTGGCTTTCTTACTGCTGATTTCGAGTTCTGCATATAATTCTTATGCTTTAAAAAATTACCATAGAACACAGTATGCAGCATTTCATAGGTCTCTGGTTCTGTGGAACATACTAGGAAATATACCAGATAGATAGTGTTTCCTCTTGCCTTTTTTTTGTAGGTGATGCTGAGGGTCAAACCCAGGACCTTGTGCATACTAAGCAGGTGCTCTACCACTGAGCTACATCCCCAGCCTCCACAAGATCTTTAACAGATTAGAGTCAAAATTCAGAATTTGCTCTGCATTTAATATAACAGACACAAATTAATGTTAATAAGTATCATAATTTAAAGTATAAATGTATAAAACAATAAATTATCCAATAAATGTGAAAAGAACTGGTAAGTGAGCATTACAATCTTCTGCATAAATAAAGGCCCTAAGAAGATGCTAGGGTGTTCTTAGTGCATTCTTTTCAGTAGGATGAAAGTAAGTATCTTACTGAGAAAAAGGCAACATGATTTTTCTAACAGGAAATTATAGATAAACCAATGGTTCTCAAAATATAGTCCAGGGGCTGGGGTTGTGGCTCAGTGGTAGTGTGCTCACTTACTTCATAAAAGTAAAATAAATTTATTTATACATGCAAAAAATGTTAAAAAAAATATAGTCCAGGATCCCTGGGGGTCCCAAGATTGTTTCAAGGGATGCATGGTGGAAGAAGGATATCCTGAGATGGTCCCTCAGTGTCTCTGTACATTTTTGCTTTACATATTAATAACATAAGGTTCTGACTAATCTTTACCTGGACATTTCTTGGGGTTGTGCTTGCACAGAGCAAACTTGAAAGATGAGGTAATATCACCCTGGGACAAAGAACAAGTTTGTTTAGTGCTTGCTATAAAATGAAGGGTTCTCTACTGCATTATAACCCACTGCATGTGCATGCATCTATCTGGGTCCATATGTGTCATTCCAAGGTGGGAACAATGCAAATATGGTGTTCTTTTTGCTGGTTGTGCTGTAACTAATAATCCTTTTTCTCTGATCTAGTTCATGCTTTCCATTCATGATCCATAAAAGAATAACTGATAACTTACTAGTTTTTAAGTAGGGTAAGATGAAGTTCTAGATCCTGACATTCATGAGGTTACTACTTTCTTAATACTATTAAAATGTTATTTGCATTATTTACAATTCATTTACATTGCAAAAGCAATAGTGTGTAAAACTGTCAATGCCAGAGTACTACCAAGGCCATGGTAACCAACTGTATTCACTGTATTCTTTAATGCCACAAACTTGGTAAAAAAGAATAAACAAAAAGAAAAGGTTGCTTTCACCTAAGACTGTTCTTAATACAGTATTCAAAATTACTTTTTTTGACTTTTGATCTCAAGTTAACATCTTTTTAATATTTGGTGTGACAAAACGGGAAGTACGCACAAAAAATGGTGGTGCACACTGAAGTACAATGGTTGTCTTGGGGAAGAGAACTTGTGCAACTCTTTGAGTTGCAAGCTGAAATAGTCACTTTTTTAATAGAATGCCATTTTCACTTGAAAGAATGACTGACATGTAGACTATGGTTATTCAGACATTTTCTCAAAAGTAAATGAAGTTAGCCTGTCACTTTAAGGAAAACAAGTGACAGGATTTGTTGCCAATGATAAAATTTGAGATTTCAAGTGAAAATTAAAATTTTGGAAAACTTGTACCTGTCACAGTAAGCTTGACAGCTGCCCAATGCTTGAAGACTTTTCAGATGAGATCAGTGATGATGTTGAATCTGATTTTTAAATATTATTCGATGAACTAAGTCGACACTTGGAAGATCTGTAATCTGTATAACTCACTGTATTTTCCAAATGACCAATTTGCAATGTTGTAAAAGAAATTCAAAGCACAAGGAAGATCAATGGCTTTTAATGTAGGAGAGAAAGTTAACTCATTGACATGGTTTTAGACACCAGACTGCAGTTAACATTTAAGAAACTACTACTTATCAAGTTTTGGTGTAGTATCAAAGAAAAATATCCACAACTGTTAAAAAGGGTTCCCCTTTCCAACTACATTATTTATTAGAGGCTGCATTTTTGTCATATAATTCAATATCAACAAAAATCACAACAGACTATATGCAGAAGCATTACACAGTACTGGAAAAAATAAATTTTGTCAAAACAATTTTGAGAACTTTTAGGATGACAGATTATGACATAATAAGAGAAAACAGACTGGTGGAGGTTTGGGTGGGAGCTATTCCTTACCTACTAAGTTTGAGAGGACAGTTTTTCATGCCTTGGTCAAGAGGAATCAAGGCTGGACAGAATATACCAACTTTATTTTGTGGATTTTAAAAAAAGAGTTAAAAAAAAAAAGAGAAGGGCATTGTGAGAAAGGGCTCAAAGGGGGAAAATAAGGGGAGAAAAACCAGTCACATCAGAGACACTCAAATTTGCTTATGAGTTAGGGAAAAGAATTAAAAAAGTGATGTGCTACTTCTCACTTTCTTCTCTTCCCCAAGGTTATTTCCAGCATCATAATAAAGCAAAAATCCCTAAAATCATGTACTGAATTAAAAACAAACATATAGCAGAAAAAAGTTAAAATGAATGAATAATTCAGATTTGAACACAAAATTTCTACAAGAGAAATTTCAATGTAAATACTAAAATGCTTTGGTATCATATTTTTTTCATCTTTAATATGTTACTTTAGCAAAAACTATGGAGATTAGAGATACAGCTAAGTGGTAAAACACTTGCCTAGCTAGGAAAGATCTTGGGTTCAATCTCTAGAACTGCCAACAAAGAAAAGAAAAGAAGAAGAAAAAAAAGGCCAAACACCCCAAACTCTGATCTTCAGTAAATGAATAAGTGGATGAAGATAATTTTTCTCTTCTAATTATTCAGTCTATAAATAAAAAACTAATCTCCAAAGAGATGAATAATAAATAACATACAAGTGTTATATGTAAAAAGGGTATATTTGATCCAGTCTCTAGAAACAAAACTAGAGAAAATGGGACGTTAGATTTGACTGAGAAGCCAAGGATCCTGGCGCTATTCTCAAAAAACACATTTTTCTCAATTCTCTGTAAGCCTCAGGTTAAAATAATGTGTATGAGAGTGATTTCTGTCTCATACATGATGCAAAGAAAAAATTGAGCATTAAAGGAATGTAGGGACTTTTAAAATAAAAGTTGAATAATGAACCTCAGCGAATTATTTCAAGTTCCTCTCTTAGAAAAGGTATATACAGTACTATGTGTTAAGATTATAAGATTCAGATTTTTCTTAGGGTACTCACTTGGTTGTTAGATATCCTGATTAAAGGTCTAATTTTAAACTTTTGTTCAAATGATGAAAAACTATATACTATTTCTATTTTAAAGCTTTTATAATGTACATAAAACCTGGGATCTGAACAAGATGTACCAACTTTAACAAATAAATATAGTTTAAGAGTCTCACAACAGAAAAAAGTGTCTCATGTTGAGTTGTGTTGAGAGAAGCAATGGGGGTCCAAAACTCAGATGAATATCCCTAATGGAATTTGTCCCTGAAGTTCAGAGCATATGAAAAATGAACAGCATAAGGATGAGGATACCATCTGAGACTCAAATCTCTGAGACTAGAATTTTATAAACCACAGAAGGCCAGAAAGCATAAAAGGGTTCAAGTTCACAATGCCTGATGAAACCAGCATACATAACTGAAGGAACACACTAGGTAAATGCCTATGAAGCCATGATTATGATTTTTTTAAAAATGGTTATGTATATGTAAATGAAACATTAAAAACCTTCAGTTTCAGCTTTTGGCTTATGCTAAATGTTATCCAAAGTGGCCTGGAATAATTCTGGTTCTTGTCTAGAGACTATCCTTTTTCCATCAAAATCGTATAGACAATTTATGTACATATCCATGCATGCTAACGAAAATAATTAAAGGAGAATTTTTCTTCTTTTTCCTAAATTAAGATTCAGGCCTCTGCTCAAGCTTACTGTCAGGATAAGGATTTGTTTTCTTTTCCCTATTTGAACTCAATTTTGAGCCCCTGCTCAAGCCTAACTTCAGCTTACTAGGAATATTAATTTTTAAATTAAGGTCCTCCATATGTTTTATCAATGCCATAACATTATAATTAGGATTTCATTTTGAAATATTAGCCTTAATTATATGATGTAATTGTTATAGAATTAAATTTATAAGATTAAATTTCCTATCATATTGTTTTATAATGCTTGCTAATTGCTTTGGGTCTCTAAATCTTCAATTTGCATGTTGTTACTCTTTTTTTATATTGCTGTCAATGACTAGCAAGGCTGGGTCATAGAAGTTCAATAAATACTTCTTTAAGTAACTGACAAGTGAATTTTTAGACATCAGCTTTCTTTAAATATATCAGTGTCTATATTTACTTGCAATTGCCAGGTACAGCATATCATATTTCCTTAATGTGAGCATTGATGACAGCTCCCTAGATACATCATTTTTTACTAAACCCTACAAAATCCTGTTTCTCAAAGCAATCTAATTTGCTGATCTAATCACAATGTAGCTATATCAGAAATTTGCAAACTAACTGGCATCTTTCAGTAACAACTGTACTCATCCAATTTTTAAGCTCTTGATTAACTCAGATGAAAAACCAAATACAAAGAATAAATAAATATATATACATTTATAATATATATATATATAATATACACATACATATATATGCACACACATATATAATCAGAAATGAAGCACAAAATCAGCTATTTGGACAGAAGAACACATAATAGTTTAAATAGTTAAACATTCGAATAAACTAATTCTATGTTTACCTCATGTTTTGGATTCTAGAATCTGAAATACTTTTACAATATTCAGTAATGTCAATTTTGCTTATGAAGTCAAGAATTTACGGAAGAAGATGGGGATAGTAGTTTCTTGTTCTCCAATGGTTGGCAGTGTCAGGTAGATAACCAGAAGTCAGAATTATTGAATGAAGAAAAACAATTTACCAATATCACTAAATTCTTTTATGTGTCCTTATTATTGTTCCCTAAATATTTTTGTGCATCAAAACACTCTAGAATTTTGTATAATTCCCTACAAAAAGTCACAAAGATGAGTGCAAGCAATTTTGGTCAAACCCTTAGACACCTTAAGATAGTATTCAGTCATCAACTGAAATACCTCCCAGGAACAAACATAAAAATCTCATTTCTGAGATCATAAAAATTACGCAGTATATTAAAAAATGATTTATATTTAAAGAACAAAATTTGTTAATTAAAATTAACTGCTATCACGTACACAGATTACTATTTCTGAAAATATTATCCTGCAAACAAGACATGAATAATGCTTGTCAAGAATAAGTGTGTGCATTTTTATATAATTTTGTTTCTTATCTGCAAACATTTTCAATTTGTTTTTTGTTTTAATTGAGCCTAGGGGTGCTTTACCACTGAGCTACATCCCCATCCCTTTTTATTTTTTCATTTTTAGACAGGGTCTTGTTAAATTGCTGAGGCTGGCCTCAAACTTGTGATCCTTCTGCCTCAGTCTCCTGAGTCACTAGGATTTTAGGTATGTACCACTGAGATTGGCCAAATATTTTCAATTTTTAAAACTGGTTATAAAAAAAGAATTAGTAATAACATGCAATGGTTTTTTGCTTCTGTTAGCCCTGCTCAGATATTATTCTCCTTTGGAAAGTTTATATTCATAGTAGAATTTTAAAAATTTTTCTTAAGATGATAGGTATGATATTTGTTTCCTTTCAGATTAATGATACTATTTTATTTATTTCTAGTTTTTAGTGATGTTGGTGATTGAACTCAGGGCCTCACACATGCTAGGCAAGTGCTCTAGTAGTGGCTACATCTCCAACCCTCGTGACAGAATTCAGGAAGCTGAATTCACTTAATGTGTATTTTTTTTCTTGTGCTGGGGATTAAATCCATGGTCTATCATGCACTTTACCACTTATATCCCAGTTCCTGAATTCACTACTAAATTCTGCCAAATGCCTTTACTCTTCATTAACATTTATCAGATGGTAAATTAAATACCAGCCCTCTCCTTTACCTTACCACTTGATCTTTAGCACCCTCTTCTATGTACCACTGATAATCTATAATGCCTGTGATGCTTTTAAAATACATCTATAAAACTTTAATACTCTTCTTATCCTAAAGCATTTAATAACTCACTTCCAATAAAGAGAATAAAGAAGTGAAAGATACTATAGAGAATTTCTCATTCTAAAATGTTTATTTATTGAAAAAGATCTCAAAATTGGATTTCTCAGATTTGATGTTAAATAATAACTAAGATAGTCTTAGTTGTGGGATCAGTAACTGAAAAGACCTGACAAATTAAATTAAATCTCTTACTTTATTTAGAAAGAAAGATAAAAACATCAGTTTATTTAAATTTTCTACACTGCTTCTAAAGATACACTTTTCTGCTGTTAATGGATGTTTAGCTTGTTTCTAACCAATGTAGCAAGATCATCCTTGCATATGTCTACTTGCAGATATAAGTATTTCTGTACTGCTTCAAAGAAGAAGACTTTTGCTATGTTTGTTAGGTGGAGTTTTTTTTTTTTTTTAAACTGAGCACTGAAATTGAAGAAAAGTAGAAAGCTATTTTCTAACCTAATATTATCTGTATATTACTATATACCTTAGTTTAAACTTTTAGTGCTTTGTTAAATGCATGTGATACAGAAAAATAAAGCATTAGGAAATATTAAATGTAATCCTTTAATTTACTTGAAAATAGTTCTTCTGTTTAGTAACCTATCTGTCACATGAACTTCTGTTTAGAATTCCAATGGTGGATCTCCTCAGGAAAATAAAATGAGGAAGATGGATTATACATCAGCATTTAAATGATGCTTTTTTGCAGAAGCAATGTTAGGGCTGAAAAGAATCTTGTCCACTTTCTACCCATGTCCTGCTTACCCAAACCATAACAGCATACTGACTAAATAATTTGGGGAGTCTATGGAACCTAATTTCTCATTTCTTATTTTCTTTCAGGAATAAGTTTAATAGTGAAGTCTACCTTTGACTGCTTTTCTCTTGGTATTCCAGATTTCACTTTATCATGTGGCTGATCAAAGGTCAAATTATTCTTTCTTGTTTCACCATCTTCAAGCAGGGGAACATAGTCATAATTGTTATCTGCAAGACAAAAACCTCTTGAACATCAGTAGAAAACCTTTATTTCTGGTATCACTTGAAAAAGTAAAAATAATAAAAACCAAATAAAAATTTTAAAAGAACAGGTTTAAAGCTTTAATCTTCAAAAATTATTTAGATAATAGTTACCTTGAGAAGTTGCCATTTAGATTTTTTTCTTTCCCACTAAACCCAAAAAACCCTTACTCTTCCAATGTCAGAGGTAAAGCATGTAGAATTCAGAAAACTAGAAATACTCTTTCTGTATTTTTCTCTTAACAACACTTAAACTTTTATATAAATCATTTTTCTTGTTTAATATAATTATTTATAAAACTACTTCATGCTTATTGCAGGCAAATTAGAAAATGCAGGCATGTCATAAAGAATAAAAAAATGAAAGCTACCCACAAGTTTTATCACCCATGAATTATTTTCTTATGATATATTCTTAGGACTTTTGAACTAAGTTTTAGTTCAAAAATAGACATTTGAAAACATTTTTGTTTCAATTACTGGCAAAGTATTACTGGCAAAGTAGCTTCATGGAAGTTTTATTAACCTAGAGTCTTATCATATAGTATAATGTGAAAGTCCATCCCCCATATTCTGCAAATGTTCATTTAGATAAACATAACATATAGCTGCACTATACTTATTATATCACAACTACTGAGAGACAATGGAAAAGTAAAATAGAAAAATTCAACTTTCACCTTTCTTTTCTCAAAGAGGTTCAAAAACTACACAAACATACCTCGACCGGAATTCACAAGAAGTAACTGTGATTTTAGCTTGTCAATAATAGTTTGTTGAAGTGACAGCTGTTCTTGTTGCTCACGTATTCTCTGCTCATAGTTCTCAGTCTGCTGACATGAAAACCAGTTAGCCTGATGCTTACTGATAGACATGAACATACATTTACTCTCTACTAATAAATAGTAGGAATTGCCCACATTGCATTTCCCAGGTATTAAAATAATTTAGTTACAAATTGGCTCCAGGAATGCTTTTGCAATTGTTACAAACATCAGTGATTTAAGGTACTTAAAACACATAAAACTTTTTAAAATCATCTTATTTAAAGAGATTTTTGATCAACATTTGATGTTACAGTCTTTTGGTCTTTTAGTTAGGATAAAAATTCTAATAGTAATTTGAATTTACATGAATGATAAAACAGATGTCATATTAAAGTGATTCTTTAAAAATACACTTACAAAATTTAAAATTCTTTAAAAATACATTTACAAAAATTAAAATTTCAGGTCTTTCAAATAAAGAGTTCTGAATTTGCTTTTAGAATATGAAAACACAAAAGAAGTGCTATAAAACTGACCAGAAACTTCTTTTCTAGGTTGTAGTAATTCAACACCAGGGCTAATCATTATTGAATATTTTAAATACCATAATTTCCCTTATCTTTTTGATCTATCTATTTTTACTATTTTATTACAATGGCTATGAAAAATAAGTAATGAAAAATGGCACGAGTGTGTATTAGGGAACACAGACATTGTAAGCCTTCAATGTTGAAAATGCTGCATTAATTACCAAATTAGTAGTTTCAAAAATATATTAGCAAGGGCTGGGGCTGTAGCTTAGTGGCAGAGTGCTTGCCTAGCATGTGTGAGGCACTGGGTTCGATCCTTAGCACCACATAAAAATAAACAAACAAAGTAAAGGCATGCTGTCCATCTACAACTACAAAAAAAAATAATAAAAAAGTATATTAGCAAAACATGAGAGAGGATCCTTACCAATTTCTATCATGGGAGAAACAATAAATGACTAAATTGCAAATTCCTTGAAATATGAAAGGGGTCCTAATAAACTTGGAAGTGTCCTTCAGTATATACTAAATATTCGATTTTAAAAATGACTCAATCAAAAATTCACAATTAGTGAAGTTCTATTATTTACAGAGACCAATAAATCTGAAGTATAAATTACATGGCTGTCCTAGATTTTTAAATACAGATTAATTCAAGAAATTAAAGCAAAATGTCACATTTACTAAAATAGAAGGTGAACTTTTATAAGTATTACACTTCAAAACTGAGTAACTGACAGAGGTAAGTAAGTAGTGTGTTGCCTTTACATGTCTGAGTGAAGTCTTATATAACTTGACATTCCTCATAGAACTCTGCAAAGCATGTTAAATACAAGTTTACTGTGGGGGAAAAAGGAGATACAGAATTCAAGTATATTTTATCATTATGAACAAAACAATGAATCTTCTAAGTCCATATGGACCACATGTTCAACAACTGAGTCTCAGAATGGATCCTTAGTTACTCAAGTCTAATCCAGGGCCAAACTTCCAAAGATAAGACATCTTATTCCTAAAAAATTCATATTCGAGCTGTTAGAAAGACTAGGTAAATTGGCTAAAAGGATTCAAACATCTACAGTAAATTCTTAATATCTTAAAATTATTGAAGCTACAACAGAACAATCAGCAAATACATTAATCATCTGTACTTCTATGCATTTAGAACTTTCTCCAAAGAACTCAAAAGTTCTTCATAAATATCCAATAATTACCTGCTTTTTAACTATATTTGGATATGCATTCTATTATCCAGAGATTAAGTTACCTGTACAAAAACTTAATGAGTTAGAGACAGGCCCATGATAAATGTCTAAGTTACTCAAATCTCAGTCCATTCTTACCTACTATGGCTTTTTTTCACACTTTAATGAAGAATCCAAATGACCACATATTTTCTCTTGTAATCTACTCAGAAAGCTTCTGCCAGTAAATTTTCATCATCTACTCTTAGAAACATTCTTTATGACATTTGCATGTAACATTACCATAAGTGAATAATCCTGAAATGTATTTAGCTGAGAAAAATTAGTAGATCAACAGTAATTTCAAGTTGAAGACTTGAACTATTTCTTAAACCCCTTGACAATGTCTTTTAAAGCTCATATGAATTCTGCAATAATTAAAAAAAATCAATCTGGAAGTTGTTAGCAGGGGAAATAGAAGAGCAATGATCTATATTCTCCCATTGTAGATTTTACACACTTCCTTAAAGAAGTTATAGTCTGACTGATTTCCCTCTAGATTCTATAAACTCCTCATGGGCACAGACTATTTCCTCTTGATGTCTCCAGAGTATCACAGAATGCCTGCATATATTGAGATGCTTAGCAAAATATTAATTGAATAAACTTAATTAAATTGTTCATGAAATATAAGAGAAACACATATACCTTCAGATATGACCCAAAGGAATGGAGGGAGAAATAGCTTTGCCTGTATTTCAATGAGGAAAATAGGAAAATTAGAAACCCAGACAGTAGGTGAATATAAGACAAAGAGAAATAAAGTTTGAGAAAGTGGATATAAAGATAATGTTTGAAGGCTTTTATTTGGGGGCAGGGGAAGACAGCTTCTATTGTTAGAGAAAAAGGAAGTACTTCAAGGAGAGAAAATATATATTCAGAAAAGTATATAAAGATTTTGACCACAAGCTATGAAAAGTCTGGAAGAGGCTATTATATCAAATTTGGGGGAAAAATAGAATTCAATTTATTTGCCAGGTTTGGAAACTAAGTGAAACAAGTTTTATCTTATTTTTGTTAGATTATTTTGTTCACTGAACAAATCTGAATAAACACATAACCTGAAAAATCCTTAAATGTCAAATAATTGTTGCATGGTCCCAGTATTTTTGAAAAACAATACAATTACGAAGCAAGTGCATTCCAATACTATCAAAGACCCCACAAAACAGAAAAATCCCTAACAACCACATTGAAAATGTACAACAGCAATGTCTTGTCAACACTTCTGTACAGAGCACAGACATGACAGCTAAAACAGACAGAAGAGAAGATGCTTTTGACAGCCAGTGTGTGTGAATGATTCTTTGAGTCAGATGGCAGCAACAAGTTACCAACTAGGAGATCTGCATGACAACTAACCATCCATCTGTATCAAACACCATCTGGCCAAGATGACTCTGGCTTCTGTGTACTTGACACTCCTTCTAATTCCAAAGACTAGCAAAACAAGTGGTCTACCAGCATCTATGGATCTAAACAGGTACTCAGGTACTTGTGTCATAAGATACATTGTATTCTTTCTTAGTGTTCAAAAGCAAAACTTAAGAATGGTGATCAAATGCAGTATACACTTAAATTTATTAAAAATGATTGTCCATATACACTCTACACTATCATAAATAAAGCAAAAAGTTTATGTTAAGAATTGCCCTTTAACCAAAGGCAAAATTTCAATCCTTCTTCTTCAAAACTAAGGCAACATATTCCCTGTAATTTTGGACATACAGCTGTTCAAGTTTTCATGAGTTTCATAAATATTAAAATAGAGTTCTATAAATTGAATTTTTTCTTATTGCTGACATTGAATATTCTCATTCTTCATACATTATAAAGCACGCATTTCCTAAATGGGAAAAAAAGTTTGTGTCTTTCAGTCACCTGTAATACCCTAAATAGATAAAGTATTATTTGTTCTTATCCTTAACAATTAATTCCAATAGTCTGAAAAATACCATGGCCTTCCTCCAATGATTTACTAAGGGATTTAATAAATGATGAATGGAATAAAAAATAGTCTCAATTTAAAAATCTTTTTAAACTCCAAGATTAACAAAGGGAATGAAAGGTTCATTGAAGGATCTGCTTGGTTACAAATGCTCTCAATTCATTAAGGAAGATAAATATTAATTGTTCCCAGTACAAAAAGAAACTAATAACTTTAGTTTAGACAAAACTAATAATTAAGATGCAACCTAGTTAAACATTGGTAGGCTAATCATCAACTTCAATTTAAGTTTTTAAAAAAAGTATGAGATCATATACCCTGGCTTACACATCTCCTTCTTCAACCATTCTCTGCCTAGAAGGTTATAAGCCCTGCAAATCCCTGCCCTTCAGATCAAGACTAACATAGAGATCTGCAATGTGACAGATATCAGATTTGATTATTTACTAGTACATGACAATACCACCATCAAGTTCTTGGCATGTCAAGTGATAAACAATGTCCAACTATTTTTATTCTACAATTCTGTTTTGGCCCTGATGTATTTGCCTCTTTGAGCCTTTGACTTCTTTATCTTTGAAATGAAAATACTATTTATCATGTTGAAACTTATTTCTCATTGTGGTAGTATTAAGAGGTGGTATTAAAAGGTGATAAGGTCATGAGGCTCCTCCCTTGTGAATAGGACTAAGGACTTAAAAGAGAATTATTTGCAAGGAGTTCAGTCCTTTTTGCCCTTCTATCACTCCTGCCATGAGAAGACATAGTTTTCACACCTTTAAAGGATGCAGCAAGAATAAACATATAGAAAGTGGAGATTGGGCCCTCACCCAGTGACCAAGCCTGCTGGTTCCTTAATCTTGGACTTTCCAGTCTCCAGCCTAAGACACTTAGCATTTAGTATATCCATAGATCAACAAAAGTCTTGATTACTGCTGGACATGGTGGTGCATGCCTATAATCCCAGCAACTTGGGAGGCTGAGACACAAAGATAGAAAGTTGGATGCCAGCCTCAGCAATTTAGTGAGACCTCATCTCAAAATAAAAAATAAAAAGGACTGGGGATGTAGCTCAGTGGTAAAGTGCCCCTGGGTTCAATCCTCAGTGTATATCAAGTCCCCACTAGACATTCCAATAGCAGTTTACCATTCTTGATTCTTACAAGAATTTAAAACTGGGGTGGGGTTGTGGCTCAGTGATGGAATGCTTGTGTTGCACATATGAGGCACTGGGTTCAATCCTCAGCACCACATAAAAATAAATAAATAAATGAAAGGTATTGTGTCCATCTACAATTAAAAATTTAAAAAAAGTTTGAGACAATATTTGTAAGATTGCTTGATTACTCTCTGCTTTGCTAGACTGCTACCAATCTATGAAGGAGACCATGTCTGTTTATCACTGCAGATTCAGAAGTTAGTACATTTCCTAAGTGCTCAATGCGTTTTTGAATAAATGCCATAATGTACATTTTTTAAATAACAAATATCCTTGGACATATATATTAAACATCTGTCTAAAAGTTCTGACAACCCAAATTTATGGAAATAAAAATCTGGGAAAAAGAGATACAAATATTTAAATTCTGATGGATAGAAAATGAGTTCAGCTAAGTACTAACAATGCAGTGTAAAAGAAAAAAAGACTTCAATCAGAAAGTACCAGAAGTACCTCCATCTACTACAATAGAGAGAAGAAAAGAATAAAAAAGGGGGATCTTGGAAAAACAAAAGGGAGACCAGTAAAGTAGAATTAGGGAATGAAGGGAGGAAGGGGGGGAAAGGAGAATTGGAAAATGAAGTTAATCAAATTATGCTATGTGCATGTATGAATATTGCATAATTTATTCCTATTTTACATATTAATATAATGCATCATCAATTAAAAGAAGTGGTTCAGGGGGAAGGAAGAGGGGAGGGAAAGATAAAGTGCTGGGAACTGATATGAAGAAAACTATGTTATATGCATTTATAAATGTCGAAATGAACCCCACTAATATGTATAACCATAATGCACTAATAAGTAAAAAACAAAAACAAAAACAGAAAAAAATGCTTTATCCCCATTAACATTTACATAGCACAAATAAAGAAAAAGATGAAGGATGGTAGACAATAATGAGGCCATTTACATCTCAAGTGAATGTGAAGTTTTTTAAAGTGGTACCCTCAATAAAGGTATTTTGTGCCTTTATGCATTTCTAAACATGTTTTAAAGCTATTTTAGGGTTAATACAACCCTTCAGGCTAAGAATTTATACTTCAGGTGGTTCAATAAAAGTTTCTGAATAAAACAGTCTGACAACAAAGCAGTCCTTATTGCTTTATTTTCATTGTCAGAATAACAATAAATATTAGAGAAGGCCTATGATTAAAAAAAAGCACATTCAAATTCAAATTTAGTCTTATTTAAAGCCTTTATCTCAGCTTCACTGGTTGGACAATAAGGCTCCTTGTTCAGCAAATTGATTATGCATCCTATGCCTTTCTTACAGGTACCAAAAAAGAAATAAAAAGCAACTTATGGCACAGGACCGGAACTACTCTAGAATTAAGAAGATTGTTTCTTTTTTCCTACAAAGGAATGCCAATTTTTTTTTTCCCTTTAATCAAGACTGGGCAAGAATGGACAAACTTCATGTTTCTTTTTAACAAAGAGAATTATATTTTCTAATTATGTAATGCAAAGGATCTTGGGACAGAAGGTGAGGTCAGCAGAAAGTTGTTCTCTATAACCTAATTTTTTATGACTTATAAATGGCCAACAGTTTTCTTTGGGCACCAGGGATTGAACCTAGGAGTACTTAACCACTGAGCACATCCCCAGTCTTTTTTTTTGGTGGTGCTGGGGACTGAACACAGGGCCCTGTGCATGCAAGGCAAGCTCTCAACCAACTGAGCTATATCTCCAGCACTACATCCCTAGCCCTTTTTAATTTTTATTTTGAGACAGGGTTTTTCTGAGTTACTTAGGGTCTTGTTGAGTTGCTGAGGCTGGCTTTAAACTTGTGATCCTCCTGTCTCAGTCCCATCCTGAGCTGCTGGGATTATAGGCAAGCACCTCTGCACCTGACTAATGGCCATAAGTTTAAAAATTTCAGGTTTTGTATAATTTTATTAATGATTCTTCTCCTGAAAAAATAGTCAAAGAAGCAACAGAAGTTATTGTTTCAGTTAAATATATTTGATTTCTCCCACAGAGCAGTGAATGAGAGGTATGAGTAATTAAAATGATTAAATATTTAATTGTACACTGTGGATTCTTGCAATGTTTGAAACTCTCCAGGCAACTTAGCCTAGTTAGCCTAAAGATGTGGCAAGGATTGCTGATTATTTCCCATGTTCACTATCTTACTTTTAGCAATGCAGAGTTTTAGCTGAGAACCTGGTCACTCAGGTAGAGGATATATTCACCAGCCTTCCTCACTACTAGGTGTGACCATGTGACTAAATTCTGGCTAACAATGTGAATGAAAATTATCTGTATAAATAATGGACAACATCATTAACAGAAAGCTCCTTTTAGTTCTCTCACCCTTCTCACTGGATGGGAAGTGGTAACAAGTGGAGCAGCTACTGTGATTTCAGAGAGGGAAACATATTTTGAAGATAGAAGGTAGAGTTGCCTTATTAGCCCTGGTCTACTTACTTTTGGACTGTTACATGACAGAGAAGTTCATTTTTATATTATTTCAGCACTGTATTTCTTGGACTCCTTGTAACAACAATTTATCTTGAACAAAAATTGATTCTGAGGTCAAGCCAACTCTACCACCCTATACTCAATATCCTATATAATAATCTTTTATTCTGTAAGCATATTAAAAGTCATCTAAGTCAGGGCTTACTTAGATTGCAAGATTCCTCTACTTTGGAACAGACAGAAGACCTCTTAGTGTGGGAACATATGAATGCTTACACACTGCAAGAAACAGAATAAGCAGCCGGATGTGGTTGATTGCTTGAGCCCAGAAATTTTGAGACTAGCCTAGGTTAACAACAACAATAAACAAAAACAAAAACTAACAGAATAAACTGTATTAGACTATGAGCTTTTAATTTTTCCCTAGTACTGAGAATCAAACCCAGGTCCTCATGTATTTGAGTTACCACTGAGATAAGTCTATCATTGAGTTACATTCCTGGCCCTTCATTCCATTTTGAAAAATTATAACTCATATACTCAAAAGGATATATACCAAACTGCTAAGAATGGTTAAAAAAAAAAAAAACCCAAAACAAAAAAACAACAAAAACACAATGGTTAGTCCTGGGGAGTGAGAGAACTATTATGTTATATTCTGTACATCTTGAATTATCTACTTTTTTTGAATAAGCATCATGAGATGCTTTTGAAATTAAAGCCAACAATATTGTAATAATCATTTATCTGCCTTATTTATCTTCACATCTCATGTCAATTTAGAACACTTGGGTTCTTGAACGGATATAGCATACTAACTCAAAGAGGAGATTGAGTCTAAAATTGCAGTGAACTAGGAAAAACTATGAACAGAACTGATGGGGAGTATTCACAGCTAATGGTGAAAGTTGATGAGTTTGTAATTGATAGATGACAGATGAAGAACAATAAAACACAGCTAGTAAGAGAATATGAACCAGATTAATAATTTATTAATAATAGTTTTTTAAAAAATTGTATTAAGATACACATAACATAAACTTTACTGTTTTTTAAGCATACACTTCTATGGCAATAAATACATTCATATTGTTGTGGAACCATCATCACCATTTATCTCCAGAACTTTTTTATCTTTCCTAATTGAAATTCTGTGCCCATTAAACATCCATTCTCCATTCCTCTTTCCCCCTCAGCCCCTGGCAACCACCCTTCTAGGTTTTTATGAATCAGACAACTCTTGATACTTCACGTAAGTGGAATCATATGATATTTGTCCTTTTATGATTGGCTTATTTCACTTAGCACAGTATTTTCAAAGTTTCATACTGTAGCATATGTAGGAATTTCCTTCCACTTTATAACAGAATAATACTCTGTTGATGTGCATACCACTTTTTGTTTATCCATTCATCCACTGATGAACAGTTAGGTAGCTTCTACCTTTTGCCTATTGTGAACAATGTAGCAATGAATGTGGATATATAAACATTTGTGTAAGTTCATACTTTCACTTTTTTTTTTTTTTTTTTCCAGTACTAGGGATGGAACCAGGGTCTTGTGCATGCTAGGCTAGTGCTCTATCACTGAGCTGTATCCCTAGTTTTCTGCTTTCACTTCCTTTGGTCATCTACTCAAGAATGGAATTGGGGCACTGTATGGTAATTTTCTAAAGAATTGCCTCTTCATTTTCCACAGTGGTTGTGTCATTTTACAGTACATTTTACACGAGCAATACATAGGAAGTTCAATTTTTCTACCTCCTTGCCAACACTTTTGTTCTGTTTCTGCATAACGGTCATACCAATGGATATGCAGTGGTATCTCGTTAATCTATTTTATTCTTTAGTTGCCTCTGCTTTTGGTACCACACCCAAGAAATCACTGCCAATCCAGTGTCATGAGGTTTTCCCCCTTTGATTTCTTCTAAGAATTTCATTGTTTTAGTTCTTACATTTAGGTCTTTGAACTGTTTTGATTTTTGAAAATGAAGAAAGGCAGTAGTCTAATCCAACATGGGATTTCTTTTTATAGACTAGTGTCTTTTTTTTTTTTAAACAATGTTTTGTGGTTTTCAGTATACAAGTCTGCCACATATTTGGTTAAGGTTATTCTTAAGATTTCATTCTTTCTGATGCTATTATAAATGTAAATTTCCTTTTTAGATTGTTCACTGCTAATATACTGAATTTTTCCATGATGATATTGCATCCTGCAACTTTACTGAACTCATTATAGCAGGTTTATTTATTTTTAATGAGTGTACATCTGTGTGTGTGTGTGTGTGTGTGTGTGTGTGTGTGTATGTGGACTCTAGGATTCTCAACAGGTAAATAAATAAATACATTTATTTATGCTCTGGCTAGGAATTCTAGTACCATACTGAATAAGAAGTGATGCAGGGGGCTGGGGTTGTGGTTCAGTGGTAGAGTACTTGCCTAGCATGTGTGAGGCACTGGGTTCAATTCTCAGTACTGCATATAAATAAGTAAAAATAAAAGTTCAACAACTGAAAAAATATTGAAAAAAAAAAAGAAGTGATACAAGTACATATCCTGATCTTATTTCCCATCTGAGATGAAAACATTTTAGTCTTTCATACTGAAGTATGATGTTAGGGCTTTTCATATATGGCCTTTATTCTTTCTATTCCTACTTTGTTTTTCATCACAAAAGAGTGTTAAATTTTAACAAATGTTCTTTAACCAAATGAGATGACTATGTCTTTTTTTTCTTTAATTCTGTTAATGTGGCATACAGCATTGACTAATTTTGGATGTTCAATCATCTTAGTATTGCAGGAATCAATCCCATATAGTCTTAGTGAATAATCTTTTCAATATGCTATGAATTTAGTATTCTAGTCATTTGTTGAGGTTTTTTCCAACAATATTGATTTAGTAAGCTTCTTTGCCACTGTGACCAAAAGGCCTGAAAAGAACAACATGGAGGAAAAGTTTATTTGGAGCTCATGGTTTCAGAGGTTCAATCTACAGATGGCTAACTCCATTGTTCTGGGCCCAAGGTGAGGCAGAACATCAAGGCAGAAGGATGTGGTGGAGAAAAGTGGCTTAGGACGAGGCAACATAAAGCAGAGAGGGAGAGAGAGAGAGTTCTGCTCACCAGGGACAAAAAATTTACCTCAAAAGCATGCTCCCAGTGACCTATCTGTTCCATCCATACCCTATTCGCCTACAATTACTGCCAAGTTACCTCTATTTGTGGATCAACACACTGATTAGCTTTAGGCTCTCATAACTCAATCATTTCTGCATTTCTGAACTTTCCTGCATTGTCTTACAGATGAGCTTTGAGAGATACCTCATATCTAAACTCTAACAAATATTATCTCAGTCTGCTTTGGTGCTGTTATAACAGAATGTCTGAGACCAGATAATTTACAAAGAACAGAAATATATTTCCTTACAGTTCTGGAAGCTGTGAAATCCAAGTTTAAGATGCAAGCATTTGGTGAGGGGCTTCTTGCTGCATTAGCATATGGTGGAAGGGCAAAGAGGGAGTGAGAGGGATCAACCTCACCCTTTCAAGGTCATTAGTCACCTCTTAAAGGTCTTGGCTCTTAATCCTGTTACTGTCACTGTAACAAAATTGAGAACAACTTAAAGGAGGAAAGATTTATTTTGGCTTACACTTGCAGAGGTTTCAGTTCATGGCCATTTGGTTCCATTGTTTAACTGCCTATGATAAGGCAACACATCATGGTGGAAGGTAGTACAAAGCTGCTCATCTCATGAGGCTGGGAAGCAGAGAGAACAGAAGGGGCAGGGGAGAAGATACAGTCCCCAAGGGCATGCCTCCAAGGACACAGTCCCTTCATCTAGATTCCACCTTCTACAGTTCCCCATCTCCCATTAGTCCAATCAGCTACAACTAATGAGGCAAGAGTACTCATGATCCAACTGTTTCCCAAAGCTCTGCCTCTGAACATTGCTGCACAGGGGATTAAAATTTCTAACACATAAGCCTTTGGGGGACTTTCTAGATCCAAATCATAATAGTTATACCACAAAATAAATTATAACAATGAGTTTTAGAGTGGACAAATATTCAAATCATGACAAAAATTAATAAGGGATATTAGTCTGAAGTGTTGTATTCTTGTAGTGTTTTTGGCTTTGTCAGTGACTTTTATATCCACATTATTGCTCAATCTGAGAAGTTCCTAGTCATTATTTCTTCAAATTACCTCTGTGATCCTATCTCTTCTTTTTCTCCTGAGACTCCTAAAATGTGTATATTGGTCCACTTGCTAGTGTCTCACAAGTCCCACAGGCTCTGTTCACTTTTCTTTATTCTTTTTCTTCTCAGATTCCATAATTTCAAATGATTTCCTTTCAATTTCATTGCTTCTTTCTTTTACCTGTTTGAATCTGCTATTGAACCCATGAAGTGAAACTTTCAATTCAGTTATTGTACTTTTTAGCTCCAGAATTTTAATTATTTTTTTAAATTAATTTTTATCTCGTTGATATTCTGATTTTTCATTGTTGCTTTCCTTTAATTCTTTGTTCATGCATTCTTTTAAATTTTTAAGTATATTTAATACAGTTGTTTTGAGGTCTTTGTCCAATAAGTCTAATATATGTTTTTCTTCAGGTTCTGTTTCTGGAAATTTATTCTGAATCTGTGAATGGGCTGTTTCCCGGTTTTGAGTATTTCTTGGGGTCTTCTATGGAAAACTGAGCATTTGGAAAAAGAGTCAATTCTTCTAGCCTAGTCTTTGCAGTCTGATGTGAAAGGCCTTCATTAACTAGCAGCTCCCTGTCCCTTGAAGTCAGCCCAGGGTGAAGGCTTAAGGTCTTCTCAGTCCTTTTCGAGCATGGTCCTAACTGGACCTAAGTGTATACTTTTTTTAACTTCTGATTGTCCCTGCTTCTTATAAATGCATTAACTTTCCCTCCAAATCTTACCCTACCTTTGTCTTGAGGTCTTATATAGTCTATGGTAATTATTCTCCGGTAATTGTTTATCCTCAGGTGTTTACAGGCCCGAGTTACTTCTTTAGTTTTCTTGCACACTACTGTCCAGAGCCAAACTATGAGAGCCAAACTATGTCACCATTCTTGGATCTTGAGTTCAGAGTGAGGCAACACAGAAAATAGTCCTTTGGGCAGTCCATAGACAAACTAGAACACTGCAAAGAAGTTCTACTATGCTTCTTATTTTCTCAGGAAGAGAACCAGGAACTGAGACATTTTCTCCCAACCACACCATGCTATGCTGAGATGGTGGGGCAAGAATACGAAGGGAAAAAAAAGGCACAAAATTTCCTACCATGTTGATGATAAATGAGCTCATCTTATACTTCACAGAAAACCCCTCTAATTTTCTGCCACTTCCTCTACACTTGTGATTTTTTTTCTCTTGTTCCCTCCAGTCCTGAGAGGAATAGGTATTTGTTTCCTTATTCATGATCAATTTTTAATCTCTTTTCCAAATTTGCAGAGGTCAACTGACTACCCTCTTTTCCTCCCTCTTACTCATCCTCTCCTCTCCTACAAATATTTGAGCACCTACATGCTAGGTACTGGGGATATAACAGTGAACAAGACAAGGACTCAGGCCTTATAGAGGTTTACTTTCTTATTCAGGAGGCAAGTAGATTAGAAAAATAAATATCAAATTAATATATGCTTTGAGGGAAAAATAGCAAGTAGTGTTAGAAGACAGCAGTAGAGGCTGCTCTTACAGTTAAATGATGATTAGAAGAAGCTTCTTTGAAGAGGTGGTATTTGAGGAGCAACCTGAAAGCGATAAAGGAGGAAACCATGGAAATATCTAAAGGAAAACCACTCCAGACAAATGGAATAGCAAACACAAAGACCCTGAAGAAGGAATGTATTTGAATAATAGCAGGAAATTAATGTGTGGAAAACTGTGAAAAGCATAGAGAAAAAGAAAGTGCCAGGCAAGAGTCTAATTCGGCTCTTCCATGGTAACCTAAGTAGGGATTTTGAAGTTTATTTTATAGAAATATTGCAAAAGTTTGTGTAGGAGACTGATATTATTAACATTCTGGCTGTGTATGGTGGCTCCTATCTGTAATCCCAGCTACTTGGGAGGCTAAGGTAGGAAGATTGCAAGCTTGAGCCTAGCCTGGGCAACTTAGAGAGACTCTGTCTCAAAATAAAAAACAAAAAGGGATGGGGATGTAGCTCAGTGATAAAGCAGCTGTGGGTTCAGCTGCCAGTAGTGAAGGAAAAAAAAAAAAATCACTGGTGGTAGTGCAGGGAATTGACTATAGGAAGGTATTAATTATTTTTCTCCTCTTCTACTTTCAAACTTTCTCTTCTGTCCACTGTGTTGTTCTCCAACATCATTTCACTCATCCTTAAAGAAAGAAAAAAAAGCAAAAAAGCAAAAATCCTAGTCTAGTTATCAACTTATTTACCTTCTTCACAGTCAAGCCTTTTGACTATGTAGTATGTAGTGCATTTACTCCTTCATTTCCTAATTCTTTTCTGCCTACTGCAATTTGTCTTCTCTGCTCTACTTAACTGTCCTCATAAATGTCAATAACCTCAATAAAATCAGATGCGATGTATGCTTATCAGGCAATCAGGCATCATCTTACTAGATCTCTATCTATCTAGTACTGCTAACTACTATATCCTTCTTGAAACTCTTTTCTAATAGCTTCTATGATATCACTCTCCACTAATTTGTTTCCTACATTTTAGGGTTTTTTTTTTTTTTTTTTTTTTGGCTAGTCTCCTTAATGATTCTCCGTTCTAAATGCCTATTGTTTAAAATATTAGTGTTCTCTAGGTTTCTATTCCTATGCCTCTCAACTGCTTAATGTTTTGAATCTCTAGATTCAGAAGGCCAACTGGTTTGCCTTCATTCCTTCCTTTTATCCTCTTCCATTTCTGTCCTTCAGATATACCTTTGACCTCTTTACTGAAAATGTTATTCACATTTAAACCTACAAAAAAATTCATTTATTACTGTAACTACAATCTCCAACTCAGAACTCTTTCTAGGCTTCCAGATCCAAGTCCATCCACAGGACATTTTCATCTCTATGCCCCACAGGTAATTAAATTTATTAACTGAAATCTAGTTATACATCTTGTTTCCCCATTCCCAAATCTTCACCTTCTCTGTACTCCTGATTTTAGTCATCAGCACCACCTTTAAACTGGTCATTGATTCTAGATTCCTAGGTATCATTCTAGAATCTATGCCATCACCCTCAGAAATGGCCTACATTCAGGTGCCACCTGCTTTCCAATGTATCTCCTAAAAAAACTTTAGAGCTCCTCTCCAATTCATCCCTAAAGTGCTTAATTAGTTTAGGTCCTTATTTTGGAAATGACTGTCCTTCATTTTTTTCCTTTTTCAAACCAAAGTATAATATGTAATATATACACTTACTATGTATCAGTGGATATTTTATATGTAATTGTGTATTAAGACATAATTTTGTATAAATACAATTATTAGAGTGCTTAAAGTGCAAATGGATGGTTGCCATATACTTTTATATTCCTTACTCTTGGAACAACAATTAGCATGAAATGTTAGTAAGTTTGTTGAGCTGAATTCAACACTGTTCTGTATCCTATCTCTATTACACTGACAGACTTTTCTAAAGAACATATTAATCTTTAGGTAACTTTTGATTGAATAGGATACAGTATAAACTACTTAGCCATAATCCTCATGATCAGGCCATAATCTATCCCTGGAGCTTCTTTGCCTGCAAAGCTCATCATTCATTTTGGAGCCATAGGGCCACCTTGTGGTACTTGCAAGGCACCACACATATTGCTCCCACCACTTGCAGGACCCTTGTCCCCTAGTTTACTAAACTTTTCCTAATTTTAGTCCAAATATTAACTTATATTATCTACAAATCTATCTGCTCATATATTATCCTGCACTGATCTTTATTTTCATACTTTCACTTCAGTAATTACTACTGATCATCTTTTCTATCCTTTATTATATAATAAAATATCTATTTTATTCATCATTTATTTGAACTTTTAAAAGTTCCTTAATGGCATAAATGATGTTTTAGTATTTTCAAAACTTTATCAAAATCCCACTACATACTCAATACTTGCTCCTTCCCTCCCTCCCTCCTTTCTCTCTCTCTTTCTTTTTTTGGAACCATACCTAAGGCCACTACCTTAACTTTACTATAAATGAACAGACAGCATATATATTTTTTTTCTTCATTCACTCTTGAGTACATGACAATATCAATTTAAAACTTTCCCCTTTTCTTTTTTTTGGGGGATATATGCTAATATGTGTAAAGCTTCTTCCATGGCATGATAAGGGGTTAAATTACTAGTTTATAACACTGGTCAGTGCAAGAAGATAAATTTCTTTTTCTTTCTTAACCTAAGAACATCTCAATATTCTATTTTCCTAATCCTACATTTCTAAAACTTTCCTAGGACACATGTAGAACTGCGAGTTTCTTAACCCAATTGCAAAAAAGATAAAAGCTGTTTTTGTTTGTTTTTTACAAGTGATTATGCCTTATACTTGTAGAAAGAGAAATCCAAATTCTAAACTTCATTGCAGTAATTTTCAAAAGTCACATCATATCATGCCCTTCTTTCTCCTATTCACCTCTAATGAAGACTGATAGTCCACAACTCCACTTATTAATATAATGTGCATTCTTTTGTAAACCAAGAGGAGAATCACAAAGAAAAATGATGGTTTCTAAGGAATGTAAGGACACATGACATAAGCATTTAACAATATATTATTAACTAGAAAGAGAAAGGTAACTGTGTAGTTTTATACTATATTTATGAAACAAGTAAGAACTAGTGTATTTCTTAGACTTCAAAATGTTATAGGCTAGTTAAAATCCTTCTTCTTCTCCTTTCTTTTTTTTTTTTTACATGAGGGAACCAATGTAAGAGTCCCTACTTTCAACAGCCAGTGTTTGCATAGTTTAACATGGTAGGCCTGAGGTTGTCCTCCCCTTCCCACTTTTTTTTGGCAGAACTGGAGATTGAACACAGGACTTTGCAAATGCCCTATCACTTAACTATTTCTCACACCCTTTTTAATTTTATTTTGAGCAGTTCTGCTAAATTGCCTAAGTTGGCCTCAAACTTGCAATCTTCCTGTCTCAGCTTCCTGAGTAGCTTGTATTACCACCATTCTCAGTTTCAGGATGTTATTTTGTAAGGCTGGCCCTTGAATGGCATTGAGAACTTGAATTTTGAAAACACTTCCTAAGTGATAAGATTGTGACTATAGTGCCAGCCTAGCTCAACTGTATAATGAAATTTGTGGTGAACACATACTTTCCTTTTGAATTTGGGATTTTGGTTGATACAGGGTATCTATGTGACCAGCCCTCAATTAAAAAACAAAACCAAACAAAACCCCTAAACTTTGAATCTCAAATGGAGTTCCTTATGCTTTATAAACACATCACAGAACTTGTGAAACTGGAGGGATAGTGCACAGAAAGACGGAACATGGCTTCTTTTAGACTCCTGATGTCTTTTTCCATGAATGATCTGGGTATGTATCTTTACCCTGTCACTATAGTAGATCTTAGCTATGAGTGTGACTGTATGCTGTGTCCTGTGAGTTCTTCTAGTGAAGTACAAAACGTGTGGATGGAACTGGGGACCTCTTTGAAATACCACTAATAAAGACACTAACCAAGGAAACAACCCTCTTATCATCATTTCACAGGTGCATGTTAATAAAATTCTGATCTTTAATAAGACAGAAACATGGAACATAATGTAAGATTAGAGGACAGAATTTTAAATGGAATAAATTCAGCATTATAAGAAGTTCATTACATTATCCTTACTTCTCTCATTTTGCTAGATCAGTGAAAACCCCCTCATGGATCAGTGATAGACATATGCTTAGGAACTACTAGGCTAAATAATTTTTGTCTTCCAAATTACTTTCTTTTGACATTAAAGGTACTAAATAGAAATGTTATGTGTACAGCAATAATTTAAAGCCTGAAACTTTTAGTAAAACAGTAAAAATTTCACTGAAATAGTCTATTTTAACTGTCATAAAGAATAGAAGACTATTATAAATGATTAACAAATTAAGTTCTAGGATATTTTAAGATTTGCAATCTTCCTGTCATCCAAATAAGAAGGTAAAAGACAAAGCCAAAAAACAAAATTAGCTGAGAGATGGTGATACTTTTAACTTCCAATGTGTCATAAAATTGTTTTTACATTTATTTACTCTTTATATACAAAGTAAGCACTGGTATTTAAAAATCGTATGTGGAAATCATTCTTTATCTTTCCTAAACACAATCATCTTAATACAAGCCCATCAAATCAACTCTCATCACTGGTTACAATAATTTTTTAAAAAGATAACGAACAGAAATCTCAAACTTAATCAATCAATATATCCCTGTTTCAGTAATTACAGTTTTCCAGTTCCTATCAATATAATATTTTTCAGGTGCAAAATTTCATTTACTGGGATTAACAACAACTTTCAAAACAAGAACCACACACCTTTTGCTGCAGTTCCTTTACTGCAGAATCTCTATCCATGCATGCCTGTCGGAAGGCTTCATATGCTTTATTGAGTTGCTCGCCAATGTTTTTATCCATTCCCCCTTGTCCTGTAGCATCACTATAAAGGATGGAATAAATGGCAGATCTGCAAAATAATCGGAATAATTTAGATAGTTACTAAATTACACAAATCTCATTTTAGAAATGTATCTTAAAAAACAGTCTTTCCTGGTTAAACATAAACCAAGTACTATAAAGGTTTATAAAAGCATGAAATTTTCATCTAAAATTCTGACCAGAAATATGGAATCTTTTGAAGTTTTAAATATTATTTACTAATGCTGCAGTTCAGAAAGTGAGATTCTAGTTCATAAAAATGCTACTTTGAGAATAATAATCTACAAATGCAACCTAAATATATAGAGATAAAAAAGGGTATTTTTTATTAATACTTTACTATAGAAATATACAACAGGATAAGCAATGTAGGAAGGGATTTCTTTTCACTAAATGGACAGTTACTCCCACTTACAAGGTGAATTCTTGCTACACTGAAATTAGAGCAAAATTAAATAGATAATAAACGTTTGTGGATGGAGTTCACATTGTTGTTATCACAGAGCAATTAAAATGTGTGAAAATGCTCTTATTTTAGCACAAAATCTAGGGAGAGCTGCTGTTGGATGGTACATTAAAAAATAAAAATCACATCTCTTCTGTCCTACCCCCATTACCTATTAGTTTTCCAACTTCCCTGCTGTTTCTGAACACAGGTGATTTGCTCAAAGGAGGTAATTTGGTTTTATCATCTCAGTTTGCATAATATCTCTAAGCATATTCCCTTGGCTCTGAGCAGAGAGCTACCTACTGACTGATTTTTCAAAACTGTCCAGCTGTAAAAACCACAACATAGGACTTTTAACCATCTAAAAGTCACAGAATAGACAAAGAACTCTACTGGTATGGAGGGTAGCAAATTACTTTGCCTTTTGGGAAAGATTTTATTCTCAGTCAGCCTTTTACCTGTCACAACATTTTCCATTTCATATCTGGGTACACAATATTTTTTAAAATTTCAGCATTTTCATTAAAGATATAATTCAGATAAAATAAACCCCACAATTTTCAAGCAAGCACTTCAGTACTTTTTAATATGCTTACTATGTTGTACAACTATCACCAGTATCTAATTTCAGTATTGTCATCACCTCAAAAAGAAACTCTGAACTTATCAAAAGTTTGTACCAATGTTCCTCCTCTCTTCCTTCTAATGACTAATCTGTTTTTGTCTCTATGAATTTGCCTCTTTTTGACATTTCATATAGATGTAATCATATAATATATGGTCTTTATATACGGCTTCTTTCACACAAGGTATTATTTCTGAGGTTCATTCATATTGTAGCATGTAACAGTATTCATTCCTTTATGTGGCTGAATAATATTCCATTGTATGGATATACAACATTTTGTTTATCCATTCCTCAGCTGATGGACATTTGAGTTGCTTTTTCTTTTTGGCTATTACAAATAAAGTTACTATGAACATTTGTGTACACGTTTTTGTGTGAACATATGTTTTCAATTCTCTCAGATATATGCCTAGGAGTAGAACTACTGGGTCAGATGGTAATTCTATGTTTAACTTTTTGAGGGACTGCCAAACTGTTTCCATAGTAGCTATACCATTTTACATATCCACTAGTGATGCACAACAGTTCCAATTTCTCCACATCCTCGCCAATACTTCTTATAGTCCATTTTAAAATCATAGCTGTCCTAGTGTGTGTGAAGCGGTACCAAATTGTGGTTTTGATTTACATTTCCCTAATGACTAATGATGTCAAGTATCTTTCCATGTGCTAGTCAGTCATTTATATATTTTTTCAAATCCTCTACCCATTTTTTACACCAAGTTGTCTTTTTATTAAGGTGTAAGAGTTCTGTATATATTCTAGAAACTAGGTTCTTATCTGATAGAATTTACAAGTATTTTATCCCATTTTGTGGCTGTACTTTTTTCACTTTCTTTTCTTTCTTTTTTTTTTTTTGGTGGTGCTGGGATCAAATAATTCAAATTCAGGCCCTCACATCTTAGGCAAGTGATCCTCCACTGACCTCCAGTCCTCTTTCATTTTTTTTTTTTTTTTTTTTTTTTTTGGTACTGGGGATTGATCCCAGGGCACTCCACCACTGAGTCACATCCCAGCCCTATTTTGTATTTTATTTAGAGACAGAGTCTCACTGAGTTGCTTAGGGCCTCACTAAATTGCTGAGGCTGGCTTTGAACTCACGATCTTCCTGCCTCAGCCTCCCAAGTGCTGGAATTACAGGCGTGCGCCACCGCGCCTGGTTCCTCTTTCATTTAAAAAAAAATATCCAAATGTGTTCACTGGGATGGTTTCTCATCTTGATTTGCGGTGCTTTTAGTGCTGCTTCCTACTGAAGGAACATCCTTCTATAAGCCCTGTTGTAGGTTGGTAGAGGACAGTGGAACAATCAACACCCAAAACTACCATTTGCACATGCCTAAAGACTGTTGATTTAATAGCATCCTGGGCATTTCAGATCTGAGATGGAGTTTGGCCCCAGATATTTCTTTTATTTCCTCTTTGTTTCTTCTGGAGAGGTAAAAAGGAGATCTTTTGTGAGAGGCATGTTCTAATGTGGAGTTCTTCACTGCTGGGCAAAGCTCTTTTAACTTTCTTGATATTGTTCTTTAACACACAACATTTTACATTTTGATGAAGTTCAATTTACCTATATTTTTCTTTGGTTGCTTGTGCTCTTTTGATGCCATTTCTAAGGAACTCTTGCTGAATCCAAGGTCATGTAGATTTTCACGTGTTTCCTTTAAGAGTTTTGTAATCTTAGTATTTATATTAGGTTTTAGATTCACATCAAACCAATTTTGCATATGAATGAAGTAGCATACGAATAAGGTAGGGTCCAGATTCATTTCTTTGTATGAGGCTATCCAGGTGATCCCATCCTTTATTGAAAGGGTTATTCTTTTCCCTCTGAATGGT
>JAJEJO010002641.1:217443-236177 GCA_020662805.1 Glaucomys volans
AAGTTGAAGCTAGAACAATCTCTTGGAAACACTCTATTTAGTGTTTTTCTTCATCTCTCGGTTTGGTTTCCTTTCACTACATGAGAAAAAGATAAAGACACTCCTGACACTGCAGAAGGTAGCTGGGTTAGCTGGATGTACCTCCCTCCCTAGCCCCCTAGTTAACTCTCTGCAATTCTCCTGAAGCCTGGATACTCATTCACCCACTCATCTTTCCCGCGTTAACAATAGTTACTCTCTTTCCACCCAGAGATCAGGTGGTTTCAGCAAGAAAGCAAAACGGGGCAGCAAATTCCCATTCCAGCTTTCCCGCTAAGTGAGTGCCTGCTCAGGGGGAAGCATCAAGAAAATTCCTGGGCTGAGGATATAGCTCAGTTGGTAGAGTGCCTGCTTTGGCCCTGGGTTTGATTCCCAGCACCGCAAAAAAAAAAAAAAAAAGGAAAAAGGAAAATTCCTAAGCAACAAGCCACTTCCTGTAAGAATTGGGAACAAAAAGCAAAGTAGAAAGACTTGAAAAACTTGAAGTTTGGCCTGAAAAGGAGCACATTTAAAGTTGGGGCCAGAAAAGTAGAGCTGTTGAAGAGATTAGTGCCATTAAAGAAGAACCACATAATTTGCACAGAGACAATAGAAAAGATGACTTGAGGGCACCTCAGAAATCACCAAGACCCCACTCACTGCAGGTTCATGGGTATAAAAATATAAACTCATTTGACCTTTGAAGATAGCACAGGGGCACCCTGCTCAGTCATGGTCTAAATGGGCCTGGTTACCTCTCCTACTGGTAGTAGATCTTGGTGTCATCCATGTGGTACTGTTTGAGCAGGAATGAAAAAATGTTGGGGTCAGGGAGTCATGGATGCTTCCACTGAGATTTCAGAGGAAGACCTGCAAGGACAATGTGTAGCAGGGCCAGAATCCCTGTGGGCAGTCTCTGGGAGGGTAACGAGAAGATGTGAAAGTGAAACTGAAGCTGCAATGGAGATCCCAAGAAGTTAGAGATGCCAGGAACTACTGCCAAGGAAAGCTGCAGGCAGCAAGCAGAGCCAGCCCAAGAAAGATGCCAAGGCAATAGGGCCCTTTGGGTCCCACAGCTCATCACTATACGCCCTGGATGACAGATGTAGATCTACAGAACATAATGTTTGCCCTGCTAGGTTTCTGTCTTGTTTTGGTCTCATTCCCTCTATGACCTTATTCTTTCCTTTTAGAATGGGAATATTTACTCTGTGTCATTTATATTGGATGTATGTAACTCTTTTTGATTTTTGCAAGGGCTCATAGCTAAGAGTTTTCCTTGAGTCTTGCAGGAGACTTTGGACTTCTGAGCAATGTTGGAACTATTAAGAATATGTGAGCTCCTGGAGATGGACTGAAAGCATTTTGCATTGTGAGATGGGTGTGAGCCCCCAAAGGGGGCCTTAGTAGGTAGAATGAAAAAAAGTAAAGGCTTTAAATTCAGAGCTCAGATCTGTAGTTTTCATATCTGTCATTTCATAGTCTGTAGATTAAAGGAACCAGATATGATTTAATATGGTATTTGTTCCACAATATTCATTTTCCTTTGCTCTTTTTATAAAAAATTAAATTTAAAAAATTTTGGCAGTGTTGGAGATTGAACTCAAGATTTTGCTCATGCTAGGCAAGTGCTGTACCACTCAGCTACATCCCTAGTCCTCCTTTCTGCTCTTTAATGTACAAGTACTAATTATTTTTAGCTGGTACGGTCAGATGGCTATTTGTGAAATTGGCAAATGGATGTAACTTCCAAAACAAGCTCTCCCTTTCACCTTTTTAATTTCTCAGCTGGATGGAATGTTGTAGTGGTAAACCACCTGTATTACTCTGGTGAGGGCAACGTTTCAGGGATGATCGAAGAACAAGAATGAAGAAGCATGAGTTCTTGATTTTTGTGGCGCTGCCTGATTAGTTATGGATATCTTGTAGTTTGAATTGATGTAACACACACACACACACACACACACACACACACACACACACAAAACAAACCCAACAAGTTGTTTTCCTTTAGAAACTCAAAACAGTGGTGTTCTAAAAAGAGAAGATCTGTATGCTGGCTGGTTCAGTGAAGACACATAGTAGCACTGCTTTTCTCTCTGGGTGTTATGGTTTGGATGTGAGTATCCCCCAAAAGCTCATATGAGACAATGCAAAAAGGTTTGGTGGAGAAATGATTAGACTGTAGTCTTAACTTAATCAGTGAATCAATCCCTAATGGGATTAACTGAGTGGTAACTGGAGGCAGGTGGGGTGTGGCTGGAGGTTAGGGGTGTGACTATGTATCTGGAGAGTTGAGTCTCTCTGCTTCCTGATCATCAGTGAGCTGTTTTCCTTTGCCAAGTGCTTCACCATAATGTTCTGCCTCACTTTGAGATTCAAGGAATGGAGTCTGCTGTCTGTGGATGAGACTTCTGAAACTGTGAGCCCCCAAATAAACTTTTCCTCCTACATAGTTGTGCTGGTTGGGTCATTTAGTCACAGCAGTGAAAAAGCTGACTAAAACACTGGGAAAGACACAAACAGTCACAGTCTTTTCCTTTTTCTCTAATTAATCAAATAGGAATGTTATCTAACGCTCTGGCCTGTTAACCTTTATACACAGCTAAATAACTCGAAAAATAGATCACATAAGGGTGTTTGTGTTTTTTCTTAAGTCTCTCTTCTACACTACCAACTTTATGACAATAAAGTAGTGTTAACTAGTGATTTTTCAAAAGTAGCTGCATTTGTATTTATCTTCTGGTCTTGACCAGAAAAGTTAAAAAAATTTTTTTTTTCAGTAATCTTAAAAGTGCCCCCAAACACAAGAAAATAATTTAATAGATGTCACAGGCTGCAGGGGATTAATAAAAGGCAAAGTTTTTTTTAAACAGTAGTTAAAATCTTATAAATTAGCAGATTAGCTGCCTCTCCAGCATTCCTGAGTCATTTACTGTATCAAAACAATATCATGGACTGAGACGGACATTATTACCCTACGTACATGTATGATTACATGAATGGTGTGAATCTACATTGTGTACAACCACAGAAATGAAAATTGTACCCCATCTGTGTACAATAAATCAAAATGCAGTCTGAAAAAACAACAATAACAAAACAATATGAAGGGACAGACTCTGAAAGGAGAGAGCTCTTCTATAAAAAGAGTGATACATTAGTAGATAGAGGATCTTTTTATAAAAGGTCTATTTTCTCTTTAAAGTACAGTTGTAAATTACTGAGCAGTCAAGAATATTACCACTGATAAACACGAACAGGCAAAAGCCTAATAATTATAAAGCTGTATGTATTCCCTGCTCTTGACCATTGGCATAGCTCTTCATACCTCTGCTTTTAATTTCCCTGAGGACACCTTAGAGGCTGTTGGACAAATGTTTGCAAGTCACAACTTGTTTTATTACATGTAACTGTGAGAACTCCAATGAAACAATAAATAAGGTTGCAGAGATTTCCAGATCTCTACTTCCAATCATTCCCAAGATGTTTAGGATGTGACTTTAAAAGCATAATTTAAAACTAGATCCAATATTTTATGTTTATATTGCTGTGCAATATACTCTCTTGCTTTGCTGAATATTCCCTAAGACAAGATCCCCAAATCCCTGGTAGCCTGACAAGGAACCTTTTAAATATCCATCTGTGCCAGAAATACCCGACCTTCCACCCTTTGTAGAGCCATACCAGTTTTTCTTAAACGTGAAGACTCAAATCTACTACATTCTAACATTTGCTATGCCATCCTACTGTGGGGATGCAAGAGTTAAAATTTTTGATATGCTATTCCCTTTGTCTCTGGGAAAAAAATCTAAAAAGATGCTATAAAATACTGAAAATTTTTTTTAGCTAGACTACATTTTGTGTAAAATGCATTAATTTCTCTAAGACAACCTGCAGATTAGTCTTATGTATGTAAGTGTGTATGTATGTATGTACGTATGTATATAAGTATTTTGATGGTGGTGCTGGGGATAAAAACACAGGGCCTTGTGCAAGCGAGGCAAGCACTCTACCAAATAAGCTATATCCCCAGCCCTCTAGTCTAATTTTAAAAACCTAGTCAACCAAAGGCAAAATCAGTTGTATGCAGAATACACGTCCAATTTAGACATGCTATGGGTGAAAGTGAACAAGTCATTTAACCTTTACAGGGACTTCAGTTCACTGACTCCAGTTTAGAATTTCTGGAGTGGAATCATGCTATAGGATATTGATTCCCAACTGGTCAGTACATTGGAATCACCTGGGGTGGTTTTAAAAAATAGATCAGCAAAACCTGTCTCCAACTTCTTCGATAAAAATTCGTGTGTGGGGAGGTACAAGACATTTAAAATCAGTGCCAAAGGTTGGCAGGGTGGAGCAGTCATAGCTGGGAAAGTTCTGTAATACTATACAAATATGTACCAACACAGGAAATTAGGCTTTCATAAAATGGCTTTTTTTTCATAGTAATTTGGTTTTGGAATTGTTCCAGAAGACCAGGATAGAATATGGAAATAAAAATAGCAGTTGCTAAGGTAGATCTTCTCTTAGGAAAAAAAAAAAAAAAAGAAAAAGAAAAATTATTTTGGTGTTCTTTGGCAGAAGGCCCAGAACAACAGCACTTTATTTTGTTTCCGTGAAATTCCCATAATTCATCAATGTACACAAAATTTTTTCACTAAGAATGACAGTCTAGAGGAAGAATATGAGTGTGACCACAGCCTTTCTCCTAAGCAGCAATGATGTTCCCCTTATCAATAATCAATCATCCCAATTCCATTTAAATTCTCAAACTAATACAGAACTGAGAGAGGACATAGCTCTCAATTACATGACCTCAATCCGAAGAGGCACAAAAACATTGACCAGGACAATTTAAATCTTCTGTTTGAACAGCAAGTATCCCAACAATGGAGAGAGTGGTTCCCTACTTCTTAGTGAAAAACAGGGAGAGGAAGGGTAGGAAGTGACGCCTATTTGCCAGGTGCTTTGCATAAATCACCTCATATTTAATCTTCCCTCTGCAGAAGCATATATGGTCTTCCTTTTACAGATGAGGAAACAGAGCTTCAAAAGGGTGATTAAGTTGTTTAAGGTCCCAAAATTAGAAAATTGAAGAACCGGATAAATCCAGTTCCCTCTGATGTGAAATCACAACCTTTAGATCTTGTCCCAATGTAGTTTCTTTTTAAAAAATTTGTTCTAATTAGTTATACATGACAGAATGCATTTTGATACATCATATAAAAACAGAGTATAACTTCTCATTCTTCTGGTTGTATGTGACATAGAATTACATCAGTCATGTAATCATATATTCACATAGGGCCTAATTTAGTTTTTATTTTTGTCAAAGCTATAAAAAGTTATATAGTTATATCTTACGGAGACAAATAGCTCTACAAGACTTAAGAAAAACAACAGTCCTCTTTTTCCTCTTTTTCCCTCCCCATTTCCTGCTTCACTTTAGCAACACGTTTTGGGGTGATTTTTGAATTTATCTTTGTATCTCTAAATAATATGTAGCATTTCCACTACTGATTTTTCAGTTTTGTCTTTTCATCATGCAAAATAAGAATTCAGTTGTCTCTAAACACCCACTCCTTCCTACTTTCCTCATTCTTCCAATAGCTATATTCCATTTTGATTAGATTAACATTCAGCTTTTACCGTACTAGCTTATTACTATGTAATGCTCACAGCTGAGTCACATAAAGCCTATGGCTGCTTTTCCTTTCCTGAAAACTATTCCCCACCAAATTTTTAATTTGCTTTACTTCCTATTTTCAGTAATAAAACTACTTAGTATATTAAGACACTTCAGATATTCTATCAATTTCATCTTTGATGAATCTCTCCTTGAGTTTTCTGATTAGCCTAGATTAGTTGCTCTCTAAGTCTAATGGAAAGTCCTCTAATCTTGGGACTTACTTTCATTTTGTATTTAGGAATTTCCTTTGCCCATCTCTCTCTAATCAAATCCTTCATTTTCAGTATCCTATTCTTCTTGTTTTCCATTTTCACTCAATGGCCCAAATCTTCAGCAGCTTCCTGAGACAGAGTGTTAGGGAAGTAAAAATTTTGAAACTTTGCATAACTGAAAATCTTTACCTTTAGACCTGACAGTTTGACCAGAGAAAGAGTTCTAGGTTGGAAGTAATTTTTCCTCAGAATTTTGAAGGCTTTGCTATACTGTCTTCTAGCTTCCATTTGTTTGTTTTTGGTGAAGCCAGACTTATTTTGATTCCTGATACTGCACTATCTTTCCCTCTTTGGAAACTAATGGGCTCCTACCCACCTCCTGCCTTTGTTCAGAATATTCTGAAATTTAGATCCATTTCAATGGGTATTTGGTGGGTCCTTTCAACATGAAAACTTATCCTTCAGTTCTTGTGAATTTTCTTGAAAAACACACATACATACTTCCTTATTTTTGCATCCCTTTCTGGTACTCCTATTATATGGATACTGAATCATCTGAATTCATACTCTTAACTTTCCCAATCTTTCCTACTTTTTAAAATGAACCGTTCTTATTTCATAGACATGGTGTCTTAAGTTCTGTTGCCTTTTAAGTCACTATTATCCTGCCAAATGACAATCAACCAATCCTAGATAAAGAAAGTAATAATCAAGGGTAAGCAGTGTTGCTTCAGAAGCTCCACTAAGACTGGAGGTATAGAAGCCAAACAATGTTCCCCCTCTAATAGCCCATTTCAACCAGGACAGTTGAACTTTTATCAGTTATAGCCCAAGTTTGAAGAAAATCACAGGCTTTAAAGAAAGGTTTCTACCATCTCTACCCCAGTATGTTTTATAATTCTTTAAGAAAGTATTTTATTTTTTGTGTGTGTGTGGGCTGAGAGATAAGTAGGGGTGATTTGGAGGGTGGGAAAGGCCCCTCTGCTGGGTTTTCCCCACTGGGAAGCCTATCCTACTTCTGGGTCAATGTTCTGTTAGGGTTCACACTTGTGGTGAGAAGCCAACTCAAATCTAAAGTAGTTTAAGGATGGGGAAAGGAAATCACCATGAATAACTGCTACCCTCTCCACTCTGTCTCAGAAAAAAAAGGCATCAGGCTTTCCCAGCCTCTTGAGGTATGAATAATAATAAAAATTCATTCTGTATCAGAAAAGTTGGCACATTAGTAAAGGAAGAGGCAAATGAATGAGAGAAACATATTTTTTCTTAACTATGTTTGCCTTCTCACTTGCCCAAATCATCAGGAGCAAAAAGCAGAGAATTAGTCAATAACATAGAACATGTACATAAATAATACATCCTCACAGTTTTTCGTTGTGTGTGTGTGTGTGTGTGTGTGTGTGTGTGTTTGTGGTACCAGGGATTGAATCCAAGGTTCAAACAGAACCTGAGCAACATGCCCAGACCTTTTTATTTTGTGACAGAGCCTTCTTATTTTGTGACAGAGCCTCACTAAGTTGCTGAGGCTGGCCTTGAACTTGTGATCCTCCCGCCTCAGCCTTCTGAGTCACTGGGATTACAGGTATGTGCCACAATGCCTGGCCCATGTTTTGTGTTTTTTCCATAAGCTGGTTGGCTAAATTTATCAGGATAAACAATTGCACTGATCAAATGCAAAGCTCCCCAGTCAAGGTTCTCTATTTTGCTGTATGGTGAACTTGGTAAAACTTTCTATTCTATCTCCCAAGAGATACAAGATTTCAGCATTAAAAGACCTCACTCATGGGTCTCAACTTTGCTCCACTTCCTTGTTTCCATTGTATGTATAGGCATGGATTCTGAGAAATATGTCATGAGGTAATTTTACTGTGTGAATATTATAAATCACACTTACACAAACCTACCATCTGGGTTGGGTGGTATAACCAAAAGTAGCATAAGTGGTACTTCGCTGACCAAAATTTCATATGGGCATGACTATACTTCTTTCTCTTAGATGTTTATCAAATATTATTGGTCCAAGAAGAGAACTGGACATGTGATGTTCTGTCCCTCTTAAACATAAATATGGCACTGCTCAGTTAATTGTGCTCAGGCACAGGAGTGATTTCTCTTTGTGTGTGTGTGTGTGTGTGTGTGTGTGTGTTCTTAGGACTCAGAGTTTTTTACCACTGAGCTACATCCACAGTCCTTTTTTAAAAAATTTAAATTTTGAGACTGGGTCTTGATAAGTTGCTGGATTCTCACTAAGACGCCAGTCACAAGAGTGATCTTGAAGGGTATCTTCTGTGAATAGGGGCCATGATATGGGAAAGGGAGGACACTCATCCTCTACTGAGGGATGAGAAAACTAGAGAAAGTTTGTATTCAGGTAGAATGGAGGAATAGAACTATGTGGGAAGGGGAAGCAACCTCTTTTGACTTGTGAGATTTTATCAGAAAGAAAAAATAATTTTTTACAAGTTGAGAAACATCAATATTAAAGGAAAGGCATTTCTAATTTAGTGATACCAAATATACATTCTCATGAAATTATATTACAGTAAGAGCTATGTAATAAATTTTTATGAACACCAAAATCATTTTAAATATCCCACAGGAACAGCTGATCACTGTCTGGTTCCAGTAAATTTTCTTCAAGTAATTTAAAAATACTTGGAAGGACCTAAGCCTTGATTTTTGTCCTTATATCAGTAACACTCCAAGCACAATTGCCCAACTCTTTGTTCCACTTCTCAATAGAACAATTCTCCTATCATCCTACTGGAAACATTTCAAGAACTCATACTTTCAACTTACTAAATAACCATTAAAATGGAACTCACATTAGTTTTCTTAGTCCACTCAACTTAAGGTAATTCCTTAATAACTAAAAAGTCAGACTTCGTTTTCACTGTTAACAATTTTCAGTAGACTATTCTTTCTTATAAAGAAAAAATACGGGTGATAAGTAAAAAATATTGCAGATTACTCATAATCAAACTGTTTACTTTCATTACTTACTGCTGACAAGTACCATTATGGAGAGTTTATCTCTCAAGGTAAGAGGAAGAGAAGTCAGGTTACTGTCCGGGATATTTTCCCATGAGCCAAATACCATTACTTACTTCCCCAAATTCTTTTCCTTTAAAAACAATCCTTTAAAAATCATTTTTCTTTTTTGCATAACAATATGACAATTAACTGAACTATATACTTAAAAATGGTTATGATGGTAAACTACAATCTACAAAACAATATAAAACAATAGATAGGGGATTCAAAAACATGACACGTGTACTATATATGTCTGAAAGGCTTACTTTTTAGTTGCACAGACTGCATAAATTGCCTGTTCCAATCCCCCTCCATTTATTTAAACAGATGTCCAATATAGCACCTGGTTCAAAAAACTTTGCATAGTAATTGACCACCTATCTTCCTGAAGATGATTCATAATCTTGCTTGAAAAGAGAATTTCATTACCTATTCTGAGTAACAGCCTCCTCTTTACCTTTACTCATGATGCAAAATCATGGCAGCAAGCAGAGGAGATAGCAGGGGAGAAATAGCAGCCACTGCATAAACCATACAAGAAATAGAAACTGAAACTTCACTTACTATAATTGAACACAAATGAGTTAAATTACAGAACAATATTTATGTTTATAAAGTGTTGGAAAACAAAAAGGCAAAATGGCCAATAAGCTTATGTACTGTATAAGAATAAAGAAGCTTTTTTTTTTAATCAAAGGCTATCATTTACCTTTGTATAACGGATATAATTTTTAAAAGCATGTAATCTTTCTTTGTGATAGAGCAAGCTCCCAGTCATGTCAGTGTGGCTATTACTTGCTACATTAATATACCATAAAGTAAAATAATCAAATATATAAACATTCACATACTGCCTGCATCCTGACAAAAATATGAGTGTTGTGAGGTAGGTTTCATAATTCACCGATACATAATGCTAAGTTACACTATCTGCTAAAGTTCAAACTATTGAAAGTGACCAAAAAGTGTTTGGAATCATCATTTTTAAAAGTTAATAATTCTACCAAATATTATTTAACAAAATTAATTATGTATTAAAAACGAGCTACTCGTTGAGCATAGAGGTGGGCTTTTAAATGGTTGGCTTGAATTCTTTAGAAATCGTCCTGCTCCATCTACATGCATACCATACACATCCTGAACTGTCCTAAAGGTTTTTATTTCATATTAAATAAACAAAAGCATGTTGAGCCTGTGTATTTTCTTCCTGCTCATTTTGAAATCCCCTGTGGGATCTGGCTAGAGTAAAATGTCAGCGTGGCTATTACTTTGAAAGTACGAAGTTTCCTGGCAAAATCAGGAAGCTAATGACAACAAAGTGAAACTGATAGAACCCCAGTTAAGTTTCACTCCTGATTTCTTTCATGGTATGGAAGAACTTGCCCATGTAGAAGCAATACCTTTTCTTTTATAGTGTAACTGGAGAAGAGGAGAAAAAGAATAGCAATGCATTTTATTTATCAGCCTCAGTCTACCTACAGCATTTTTCCTTGACAATTAAAAAAAAAAAAAGTGTGTGTATGTTTGTGGTTTTGACCAGGATCAGTAAAACAGCTCTTTGCTCTTGACAGTATTAGTGTCTGACCCTTTCATTTATTTGGATTTACTCTAAGGAGTCTGTTAAGTTCTGAATCACTTTGCTGAATGTTGTTATCTTAAGGACAACATACTTTCAGACTCCAGTGGTTTCATGAATGAATTCTTTCAGATCTTCAAAGAGGAGAGTTCTCATGCTACTTGAAATGACTTTAAAGCACAGTAAGAAGGAACTCTTCCAAGTGCTTTTTAGGAAGCCAGCATTACCTTAATTATTAAAACATGGCAAAGATAACACAGAAAAATGTGAAATTTAACTGATTTTAAATAAAAAGTTGTCATAAGGAATCATTATATGCTTAAATATTTTATTAGGATCATGTGAAAAGCTCGTTCAAAACTGAAAATATGCTAAATTATTTCAGCATTCTAAGAGTGCAGCTAAAAAGAACACATTATGATTGGTTATGATAGATGCCAAAAAGCCATTTAAAAAAAATTCAACTTTCATTCCCGATAAAAACGTTTATTTAAGGAGTAATGAAAAGACATTATCTTAATGTAATAAAAAAATATATACAACAAATGAGCACCCAACAATTATTATTTAAAACTGTTCTCAAAGTGCTAGCCAATGCAGACTCCCATGCCTGCCAAAAAATGACTCTGGCCATAATCCAAAATCCTTTCTCTGTAAAAATTCTAATAAACCAGAAATATTACAGGAAAATTCCTTGATAAATAGAGTTTGTTAGAAATTAATAGTATACCTCATATTTAATGATGACAGAGTAAAAATATCTCCAAACTAAGAAATAAGGTAAGGATAGCCAGAATCGTTTTTATTATTTATCACCATTCTAGGGAGGATAGCAACTTTTTAAAGAAAAGAAATACAAAAGAAGAGATAAGATTACTATATTTAAATGATTGTTTTCTTAATTCAAGAGAATTTATTAAAATTAATAAATTTAGAAAGTTTGCCAGAAAAATGAACTCTCATTTATATTTTAGTTGTAAAATATCACAGAACATAATGGCTAAGATCCCCCAAATATTATTTTAATGGAATGCAAATGCGATAATATTTAAGACAATTTTGAAAAAAATGAAGAGGGACTTGCTCTATGAATTACTAAAAAAATGTCATAATCAAAGCAGACTGGTATTTGTACAGGAAGCAACAAATAGATCAAAGCAACAGATGAATCTTTAAAAAAAAGGCATGTACACATGGGAATTTACTATATTAAGGAGATATTTCCAGTCAGTTGGTAAAGAACTGATTTTCAACAAATTATTTCAGGAAAAATGGTTATCTATTCATGAAAACAGAAAAAATTAAATCCCTATATTATACAAGGTACAAAAATAATTTTTAGATGTTTAAATGAATAAAGCTTTAAAAAGTAATTAGCACACAATATAGAAGACAGGAGGGAGACTTTCTTATAAGAGATAAAAATCCTGGGAATTTTAAAGCAAAAGACTGATAGGTCTTTAAAAACATTCACCACATATTTCACAAAGGGTTAATATATCTGTATCTTAATGAGAAACAGAAAAATAATTGTTAAAAAATGGGCAAACTACATGAATAAGGCATATTAAGTAATGGTTAACTACATTATGGTACATCTAGACAAAGGAATAGCACTGTGCTATTACAATAAAGAGAGCTACATATTGCAAGACTTCTGCTATGCATCTTTTCCTCTGAAACAGCAGATCATAGAACTGTATGCACAGAAAATCTCATTTTCATAAGAAAGTGAAATAATATAAATGCAAATATAAGAGATGTGGAAGGCTTTGGATTACATACAGTTGGGAAAAGCACTTAGAAGGGTTTGACTTTCTGGACATGGCTGTATCATTTGAGAGTTCACGACTCCTTTCAAAGCGGGGAACAAAACAATTCTTCAACAGAATACAGCACTTGCATCTCTGCTACCTTTCCTTTAAATGTGTATTCCAACCCCGGTAAGAAGGCAGATCACTTTCTTTTTCTTCTACTTGACATCACTTCACTTCTTTTACTGCCACATCTCCCTTATAACTTGTCAAAAGCCTTCTCCCATGAGCTAAATGACAGAAAGGCTGTTTTACTTTTGCTTGATATAACATCAAAAGCACCTAGTACAGCACAACTCCTCTTGGGTTGAGTATAGTCCCTCTTTTTACTTCTTTGACGACTGCAGCCTTTTGCTTCTGTAGCTTCTTGCTAGTCAGTTTTCACCAGGGTGGGGATTTCACCTAACTAAAGTCAGGGTTCCATCGCGGACGGGGCTTGCTTCTGCTCTTTCCGCCTCAGCCACCCATTCTCTCCGTGACCCTCTGGCAGTTACCCAACTTCTCATTGACAAGGCTATGATGACACCTTACAGGAAGGCAGAGAGCAAAATTGTGCAACTACCTTGGGAAAAACAACAGACGGAACCTATTAAGACGCTTTCAAAAGAGTAACCACCCTCGTACTTGCTTCTGGGAGGCAGTCCCTCTCCCGAAGGATTGGGAAACGTCTGGACCTGATTCACTGTTCACCCCGACACGGCATGCCCTGCCGTCCCCACCTCCCGGTCCAAAGAGCGGGGTCATCTTTCTCCCCTGCAGCCCGGGGCAGCTGGGGCCGTTGCTGCGCCGACGTCGTGGGCCCGGAAAGTCCCTCGGGTCGGCTCCGGAACACCAACCGGCGTGGTTTCTCTCGCCCCCAACCCTCCCCACTCTTGCGAATTGGTTGCCTCCGCAACTCCGGCTTTTCTCACTGCGGCGTCCAAACTGTCAGCGCGCCCCTTTAGCTCACACAAAGTTCTCCGTCGGCATGCTCGACGGATCCGGACATACCAACTACCTCACGAACTTTTTACTCACAGTTCAGCGTTTCCGCCACGCTCTCTCACGCCACAGGTCGCCGGTACCTGATCTAGTGACCGCAACCGGAAGTAGTTTTCCGTTCCAGTTCAGAGGGCAGCGCCTGCGCGCGGAGCCATTAACACTGCACCCTCTACCCAGGCCAGGCCAGTCCTCCGGCCCCGCCCCGCCCCCCCAGCCCCGCCCCGCCCCCCAGCGCAGCCACGCCCGGTCTCCTCGACAGGAAACACAGCAGCCTTGGACGAGAACCTAGTGTCAAGTTTAAAGGTCTGTTTAGGGGGTCTGGGAATATAGCTCAGTTCGATCCCCAGCACCGCAAAAAAAAAGAAAGAGAGAGAGAGAGAGAGAGAGAGAGAGAGAGAGAGAGAGAAAGAGAGAGAAAGAAAAGAAAAGAAAAGAAAAGAAAAGAAAAGAAAAGAAAAGAAAAGAAAAGAAAAGAAAAGAAAAAGGTCTCTTTAGGGTCTTGCTACAATTTTGGTTATAATAAGTAACCGGTCTGACATCCTGTATATGAGAGTACACAAGAATCACCCAAGGAGCTCAACGTGTACTTCCAACAACGAACCCTTAGAGATTCTGGTTCAGAAGAACCAGGATGATGAAGCCTAGGAACTTGCATTTTCAATAGATCTTCAAGTGAATGTGGTTCAGGTTGTTAAAGGCAGCAGTTTGAGAAGTATTATCCATTTGTTTGAGAAACATGCACTTGTGCTTTTTGTTCAACTAGTAATATTTTTCAGTAAATGCACTTGCTAAGGTTGAATGGTTGGTGAATGGAAATAGAATTCTACTAGAAGATTTCCCATGAAATAAAATTTCCTCATTATTCCATTTCCTAGCCATGCTTGAATATTCTCCAAGATAGAAATTATAGGCAGGTACCGGGAGATAAACATCTTTTCCTTGTTAGAGCAAGAGGATCAGGTTCTGGCTGCCTCATTTACACTTGTTTTCTTAGGCCAATAAGTTCAAGATTTAAAAATCTGCCTAATTGCTGAATATTCTACCTGGTTAGCTTGAATATTGGGTTTATTTTTGAAAGTCAAAGCCAAACCATAGTTAAAAACAGTTTGGTTTTTTTGTTTTTTGATTTTATGTTTTTTTTTTTTAACAAACAAACTTCTCATGTATAACATTTGGACCTGTTGAGGGCTGGGGTGGTGGCTCAGTAGTAGGGCCCTTGCCTAGCACTTGTGAGGCACCAGGTTCAATCCTCTCTGCCACATAAAAATAAATAAAATATGTCCATCTACAACTAAAAATATTTAAAAAATAACGTTTGGATTAGTTGAATAGTTTCTTGTAGTGAACTATTGAGTTAAACATGACAATACATCATTGCTTTAAAAAAAAAAAAAAAAAAAAACAAACACTTTTCTAGAGCAGTTTTAGGTTCACACCAAAACTTAGGAAGGTGCAGAAATTTTCCATATGGTCTCTGACCTCAAGTATATAGGTCGATCCATTATCAACCTCCCTCACCAGAGTGATGTTAAAAAGCTGCTATAAACATTGACCTTTTGACTTTTATGAGAAATAAATTTTCAAATCCTTTAAGTAAATAAAAAAGAATAGTATTGCTAGATGGTCTGGTAAAGGTATGTTTAGTTTCGTTAAGAATCTGCCAATCTGTCTTCCAAAGTAGTACCATTTTACATCCTCACCAACAATGATGAGAGTTCTTGTTGCTCCTAATCTTTGCCTGCATTTCGTGTTGGCAGTGTTCTGTATTTTGGCCATTCTGATAGGTATGTAATGGTATCTAATTGTTTTTTTATTTGCAATTTCCTGATGACATATGAAGTGGAGCATCTTTTCATATGCTTATTTGTTATCTGTATATCTTTTTTGCGCATGTGTCTATAAAGTCTTTGGTTCATTTTTAAATTTGGTGGCTTCTTTCCTTCCTTTCTTCCTCTCTTTCTTTCTTTCTTTCTTTCTTCCTTTTTTTTGGTCAAGAAATTGGTTTTATTTGTCCTTGTTTCCTTAGCACCTAGTTGGTGCCTGACATACAACTGGCATTTGACAATTGCTTACTGAATGAATTAAAGATAAATGGTATTGAATCATAGTTGTATCTAGAGCTTGCTGAACATTTTCTTCTTATGACAAAATCATGATTATTTTTTGTTTGTTCTTTTTAGTTACACATGACAGTAGAGTCTATTTTAACATATTTATACAAACAGTATATATTCTTATTGCTGAATTTTAGGTATTCTTTGTGTATTTTGGGTAACAGTATCAGTTATGTGACTTGTCTTTATAGTCTCTTGACAATGTATTTTGCAGAGCAGAAAATTTTAATTTTCAAGAAGTCCATAATATTCAGTACTAAGTTTGAATAAATATGAGGAAGGTTTTTGAAGCTTTCTGATTGAAATTGTAGAATTTAATAATATGCTCAAAATCGAAGGTTGAATGCACATGTATTTTGAAATATGGAGGTGCCAAAGCCTTTTAGAAGAAAAGAAAAATCTGTACACATTTCTTAAATATATATATTTTTGCATTTTCTTTCCCCATGATGTTGTTGTCATGATGAGAAGAGGGTTTATATATGAAACATGTATGAATGCTGGTAGAATTATTTTAGATGGGTGAATTTTTGGTTGAAATGTATCATATTTTCCTTTTCTGAAAATGGTGATTTTTGGTTTTTTTTAGAGTTGACATACAGTGTGTTTAATGAAAACTGGGAATAGAGTTCAGACATTTATTCAAGGAATAATTCCTTAAAAGAGTGACATAATGGGCTGGGGATATAGCTCAGTTGGTAGAGTGCCTGCCTTGCAAGCACAAGGCCCTGGGTTCACTCCCCAGCACCGCAGGAAAAAAAAAAAAATAGAGTGACATAATTTTATTCCTATTTTTCATCATTCATTAGTATATATAATTCTTGTTAGTAAGCAGAGATGTGGCATCAATATTGGTGCGGTTGGAATGAAAACGGGAATCTGTAGGCTTATTAAAAATATTTGGGGACTTATTTAGAAATTTGCCACTATTAGCACATTTGGAATATCAGGTATGATCTTAGCTAAATCTTGGATGTGAAATAACACTATTAATAGAAGATGTTCGACCTTTGATTTTAGATGGCATCTGTACTAGTTGTTTGTGTCTTATACTCTCCAACTATAACACTATGAAAAAGTGAAATAATGTGAGCACTCATAATACCATGAAATCAGAAAGCAGGATTGATGACCAGGGCTACTGTGCATTTGAGAAGGCTGTGTTCACTTGCCAAGGCTTGCTCCTTTCAGCCTGGGTCTTCCTAGAGGAATGTTTTTCCTACTTCACAGAAAGGTACCACAAAAATAGCTATAGCCTTATTGCCAAGAAGCTTAGTGCCAGGATTTGATAGGATTTTACATCAAGCACAAGAACAATGCAGCTGAATGGAACATGCTCTTTGTTGTTTGAAAGCAAGAAAACTTGGTGGTCTGAAGGATAGCAAGAAGTCTACCTGTATTGTGGTATGTACTAATGATATGGACAGTAGCTGTTTAGTATTTAGGACGTGAAGAAAGTATTTTGCATCTCTGTGGCCCAGTGTCCCCTACTAGTACCTGTATTACCTACTTTGGAGGTATGATTTGGAGAATAACAACAGTAACCCAATGGGAGTGGGTAGATGTGTTGCTACATTATCTATGCTCAAGCATGGATAATGTTGATGCATTATCTATGCTCAAGCATGGATAATGAAAGGGATTGGGCAGATAGAACTAGATGTTTAACTCTCTTGAAGTTTAATTTTTTCACACCTACTCTCTATCAAGGAAAAACCAATAATTGTTTCTGGTTAACCAAGAGTTGTCCTCTTCATAATAAAATAACTAGTCAGTAAGGGTAAGGGATCTCACCTCAGTCTAACACCCACATGTGAAGCTGATTAAATATCAACTTCAAGCCAAAAAATTCACTGTGAACTATGTGTATATTTGTCTTCTAGCTCAAGATCTGTGCTAAGGAAGTAATGGCAATCAGATAGCTAATGAGAAGAACCAAGGAGAATCCATACATTCTATTAGTAAGGGCAATATAAAGCTTGGAATTAGTAAATATGAAACAAAACATCCTTTTAAAAAGATATGCTGCTGGGTGCAGTGGTGCATGCCTGTATCCCAGAGGCTCTGAAGGCTGAGGCAGGAGGATCATGAGTTCAAAGCCTGCCTCAGAAACTTAGTCAGGCCCTAAGCAACTCAGTGAGACCCTGTCTCAAAATGAAACACAAAAAAGGGGTGGGGATGTGGCTCAGTGGTTAAGTGCCCTGGGTTCAATTCCTGGTACAAAAAAAAAAAAAAAAAGACTATGCTGCATAAAAGAGAGTCCTCAAAGTGCAAAGAAAGGGAACACTTTGGAAAATAATGGTTTACTAGAAGCAGAGGTAAATGAAAAGAATCTGTTTTGTGTTTTCCATGAAAAAAGAGATGAAATATAAGATAAGATATTAGACTAAAATAAGGAGGAGCCTAGACACTGGGAAAAATAAAAACAAAGTTGGATAAGTTAAGGTCTGAAGGACACAGAACATGAAATAGTAAAATTTGAATATTACTTAGACATAAGGATGCAAATCAATACTGTACAATATTAAATCAAAGGTTAGAGTAAAAGTTTGAAAAATTCTCCCAAAATGAGAATGGAAAGGATACTCATGCTAACCATTTAATGAAATAATGACAAGATCATGTTCCAACTTCTTTCTGAAGAAGAGGTCAGGATAAGTGGAGAAGAGATCTGAAGCAATACGTTGATCCATTGTAATAATTTCATTAGAGAAAAAAAGGACTCAGTGAAAAGAGGCCAAACATCTTGGTCTATCCTGATAAATATTCAATATTAAATGTCACATCAGTTCCTTCATTTATTCAGCAAATATTTTGTGAATGCTTGCTATGTGCCAAGAGTTAGCAATAGAAAGATGACCAAGACGCAGCCCTACCTTAAAAGAATCTAGAGTTTCTTGTGAATTACATGTATACAATAAGCAGGCAGTTACTACACAGTGGTTTTACAATACTGTAAGTATTGAGATATAAGATAAAAATTATTTAATAATTTGATAGTAATATGGTGTAAACATTCTGATTATAGCAACAAAACTCAAGTGGTAAGAGAGAAGTGTCAAAATGTTAAAGTATTTAGAATACTATTCACTTTTTTCCTCATATTCTCTATATATGGAGATAAGGAAATGATAGAATTTGATTCAAACTATAACTGAAGAAGTGTTGTTTTAGGTTCTTTAAAATATAAAGGTAAATAACTACAAGTAGTATTAAAATTGTATGTTTTAATGTTAAAAGGAAGAAAGGAAAATATTGCCTATATAACAAAGAAAGGAAAATATTGCC
>JAJEJO010002641.1:236187-305800 GCA_020662805.1 Glaucomys volans
AAGAAAGGAAAATATTGCCTATATAACAAAGAAAGGAAAATATTGCCTATATAAAATTCTTAATTCTCAATATTTAAAATCAGCCACCCAATCAGGTAAATCATGTGAGAATACTCCTCTGCAATATTTTGCATGCAAACTTAGGTCTCTATTGTCACTATTGGTGGTCTCCATTACCATTCTGTCTCCATTGCTACTCCTTGTTCAAATTACCATCAATTCATAATTTTTGTACTGGCCTCCTAACTGTTTGCCCATCCCCGGTGCCCACCCCCCTCTCTTTTGCCAGGCTGGGGATTAAACCCAAGGGGTGGTACATGCCAGACAAATGCTCCACCACTGAACTACACACCCAGCATCCCTCTCTTGTATTTTAATGTTATTATGTCCCTGTATTACCTAAAATCACTCAATTTTTTTTTCCCATTACCTTTGTATGACATCCAAATTCTGAACCTGAAATGAGCTTTCTTCCTACAACTCTAGAATCAGAAGATTCTTCTTTCAGGGATTTTAAGCTTCTTTTGAAACCTGGAATGTTTCCTCTTTTGTCCTTTTCAGATGTTTGTAAATGGCCTTTAACATGTTTCCGGCACCACCTGGTCTGTTGAGACCTCTGCTGAAAGGTCTAGTTCTATGTAAGGTCTCATTTGATTCCCCTTCCAAGTTAGGACTGAGGGTTCAGCAATGGCATCCTATTTCACCACGTTGTGTCTCCCTTATGATATGCATTACACTTAAAATCCCAAGATACACATTTGGATGTTTCTGAAGTTAGGATAGATATAACCACTGATCTTGAAACTTACAGCCACTAAGCAGAGGCCCCCACAAGTGCAAAAATAAGATGAGAGAGTGGTCATTGCCTCCACAAGTGCAAAAATAAGATGAGAGAGGCTAAAACAATACCTTATGAGTAAGATTTGGGTATTGAAATTGCCTCATTTTTTGTTGGATTGTCATTTACTAACCATATGACTTTACTAACCCTGTACCTCAGTGTCTTCATCTGTCAGGGAATAATAATACTTGCCTTAAAGGTTGTATTTAGACAATGAAATAATACATGAAAAGAGTTTGACTTATAGGAGGAACTCAAACAATATTGGCTAACATAGAGAATTTCTATAACTCACAGGTTGTTTTGCATACAATTGATTTTTTAATTTAATGGGCAATCCTGATTAATCAATTAAAATGTCTTTTAAAGTTCACATGGTAAAAGCTCAGGTAGTGAACTTATTAGAAAAAGACTTCCAATCAGCTGTTGGAAATATGTTCTAAGAGTGAAAGAAAACCTGTGGACAAAGAACTAAAGGAAATCATGAAAATGATGCATGAACAAAATGAGGATATTAGAGACAGGAATTATAAAAAAAAAAAAGATAGAAATTTTGGAGCTGAAGAGGAGAATAACAAGTGAAAAATTCACTAGAGAGATCCAACAGTAGAATTTGAGCAGGCAGAAGAAAGAGTCAGAGAATGTGAAAATGGGACAATTAAAATTATCTAATTGGAGAAGTAGAAAAAAAAGATGAAGAAAAGTGAACATAATCCAGTGAACTTGTGGGACACCATCAAGTTTTCCAACATAGGCATTATGGAATTTTTGAAAAAGTGAGAAGGAACAGGAAAAAAATATTTAGAGAAATGGATAAAAATCTTCCAATTTGTTAAAAGAATGAATCTGCACATTTAAGGAGCTCAAAAAACTCCAAATAGGATCAGCTCAAAGAGATCCACATTGAGGAATACCATAATCTGTCAAAAGCCAACGACAAAAGAGAGAATCATGAAAATAGCAAGATGAATTTGACACATTATGCACAGCTGGTCCTCAATAGATTAACAGGCAATTTTTCTTTGAAACTGTGGAAACTAGAAGAAAGTGGGATGACATATTTAAAGTGCTGGAGAAAAAATGTCAACCAAGAATTCTATAGCCATCAAAATTATCCTTCAAAAAATGAAGGAGAAATTAAAACATTTTGACATTGATCAAAAATAGAGGGGATTTGTTAGTAGACTTATACTAGAGAGTGAAAAAGGGTCCTTAAAGCTGAAAAAAAAAAAGGGGGTGGCCACTAGGAAATAGTTTGTAGCTATATGAAGAGATAAAGAACATTAGTAAAGGCAATGACATAGGTAAATATAAATACGAGCATGATCATATTTTTTGTTTTTGTTTCCTACGTGACTTAAAAAACAAATGCCTGAATAATAATTATAAATCTATGTTAATGGGCATACATAATTTATGACAACACATAAGGAAAAGATGAAACTGTATAGAACAGAGTTTTTGAATGTTACTAAAACCAAGTTGGTATCAATTCAATTTAGGTTGTTATACATTTAGTCCGTTAATCTTAATCCTGTGGTGACCAAGCACCAAGGCAAATACCTTTTGAAAATACACAAGAAAAATGAGAAGGAAGTTAAATGGTACACTGCAAGGAATTAAGTGCAAAAGAAGGTGGTAGTGGAGGAAGTGAGGAATAGAATGGTATAAGAGCATCAGAAGCTTTTGCTAGTTAAGGGAATGGTGACTGGGTCACCAGATTTGCAAGCATGATTCAATTAGTATGAAGGGCTTTATTTTGGGAGAAGGTGAACACCTGTAGATGCTCAAATTCACCAAGCAGCTGTAAGGACATGCAGCTCAAAACAAAACACTATTGGAAGATTCTATTTTATAGAATGGCAAGTTATGTTACCATTACCAATGTTGTTTTCTAGTAACTTGAAAGAGATACTTATTTTATTTATTGTGCCAAATTTCTAAATAAAATTAAGCAAATGTTATCATGTCTGGACAGCTGCAACCTCTTGCCTAGACCTGCAATGCTAGAGTTTCTTTGTTCCTGTGATTCTTGATTAAGTGACCTTGATCCATTTTGTAATTTTGATAATCATGAACAAATTCACTTGTATGATGAATGTTATTGCCAAATCCAAAGGCAGTTGGATTACTATGGAGATTGTGGCATAGGGTTATGACATGTTTTGTGAAAACCTTAATGTTTGTGGACATTTACCTATGTTCATTGGATTTATTTTGTTAAATGTCATTACCATTAGTCTGTTGTGAAGCCTCAATAGCTTTACTTTGAATTAAGAAGAAAAAAGTGGTACTGAAATCATCAACATGGCAGAAGTAAGTCCTTCCTTATTAGTAACTGCTTTAAATGTAGATAGATTTACAAGGTAGAGCTTGCCATAATGAATAATTCACCATAATCAAATGATAAAACTATGCATGCTATCTAGAAGAGACTTCCTTTAGATTCAAAGCCACAAAGAGATGAAAGAGAAAAGATGAAAAAAGATTTTTCCATGTAATTATTAACCAAAAGAGGGATGGGTGGCTATCCTAAACTTAGACTTTAAGCCAAATACTGTTTCGGGAGACAAACAAGAACTATATATATTAGTAAAGGAGACATTTGTTAGGGAAATATAACAATTATACTACCCACCAAACAATAGTTCCTTAAAATACATGAATCAGACAGAATGGAAGGGAGAAATGGACAATACTAGAATAATCATTGGAAGTTTCATTATGCCACATTTAACAATGGATAGGAAAATAGATCAAAAAAGGAAGAAGCAACTTGAACAATACTGTAACCCAAGTAGATATAATAGACATAAATATAGCACTTCATCAAACTAAAGCAGAATGCAAACTGTTATCAAGTAGACATGAATCTTCTCCAGGAGAGATCAAAGTGTAGGTCACAAATTTTAATATATTTTAAAAGGTCAAAATCATTCAAAGTATTTTTCCCAACCAAAATGGAATGAAATTTGAATCAATAACTCAAGGAAAACTGGAAAATTCATAAATATGTGAAAATTAAGCAACACATTCTTTAAAAGTGAGTCAAAGAAGGAATTAGATTTGGTTAGGATGAATGAAAACAAAATTGCAACATACTAAAACTTATGAGATGCAGTGAAAGCAGTGCTCAGAAACTAATAGCATTAAATGTCTACAATTAAAAAGGAGAAAGATATGACCTCAATGACCTAAATTCATACCTTAAGGAACAAGAAAAAGAAGAGCACACCAAATCAAGTTAGTAGGAAAAAGGAACTAACAAAGATTAGAGCAGAGATAAATTAAATAAACAAATCCATGAAACTAAAAGTTTGGATTAATTTTAACAAATATACTATGCTAGTGCAGATATTAGTAATAGATGATGCTATGAGTTTGAGGAATTATGGTGATATATGGAGACTCTCATGAGTATTAGCTTAATTTTTCTTTAAACCTAAAGCTATTCAGAAAGGCTACTAATAAAAACAAAAACAAAAAAATCTTTACTGTCCTAAATTACTCTTTTTTTTTTTTTTTTGTAGTACTGGGGATCAAACAGGGCCTCATGTATGCTAGCAAGGGCTTTACCACTGAGTTACATCCCAGTCCTCTAAATAACTTTTTGGTCAAAGAGAAAATAAAACTGCAATTAAAAAATATCCAGTAGAGGTTGGGGTATAGCTGAGTGGTACAATGCATGCTTAGCCTTGGGTTCAATCCCGAGCACCTACAATGAAATGAACAAACAAACAAAACCAAACAAACCAACAATAATCTTCCAAGCCCCAGAAAACCAAAACTGTAAAATGATAATGACATAAGAATGATATGTCATAAGAATGACATATCCAAAGTTATAAGATGTAGTTAAAATGGTACTAAACATTTCCTAGCCTTAAAATATTTTCATTATGTACAAAAAGAATTAAAAGTAAATAAAATAAATATTCAACCCACCAAATGAGAAAAGTAAAAAGCAAATTAGTCTGGAAAGGTATGAAGAAAACATTAATAAAAATTAAAAACATAATTCTTAAAATTATCAGCCAACTATCAAAGTGATACATCCAAGAGATTTATTTTGTGACATCACATTGGATGTGGGAGTGGGGGTGGGGAGAGAATACATAAAACAACAAAATGAGCAATGACAAAGGGTTATCCATATAGTTATGGAGATGACAAAAAAGTTCAAGACAATACCATGTATGCCAATACATTTCAAAAATTTGATAATTTTAAAGTACAAATAAATAAATTGTGTGAAAAGTGGCATAAAACTTGAACAGATTAATAAAAGTAGAAGACACTGGAAATCCCCCTCCAAAAAGGTGTGTCAAGGCTAAGCAGTGTTATGGATTTGTCCTTTAAACATTTCAAGAAACAGATAACTTTCATTAAACTTTTAAAGAGCATTTGGGCATTTCTAGCATTTTACTTTATGAAGTTAGCCTAATAATAACATGGAAACCCATCAATGATAGGTTCCAGAAAGTAGATATACAAATTAATTTAACTTATGAATGTAAATGCAAAAATTCTCAGTGAATTACAGAATTTCTTTTCCATTACACATTTTGTTAATATAAGTTAGATATAAGATTAATCAATTTGGACATACATTTTGCATTGGTTATAACTGAATTGTGGTCTGCAATTAATACTGTAATAATAAGAAAGCTGTTTTCACGTATCAGAGGAACAGCTGCTTTGTTTATGTATCTGGTTGCTCTGCTTGGATAGGGTTCCTTGGCTTATGCCAAATTGTTTTCATTCTTTTCTGTTAGTTTGAGTTGTGAACTGAATTATGAAGCCAAAATAATAGAGGAGAGGCGTCTAAGCATGTGGATTGAAGAGAAAAAGGGGGAAATGTATAGGTTTGGTTTTTACTTATTTATTATTTTAATCCAAGCAATAATAAAATGCAGTTTATAACTATAAATATACCTTTATTACATAAGCAATCAAATTAATAATATGATTTTTGGTAACATGGAATTTTACAAAATGCAGTTACTGTTTTGTGTTGCACAGAGCACTATTTAGTTTGAAGAAGAAAAACTATACAGTTGTCTCTAATTATACCAGGAAGATGTCAAATATACTTTAACCTGGAATATTATTTTCTTTTTATAAATACACCCTTAATAAACTAGGATATTTGATAGCTATTTTTTTTAATGATAAATGTGTTTATTTCAAACCAACAGCCAACGTCATTCTTAATGTTAACCACGAAGGGAAATTCCCACTGAGATCAGGAACAAGACAAGGTTTACTGCTCTCTCCTCTGTTATTAAGTACCCTTCCAGAAATTCTCGCTAATGTGGTGAGGAGAAAAAGGGGAGGAGACATATTTATGTATTTTTGTTCTATTTTAACATCACATATGAATGACTTAACTCAGAAAAAAGTAAGAGAGCAATAACATGGCAGACGAAAGATAAAATTGTGAAACCAAGATGTTAGCAGTAATTAGTTAGAAAATAGAGTGGAAAGAATATACTTATCAAGATAACACTCCTACTACCCACACAAGAAGACAAAACAAAATATATTGGAATATGTTTTACAATAAACAAGGAACCCTAATGTTTGCTGAGACCTTAACACGTGGAAAGACATAGAATGTTCATAGACAGGAGGGTTCTCTACTGTAAGAGTGATCATTTTCCTCAAGTTAGTGTACATATTTCATGAAATTCCCACCAGAACTTTGTTTGAGGGGGATTTAACAGATTTCTTTTGAATCATCCAGTTAGCCATCTCTTTCATGATCACAAGTTTTTAAGAAAAATAACTGGACATTGCTCTAGGGCCCCAGTGGCTGTGGGACAGGAATCTCAGGCAGGTTGGGACCAGTACACAACTCCTTATCATCCCAGAGGCAGACAGTGTGTCCACCTGTGCACACATGGAAGTGTACCCTGGAGGGGTGAGGAAATGGGGTGGATAAGAGAGAGAGAGAGTAAAGGGAGATGGCTGCTAGCAATGATATGACTGTTCTGTGACCTGGTGAAGTCAGTTTCCTTTTTCTCCATCATCTTGTAACTTGGGTAAGACATTCCTTAAATACTGTTTTAATTTCATAAGAAGGCAGGGCAGTGGTAAAAGAAATTCATTGAAAAAGTGCTCTCTGCTACTTAAGAGCTATTATAACAATTTTCCTCCAGCAGGCACTCAATAAATGATAGCTATTAATATAACAATACTGATAATAGTTCTTGATGCTTAATGCTTTTGAACTATCAGTACTTCCTAGGATTATTCTTAAGAAAATAAGAAAATACTACACAATCTTTAACATTCAATTTTATTGTGAAAATAAAAGGGCCAGAATAAGACTAGATTACTATAAATTCTAGAGGTTTGAATATTCTAAAATAGGCATTGCAGGTTGTGTATAAGGTTAACACTTTAGTATAATAAAATATTCATTCTCTTGTGTTTTTTTGTGAAGTAGAAAAGTGCTAAATGAGTTAATGTTTGAATAGATATGCTGGATCAGGCTGGAGTTGATTTCTAAAAAAAATTACCCAAAGAAAGTATGAACACCTCCAGTATTAATTTACTTTTCAAACTATCAAACTATATACAACTGAAGCCAAACAACTTTCAGTCTTACATTGTGTTTTAAAAATCTCTCAGTGAATAAGGCTTTTATTCTAGATGTAAATTTTAAAAACTCATATCAGTTAGAGGCATAATAATTTCTGTCTTAAAATTAGAAAGGAAAGAAAAAGATAGTTTTTGAGCTTTCCTCTGGTTTTGGCTTTTTTAAAGGCTAAATTTCTCCCTGTGACAATGAATACAAAGGCAATTTTGAATCATCTAAAATTTTCAGCAAATATAGGAGTAGAATAAACTTGTAATACATAAGAAGACATTCAGGCCACCTTGCTAAGGTTGAGAATTGATAGAATAATAAAATGTGGTTACCTCTTCTCCAGGTTACAAATCCTCCATCACAGTGTGTTTCTCTTTAAAGATGTAGGCAGCTACACATTTGGAAGCTGTTTGCACAGGATTTACCAATGTCGCTTAAACTGTCCTGAGCTCTCCCGCTGTGAATTGGGAACTTCCACTGAGAAATCCCCTGACTTCAAGACTTCCTTATTTGTAGCTATCAACAGCCAATCGTGGCAAGATATTGAAATGAAGCAAAACTACCAGAAAATATTCTGTAAGCCACTCGTGACTGTAACTCTGACTTCCTTTTGAAGCAAAGAGCCTTTACCTGGATAGTTAAGATACTTTAACAAAAAGCTAGAAATTGTAAACATAAAAGATATTTTTTGAGAAAGCACATTTTCATGTAAGAAATTGTAAAAGTTTATTGGATAATTGCCTTTAAGAAGTTACTTTTTGAACTAAACAATATGTTTATAAGCAACAGGTAAATACCAAATTTGAATATAGCTGTTCTTGTTTCATTTATTGGATAAGCCTAATAAAATAGGGCTTCTACTGGATTCCACAGCCTGAGCTCAAGTACTCAGAAGAAGGGAGAAGTAAAGAAGGCTCTGCAGGCAGATTTTCTGCTTTGAGAACTCAGGTTCCCTGTTCATGTAGAAGAGTGTATGTTCTAGCACACTGGGGAAATGCTTTACTAAAGGGTGCATTTCTCACAGGCTATTTGGAGCAGAGCAACAGGTTTTACATACAAATGGAAGGCAACGTATGCCCCACAGTCATTTTTCTGTTATAAAATTTTAGAGCTTTGACACTTCTGTTCCTTTTCCTTTTTATGACAGATGAGGAAACAGAAGAGGGTAAATGCTCAATATCACGAAGGAAATTGGAAGCAACATTGAGATTAAAATTGAAGTCTTTCGAATGGAAGTACAATTTCATTTTTTACTGTATGACACTCTCATCTCATCAAGTAATTGAAATGGAAAGAGAAGCAATTGAGTGGTCTCTATGTTCAGCTCCTGCTTGGTCCAGATAAGAAGTCTGAAGAAGCCTCACCCACTGTTCCAGTTAGTAAAAGGACTAGAATTTACAACTTCTTTTCTTAGTCTGGTTTCTTTTCTATTTTAAAACACTGTCCTCTCTTTGGTGATATATTAAGTAAATCTGAGTAATTTCTAATTATTATGGAATTATTCTATAAAAATAATTTTGTAAGTATCTAAAATGCTGAGTAATGTGATTTAAAATGTTTCATTTTTTCATTGAATATATAATGAAGTATTAAATTTCCTTTAGCAGTTCATGCTTTACAGCTATCTTACTGATGAAATATTAAATGTTAAGTGTTCTCAGATTCAATGAAAAAATAAAACCAGCTGTAAATATTGCAAAACAAAACAAAAAAATGAGATTGCCACTGGTGAAAGGAAAATTTATTTCTCAAGAGTTTGCATTTTTGAATGAATGAGATTTTTAAAGCACAGGTTTTTTAAAAAAGCAGTACTCATGTCTTAACTGGGAAATGCTCCTTTCTTTGGTCCCTTCTTCCTGAGCCCCCTTCTTCTGCTATTTATGTTGGCAATTGGACTTGGCTGACACCCGAGCTCCTGTAGAGCTAGCTATTCCTGGGGATGTTGGCCTCAGCCTTCTGGGGCATTGCCTGAGAGAGGTTCTTGAGGCCATGACAAAGAAATTAAAGTTAGAGATGCTTTTTGAAGAAATTCTGTCAGAGTACGTGAAATGTAAAACCTATGCCACTGACCAGTTCGACTCTATGTAAAGAATGTAAGGCAGTTGGAAATTTTTATCTTTGTTGTTCCTAGTGGTTCCCTTTCCGACTCCCTGCCCCCTATGTACCTTTTATTTCCTCTCAGAGTCATAAACCATGTGGACAGAGCTGACAGAAATGCAGAAATTCCTAGAGGAGAGGAAGGAGCAATGGCACCAAGTCAGGAATGACATGGTTTAGAATAAAGTGACCAGGGCAGGAAGGGAATGAAGGGTGCCAAGCCCAAGTTGGAGGGTGGAAGGCAAAAAGTCAGGTTCCCATTCAGGCAACCATGAATGGCCAAGGGGGTTGCTAATCAAAAAAGGAGGATAGGGCCGGGCGCGGTGGCACACGCCTGTAATCCCAGCACTTGGGAGGCTGAGGCAGGAGGATCATGAGTTCAAAGCCAGCCTCAGCAACTTAGCGAGGCCCTAAGCAACTCAGTGAGACCCTGTCTCTAAATAAAATACAAAATAGGGCTGAGGATGTGGCTCAGTGGTGGAGCCCCCCTGGGTTCAATCCCCAGTACCAAAAAAAAAAAAAAAGGAGGATAGCACTGCTAAGAGGCAACAGGGTTCTCAGGTGGAAGCCCTCCCTAATAAGAATCTCCACCGTAGACTCTTCCCTGGAGAAAGTGAAGGACAAAGAAGCCGTGTCTCTTAATTGCTGACTGGGGTGCAATGATAGTCTATGACTCTAGCCATGAAGTGAGTTATGCAGCTAGGCTGTATGGAGTGGGTGTTTGAGCAACTTGGTTCAGATGAACAAATAGGCACCTACAGGATGAATCCATGAACCAGGCATGGTATTAGTGGGAACTCTAAATTTTCTAGGCTCTATTTGCTGGTTGGCTGCTGTGCCAATGTTTTATTGGTTCATAACCACAGTAGGGTTGATCCTAAGATATAAGATCCCATTCTACATTGAGGGTCGGGATCAGCAGAAATGATGGCTACTCTTTTTCTACTACTTTCCCAAACTGTATAAACTGTGCCCTGGGAAGAGTAGCTGATATTACTAATTAGTGACTTAGCACAAATTTATGCCAAAGTATTGCTTCCTTAGTGGGGATACATTTTGTGTCTTAGTTGTAGAATTAAAGGTGTCCCCACTTAATGGAAGAAAGGAGGGGGGCAGAATAGGGAAACTATCATTCAGCCTAAGATAATGATTGGCCTTATATTATTAGTTGATATATTCTTGTTCTATTATTTGTTTAATAAACCTTTATTACCTATTATGTGTAGAGTGCAAGGTTATTAAAATGCTTTACTTTCCTTGAAGAGCTCACAATCTTAAGGAAAAGACACAGCCAAGCAGCATTTTACTCTGCTCACTGATGAACAGAGTAAAAAGTTGTTGTGTAGGCAGAGAAACAGTTCTCAAGGCTAGAGCTACACATGCAGAGATGCCCAGGAACTGAATAAGCAAAAGGGTCAAGAGTTAAAAATTTATTTTACACCTTTTTCTATATTCTTAACAAATTAACTCTGATATTTTAAAGGCTGAACATATGGCTTTTTGTTTGTTTCCATAGTTTTATAAATAAAAATTTGTCTAAAAAATCTCAATTTCCTTTTTAACATTGAAGATGATTATTCATATTCTTGATAATAGACACCATTTTAAGGTTCTCAGCATCTATTCTTAAAAAATAAATCTAAATCTATGAGATACACAGATAGAACTGAGCAATTAAGAAGTACCTTAAGTCTATTACTTTTGAGAATAGGAATCAAAGTATGGCACTGGATTCCCCAACACTCTGTCTTCCTTATTATATGACTACTATGTATTTTTGGTGATCAAAAGGAAAAGGATACTTAGAGATATAAGGTGAAACAAAGATTGGTGGAATCAAAATCCAAAAATATTTTGACCAATTTGAATAATTTAATGGAGATAATTATAAAGTTATCTAATTACCTCCCTACCACTATCCCACAAACAAAAAAAATCAGAAAATAATTTGTGAGCCCAGAATAGGTTGATGAGATGCAATTTAGCAGCAGTCATTAAAAATTTTCTTGCAGTTTACTTGAGGCAGTAATATGGGTATGCTAAAATAAATAAATAAATAAACAAACAAACAAACAAATAAATAAATCTCCAAACCAACAGGACCTTAGGATGCCCTCTAGAAAGAGGGAAGCACTAGTCTTGCTTTCTGATCCATCTTTTCTGGGTACCATTGTTTAAAACCATAGACAAATCAGTTATTATTAAATACTCATCCATGTTGTATGTAAGTCTCTCCAGGAATGGAGAATATTTTGCCTAGAGCAAATAGGTATGAAATATCTGTATTCAAATATCAATTGCATTCTTTATAGCTTCAATGTAAGCCTCAGACCAACAAGCAGGAACAATAAGAAAACAAATTTTGGTTCATTATAGAGAGATTAACATTCCAATAGTCAGAAGATGAGATATGTCACCTTGAAAGGTAATGAGTTTCCTCTTCCTGGAGTGTGGGGCAAATATTATGAATGAGCATTGTTTGGGAACTTTGAAAGACAAAGTCTCAGATGAGGTAGCAATGACTAATACCTGTATAGCATTTACTGTGGTCCTGGCACAATTCTAAGTACTTTTACACGTATTACTTCATTCAGTCTTTATAAGTACCATATAAAGGTAGAGCTCTTTTATGGATACAATCCCTCCCTGCAGCCCGCTGCATCTGTCTCCAAGATTCATGCTCTTAACAACTTTAATTCAGTGCATCTGGCATGCTTACTATTATGTACTTGAATGCAGAGTCTCATTCACTGATAGCATAGAATTTAGGGGAGTTGATAGGAAGTTCAGATATTTTCTCTACCACTTTGATTACTTCTAATGCCCAGTTTTAGATACTTCCATTCGAATAAGAAATTAATGAACTGAGGCTATACCACTGTCAGTTCCTTCTCACCACTACCAGTTTGGTCTTGGGACAAGCATGTAGTACGAATGGAGACAGCAAGGGGATGGTAAGTGGGATGCCAAAGAGGTGCTCTTGTTGAAAACAGGAGGAGCAAATTGGACTTGCTACCTCTTCTCAAGTGTCAATTTTGGAAAATATGACAGCCTTGGAGCAGATTCCTTCCCATTTGTTAAGGAAGAGGACTGTGTGCATTTTGTTTCTGCAGGTTTACTCATCCTTCAATCTTTTCCTTTCTAGTCTATTGTGTATAGCTTATTAAATCTTATTAAAAAAAATCCATGATACTTTCTATAGGATACAAGATGAACTATCTAAATTTCCATAAAAAAATCTCTGTAAGTTGACAGAATTTCATCAGGGAATGAGATATCTCACGATAGAATGGTCTGTTTCAGGCATTACAAATTCTGCTTTCCTCTTCTAGTGGCCAAGGTAGAAATACATTCAGTTTATTGCCAAATAGTCACTTTATTTTGATCTATGTACTGAGATTTCTCCTGTCTAATGTTAATGAGAACCACCAACCATAATAATATATCTCATAGGCATTTTCGTTCTAAACTGAGAAACCTAGAAAAGTAGTTTAGATATTAGGATGAAATAGAAATTTCTGAACTCCCTTTACAGAGTTTCAGCATTTATAAAAGATAGAAAACAAATCTGTGCTATCTGAAATATATTTCTTCTGGATTTATAAATTCATGAAATTGAAATTGCTGTGAGATGTCTAAGGTCATCAATAATTTTCTATGTGAGCACACACAGTACAATGATTTAGTATGGACACAGTTTCTAATATTAGCAGGATTAATAGTTCATACTTGTAATTCTCCATAAATGGGAAGATAAAAAAATGTTAGTCCTTCTGTAACCTCTAAGGCACAGTGATAGTGAGACAGAAATTAGGAAAAGAGAAAAGTGGGAGAGACAGAAAGGATAATCCATGAACTCAGGGTTTTTCTATGACTTTAATAAGTCAGACTCTCGATGAGATCTGACCTTTGAAAATTGTTTAGCTTGACTCCAGGGGGATGTTGAGAGGATTAACTAGTTGAGGCTTGCAGAGTGATTTCAAGGTTCATTGTGTGTTATTTATTTCTTGGTTCACCAGTTAAGTTCACTTTTAATTTGATCATATTTAATAGGATGCCAAATCCACAATGGGAGATTCTGTTTTTCCAAGTAAAACCAGAAGTTATTGTTTGAGGGGGAAAGATTGAGGTAGTGTTAGAAGTGTAGGGCCAATTTTGTATGGGGGCATGTTATTCTATAGATAACCAGGTTGAATCCCTTTACTTTGAAAGGAAGGAAACTGAGACATAAAGAGATTAATTAATTTTCTCAATATCAAACAGTTGACTGATGGTGTTGACAGATTTCCAGTGACATTAGACCCTATCTCCAAAATACCTGATCATCTCTGGCTTTATAATCTAAAGATGCTGTTAAGGTTTAAAAGCTGAGTGGGATGTGATTGGAGAAAGTTTTCTAATTATTCTGTTGGTGAAAGGCCTGGGTGCTTTGTCTCTCTTGTCACTGAATTTTAGATTTTAAAATATTGTTCAAAAGGGAAAAAAAAGGTTTCTAGGAATACCTCTTTCCCATGTCATTTATTTAATAATTAATTTTTTATTTATCAGTTACTATATGTTGGTCAATTTGGGGGAATGGAGCCATAGATCTGAACTCCATGTTACTTTCTGCAGCATGTCAGAGGATTTAAAAATGACCTGCTTGTTGAGAGATAGTCTAGCAGAAGTCTTAGGCACATGGGTGCAGGAACCATATGGTGTAAGGTTCAAATCCTACCCTTGACTAACTTGACTAAATCTTTGATAGTTTTGCAAATCAAATGAATTAACATACGTAAAGTATTTAAAACCCTAAATTTAATTTTTTTGATTGTTGTTTATTCCTTGCTATATTTTTCTTCACTAACTTTGTAAAATCATATGGTGAATTCATGCAAGATTTGCAGGAAAATGAAATGAAGGGAAATTAAATTACTTTGATAATACCTTTTTTGTTTGTTTATGTAATCTCTGTACTGCCTCTACCTCCTTTCCTTCATTTTCTATGTATAGTTTGGAAAGCTAGTTTCACCCACTATCTATGGGTGGGCAGGACTGGCTTTGTTTGACATGCACTTTCTATTACAGGCAGCTACAAACTTCTTGTTATAGTATTCAATATAACGAAAAAGAAGTCATGAATACAATGGGAACCATAACAGTCAGTCTTTATGGAGAAGTTGCTACATGTCAAGCACTGGCCCTAAGTATTGATATTTACAACAATCCTGTGAGACTGGCATTATGATTCTCATTCCTACCATTTTAAGTGTGGGACTTTGCTTACCATGTGCAAAGTATGACTGAAGATGTAAGACTTCCAACATCTTCTGTGTGGCTTATTTGGTGCTAATATTCTTGCAGAAAGCAAATGCTCCTCTTTCTCTCCCCAGATATTTTTTAAACTAGATGCAGAAGGTATTCATTTGGGCACTACAATATTTATTTATTTATTTTTATATATCTTTAGTCTTTAGGGTTTATATAATATATATAACATATATATGTTATATGTATAACATATATATTATATAAATATAATAATATATAAATAATACATATTATATTATAATATATATATTTATATATATATATTCAGTTGTAGGTGGACACATACTTTTATTTTATTTTTATGTGGTGTTGAGGATAGAACCCAGGGCCTCACAAGTGCTAGGTAAGCGCTACCATTGAGCCATGAGTCCAGCCCACACAACAATATTCAAAGTTGACGGTTGTTTAAGACTTTTACTTAGATTTGAATTTTTAGTTTGCTTGATGGTTTTATTTTATTTTTGGTTGAAGATTTAATATGAGAGCCTATCTTTCTAGAATTTGAATGCTTACTGTTTTTTTATTCTCTTTCATTTATTGTGATCAAGATTTTAGGCTTTAAGATATTGGAGTAGATAACTCTGGCAGATTGTCAGACTATCTTTCTGGTTCTTTGCATACTTTGGTTTTCTAAATAAATGAATTAAAACTTATTCTTGACATGGTCAAAGCATGATATAAGCACATATGAAAATGTCACATTGAAACCCATACATTTTTACAATTAATAAACACTAATAATTATAATTACCCACATCAGACAGGGTCCAATCAAGAGGCAGAATCCATATAGTTATTTGAACAGGAAAAGTAATGTAAAGAATTATTAATGATATCAGATGGTGTTCTATAAAAAGGTTAAGATAACTCAAAAGAATACTCTCGGGCCCTGATAGGATATTCAAGTAAGGAACAAATGTGAGAAAGAGCCTTTCTCCTTAAGACTGGAATTTAAATCACTTCATAAAAGCTGTGGTTGTGGACCACTAGATTGCAAAGAAGTTTGTTTGGTTGCCCAAGCCAGAACTTTTCCATAGAGGCTGAGCAAGCAGTAAATACCACTACACCGTGCAGGGGGGCTGAGGCTAAGAATCTGACTTTAGGGGTACCTGTGAAGTTCATTGGAAAACTGTCAATAGGGATGCCCCTGAAATTTGATGAGAAGCCATCCATACTTATGCCACAGCAACTTGAGGGTGAATGCTACTGGATAAACTCCACACTTACATGTGGCAGCCATGGGATATGAACAAGAACCAAATGGAAAACAGTTGAACTAGGAAGAAAAGTCCATACTATTTGTAGTTCCTCTTTGGTTCCCCGTACTGACAGAGCTTGACATTGTGCTCACTAGAAAAGAGAAATATTTTGATGTTCCAGTGACAATTTTACAGAGCAGACAATAAAAATGGTTTTGGATCATGGAGGCAATATGTATTTAGATGGTACACTTGAATGCAGTGGATTAGTTCTCATTATATCTGCTACATTAGCATTCAATGGTAGGTTTTTTCACTTAATTTATTTAATCAATATATTTATTTTATGTACTTTTAAAAATTTGTTCTAATTAGTTATACATGACAGTAGAATGCATTTCCACACATTTTACACAAGTAGAGCACAACTTCTCATTCCTCTGGCTATACATGGTGTAGAGATATACCAGTAGTGTAGTCATACATGTATATAGGGTTATAATGTCTGAATAGTAGTTTTTATTCAAGTATAGTAGCTTTATTATTTGAAGGTTGGTGACACAGGTCCTAACTGTAAAATATGTTTTTGGGTTTAGTGCCCACCAAAGTCTTGGCACTCCCCAATCCTCTTTGACTGATGTCTAAAATAGGATAGTCCTTTTTTATAATATAAGAATGTGACCCCAGTTAAAATATAACTACTTCATGAAGAATAACTATTGAACTATTGACCATTGAACCTTAAGGTGATTGAAGATAGCAAATCCTTCCCAGAGATTGAGAAGTCTTTAACACTCTGAATCTTAATCACGATTTCCTTTTGAAACTTACAACACATGATACCAAACCATTTTGGTGAACTTCCAGACTACTCTCTCTTCTAGCCACAGAAACATAGCTAAAGCCTTGAATGTAGTGCTCCTATTTGAACATGTATTGCTATGCTTTGGATGTTAGGTGTCCCCCAAAAGCTCATATGTGAGACAACGCAAGAAGGTTTAGAGGAGAAATGATTAGGTTATGAGATCCTTAACCCAATCAGTGAATTAATCCTCCTGATGGGATTTACTGAGTGATAACTAAAGGTGGGTAGGGTCATTGGGGGCGTGCCTTTGGGATATATATTTTGCATCAGGCTGGGGGAGTCCTTTTCTCTGCTTTCTGATCATCATGTGAACTGCTTTCCTCTGCCACACTCCTCTGCCATGGTGCTCTGCCTCATTTTGAGCCCCAAGGAATGGAGCTCACCGTCTATGGATTGAGACCTCCAAAACCATGACACCCCCAAAAATAATTCCTCCTCTAAAATTGTTCTGGTCAGATCTTTTCATCAGAGCAGCAAAAAAGCTAAGCTGACTAAAACATAGATTTATGTTAACTAGAAGAGTTTACTTGTCTTTATGTAGAGAGAAAAATTGTTTATATTTCTGACATGTTAAGATACAATAAGAAACTATAAAACTTCAGATGTTTTGTAATGGAAGATTGAAGATAGAGAAGTTCATTTCTTCCTCTAGAAAGACAGTTAAAAATGTAAAAAGATAACAAGTCAACTTTTAAGGTTAATTTACAGTTTGGTAGAGGTAGGGTTCACGAAGTTTGTGCAATTCTGACATGTAGCATTTAAATTAATAAACTGTAGATTCCTCTTTCCTACCAATTAACCTGCGCATTAGATGTTTTAGTTTGGTACAAAATACCACAGGCAGGGTAGCTTAAACAACATGAATTTATTTCTCACAGTTCTGTAGTCTAGAAATCCAAAATCTAGGTGCCAGCAGTTTGGTTTCCACAGGACGCCATAAAGGAAGAACCTGCTCAGGCTTCTTTCCCTGGCTTGTGGATGAATGTCTGTCTTTTTGCTGCCTCTCTGCAGGCACATCCCTACCTCTTCATGTGTCTAGATGTACTCTTCTTACGAGGATACCAGTCTGATTGGATTATAGCCACTCAAATGAACTCATTGTAACTTTATCAACTCTTGAAAGGCCCTTTCTTTGCATACAGTCACATTCTGAGTTAGTAGGGATTAGGGCTTCAACACATGAATTTGGTTAGGACACAATTCAACCCATAAGATTAGATGAACTGAACGTGTCATGGTGTAAGCAGAAAACAGCTTAGTTTCTGTTCTAACCAATGCCTTTCATCTTTGCTCTTTGAATTTTTCCTTTCTCCTGGATGACATCCACGTAAATGCCAATGATTCTGTCCCCTTGCCATTTTTAATGCAGAGTCTCATTTCAAGTTTTAAAAAGCCTGGTCCAATCTAAAACAAGACTTTCTTCTTTCTGCCAGCTGGGACCCAACTTGGGCTCAGAAACTATTATGAGAAAAGGGACAGAAAGGGGACATGGTGGACCATCTTCATTCTTTCCTGTCTTATTCTTTTACTCTTGAATCTCCTATCTTCCATTTCATCTGGAATGTCCAGGCTTGTGGTGTGGTTGTGAAGAAGGAGAAGAGGTTTGGGACAGAAGATGTAGTACTGGCATGGTAATCTGACTCTGGAGACCTCTAGGTACAGCAGATATCCAGTTGTCAATGCTTGTCCTGTCCCTGGTATGAGAAATGCAATCTACATGGCTTTTTACTATTGCTCTTCAGTCCCTGCTTCAGCAGCATATCCCATACAGACTCTCTGGTTTGGTACCTGGACTTAAACTGGTTGCTATGATCTCAAAGTTTGTATCCTCCAAAAGTTCTGTTAAAATTTAACCTCCAAGGTGATGTTATTAAGAGATGAGGGTAAGGACTGGGGGTGTGGCTTAGTGGTAGAGCATTTGCCTAGAATGCATGATCTCCAGCACTGCTGGGGAAAGAGATGAAGTCTTTGGGAAGCAATGAAATCATAAGATTTATACCCCTATTTTAGGAGCCTGTTTGCCTTTTCTGCCCTTTCTGTCCTGCCATGTGAAGACTCAGTAAGAAAGTGCCATCTATGAGGGATAGGCCATTACCAGAAATGGAATTTGCTGGCACCCTGATCTTGGACTGCCTGATCTCTGGAATTATAAGCAATAAATGTGTATTATTTATAAATTACTCAACCAAAGGTATTTTATTACAGAAGCCCAAACAGACTGAGTGGACCTGATTACTATCCAGTTTTGGACTACCAGAAAACCTGTGTTAATTTGCTCTGTTGCACTCAAAAACATGGGTTACTTCTGTGATAGCCCTCTTTGCTCTATTTTCGGCATCAGCTCCAGGCCAGTTTCTTGCCTTTAAACTTTTCTAGGTAAGAGTCTCTCTACCCTGCTAACTTGAGTGGACAGTAGATACTGGTCAGAGGTTCTCTCATAGCCCTTCCTTTCATTTGGCTGGTGGGCTGTGTGTGTACTCTCCTGGGTTGAGTACTCTCCTGAAACCTAGCATGAGACAGGTAGGGAAAATGCACAGTGTTCTCTCTGAACAACCCCTGTCCCCACTATACTCTTGTTGTAGTCATCATTTTGCCTCCTTTTATTTTTGGAGTTGAATTTCTGGATCAGCCTTTTTAGGTCATCTCTTTGAAAATTCATGGACAATGTGGGTGCTTAATACTGTTCTCTGCTCTAGGTCTTCAGATGACAACCGGAAGCAACAGGAAAATCCTGCTAATATTGTTATACACATCAGTAATTTTATTATTGAGACAACTTAAAAATGAAGTTTAGATTTTGGCTACATGTATAAGTAGAACAAGATAGCTTGCTATATGGATTTGTTTGCTTAAGTATTGCTTTGGTTTACGTAGTTGGGCCAGTTTGGTGAATAGAATATGTCTCTTCATTTTCATTATTCTTTCAGGGTGTTTCCCACAGGCAGGGAAATGGATAGACTGGGGAAATGTGAGCTATTTTGCAGACTAGGGCTGATAGAGAAGAATTCCAAAAGACCTGTGTAAGTTCCCTTAAGCTTTCTTTCCAGAGAAAACCTGAATCAAAGGGCTCTGAATCTACCTCTGATCTTTTGTATTCTTGATTCCCAAATAATGGCCTCATTCTGATCTACTCTTTTCCTGATTTGGTTGTGATTGCCAAACTCAAACAGCCTATGCTCCTGAGCTATTTCTGCTTTACTCCTGATTTTAATGATTGTGTTTCTGAACATGAATGTATCATCTGGGTTCATCATCTGAGTTTGATTCCTGCTCCTCCCTTGAGTTGTATAGTTTGTGGCCTTGTGATTGCTTGACTCTATGATTCAACTCACCATCAAGACTCAGCAGGAAGGACCCTGCCTCTGCTTTCACAGCTTGCCTGAGAGTAAATAATTCAGAAGTTAATGTACAAATTAAATTCCAAAAGACTTTTCTTTGGTTTCATCTCTATTGTCGTTGAAACAGTTTTAAAACATAGGGGAAAAACAGTTTTGCCTTCTGTACAAAGTCAACATAATTTCTTAAAAGGTGGTAGAATTAGATCTGACAGAGACTCAGGCATTTGCTCTTCTTCTAGGTGCTTATACTGTGTGGGCTGCTTACAAATGCAGCCTACACTGCATAAAGCTGTCTGTAGCAACTTGATAGAGATCAGAGATTCATATTCTGGAAAACCGGAAAAAATAAAAAGCTCTTTTTTCCAGTCTGGCATTTCCTCTATAGATAAGAGAGGAACTGGCATAACTTGGACATGACAGAACCTATCAGTGTTGACCAGAGGTAGGAGAAAGAAGATGGGATGGTGTAAAAAGACATAGAAGCTGGCCTTCCTGTGTATCTACCTGTGCATCTACTGCATTAAGCTCAAAAAAGAAGATATGCATAAGGTGGTTTAGGTAGGTACCAATTTTCAAACTTGATGTTGTAGTTTGAATCTTGAATATCCTCAAAGGCCCATGTATAAAAGACTTTGTCCCCAGGGCGGCACTATTGGGAGGTAGTGGAACCTTTGGGAGATGGAACCCAGGGGGAGATTCTCAGGTCAATGAGGACCTGTCCTTAAAGAGAATTTGTGGGACCCTGGTCACTTTCTCTTCTTTGCTTCCTAGTTTTGAGGTGAATGGTTTTGCCTTGCCACACACTCCTGCTATGCTGTGCTGCTTCAAGAATCAGCACTTAAATTTTTTCTTCTGTTCATTGTTATGTATAATCAGCATTGCAAATTCTGCAATATTTTATTTCTTTTAAGATATGAAGAGGAAAAATAAGTATTTACAATCTACAAAAAGCATTTCTACTATTGCATAAGTATATGCTATATAAATGAATATGAAAACCACAGTAAATATTTAATTAGAAACACACACACACACATTTTACTGCTAGGAACCAGGATGAAGGGGAGCATGAATTTGAAGTTCATATATATATTTAAAACTACAACTGAGGTATTGTGTGTTGTCATGTTGTTGAAATTTCCTATAGCAAACAGATACTCAGAAGTATAAATTGGGATTAAGGCCTGGATCTGCTCTGCTCTGCGACCTCCTGCTAGTGATTAACTGTTGTTGAAACTGATGAATGCGTGGGTGAAGGTGAAGAATGGGTGTTAATTAGACTGCCTTGAAGTGGAACAGCTCCACAAAAAGGCTAATCTTGGAAATGTGGAGATTCTTTTTATTACCTCAACACCTAGTTTGCAAATCCCAATGAAGGAAAGGAGCAAGAAGCTAATTTTTATTGGATGCCTATTCTGGGCTGGTTAGGCTTTCTCATTTCTTTTTCACAACTATTCTGTGAATTAGGTACTTTTCAAAAGATAAAGTGGGCTCAGAGATTTGGACATTGAAAATAAAGGGCAGATGCAGGGTTTGAAGTCAGGATCCAGGTTGTATAATCTTCACACATATCTCATGAGGGCTGATAGGCCTGCTGTAGCATGAATCACATATGAAATATATTTTAGGTAGGTGTGCATAGCTGTGTCTTATATAATCACTTTTGGTCATCTTTGTTTCCTTTCACTTCTCATCTCCCTTCATTCTCTTCTGTTAATTCTTTGGCTATTCCCATTCTTCTTTCCCTGTGCAGCTGAGATGTCAAATGCTGGTCTGACTTCCAGATCCTTGTGGAATCTTTTTGGCTTATGATCCTGGCCTTATAATCTCTGCAAGTTTAGGTGAAGGGTCAGATTGATACCCAAGAGTTCAATAAGAGGCATGGTTTTTTATCCTAGGTTTAAGTTAGACCCAGGTGGAACTGGAATAGAATTGTAGGTTCTGTTGGGGTTCAGAACATGAAAACTCAAAATATGGTGCCTTGGAAAGTGAGATCACAGCAGGAGTAATGGGGTCACTTGCTGATTATATTAGTCATGTTTCTCTAGAAGAATAAAGTATATATGATTTTGGGGGGGATTTATTTGATTGGATTATACGATCGGAGACTGAGTAGTCCCATAATGGCTGTCTAGAGGCTGTAGAGCTGGGAGGTCAGTAACTGTTTATTTCAAGAAACTGAAAACCTCAGGAAAAGAGGAATGAATGATGCAGCCCAGTCCAAAGATGAACCACTCTCATCCCCTGAGAGTTACTGGTGCAAGTGAATGTCCAAAGGCTGAAGAATCTGGAGTCTGATGTCCACAGACAAAGGCATCAACAACAACAAAAATATGTACCAGTTTGGGAAGGGTTGAGCAAGTGTGAGTGAGTATGAACTTCCCCTTCTTCCACCTTTTGTTCAATCCGGTTCCCCAGACTACTGGATGCTGCCACCCACTCTCAGGGCTGGTCTTCCCCACTCAGCTTGCTGACTCATATGCCAAATGTCTCTGGAAACACCCTTACCGACACACCCGGAAATGTTCTTTACCAAATTTCTAGGTATCTCCCAATACAGGCAAGTTGACAACCAATATTAACTATCACACTTGTCTTCTCCTGCCTTCTTCCGCTAAGAGCTGACCATACAAGAATTCTCTAACCCATCTTCCCTGAAAGTAGGTCAGAAGACACTCATGGGACAGGTGTCCCTCCTCATTCCTAAAGGGAAAGAATATCAGACAAAAAGGCCAAGAAAAACCTGAACATACAAGCCTTGCTGAGTCCCCCTCCCTTCAGTTGATTGCCATTAGATTAAATTCTGTGTTCTCTTGAACATATTTCTACATGACTGTCCATAAAAAGACACAGACTTCCCTGGATTTTTATTTCTGAAGGCTCCTGTGTTAATAAATCTTTTATTAAATAAATTTGTATATTTTCCCCTTGTTAATCTGTCTCCTATTATAGGGATATCAGTCATGAACCTTAATGAGGAGTGAGAAGAGGGAACTTCTTTACCCCTACAGCTACATTTGACTTAGAGGTTAGTTCAGGCTTAACTCTCAATAGCTAATATCATGAATTCCTGAGAATCTGTATTTCTGAATTATAAACGGGACTGAATAAAATGGACCTCATTCTCAAAGGTTTATTCTAGGGCTTCCTCTTCTCTGCAATTTGGTGTATTCAAGACTGCTTAAATCACTAAGGCCAGGCTCAGGGAAAGCTTTTTGACAATGGTTCCATGAAATGGATCCTAAATATTGAATAATTAAAACAAAAGTTATAGTTTGGCTGGATCTGAACTAGAGAAAGTACTAAAGTACTAAACATGAGAAATTCTATAAAATATCAGTGATCAAATATGTTGACAGGATTTGTAAGATGGATTCAGTAAAGGAAGCAGTCTTGTGGTGGTTTGGGACTGCTGTGTGGACTCGTGACAGTCACAAGCCATGGTTTCAATACTGAGCATGGTGTGAGCATTTGCTAATCTGGGTAAGGGTGAGAAAAGTGGAAAATACTGTTTTATAACTAGTCTGAAGCTTAGTGCCTAACCTGGGGCTCTCCCCACCTCCACCTCCAGTTTAATGTTTGACTTATTTCCTCTTTTTTTTTAATATATCAATTTTGTTTAATCTTTATGTCAACCTGAGAAATTTGGTGGTTGGCTTTCCATTTTGTAGATAACACTCAGAAAAGTTAAACAAATTACCCAGAGTTGCACAGTTAATGTGTTAAGAAGTAGAATTGAAACCCAAATTTGTCTTCAAAGTCTCTGCTTTTTTCTTGACTTACTGTCAAACAGCCTGAAGAGTGCTTCAATCTCCAGGCCTCTGTGGTGTTTACAGTATCCCACATTACTGCACTTGACCACCTACAGGCATTTTCTTTCTCTCATGCACACCAAGCCCTTTTCTGTATAAATAATGTTCATATGAGAAGAATATGTTTTATTATTTCTTTTGAACTACTTGTGATTCCTTGATTCATCATCCATCGTTATTAAAAAACACAAGTATTTTCCACTATTAGAGGGATTCTTCCTATTCATTGAAATCATTTGCCTTCATCTATTTCTTCCATAGCCCTCTGAGGTTGTAGTGGGGTCTCTATCTTCTCATAGGTCTTGACACATACACAAACCAGGACCAGTTCTCTATGGCCAGGGCTGAACAAAGTCCCTTCAATAAAGCAGAATCTCAAGAAGAGTTTGGTGATATTGATAAAGGTCTTGAAAATCAGGAATCAGAATCAGGCCCTGCCCCACTGCCCCTGTGTTGAAGATTAAACACCCTAGAAATGGCAAGGCAAGAGTAGAAAGCAAATTTTATTTAAGAGGCAGCAGAGAGAGAGAGAGAGAGAGAGAGCGCCTCCAGGAGCCAGGGACCCAGAGGTGGTGTTCGTGGGAGTGTGGGTGGGTATCTTGCATTTTTATAGACCCACCACCACCACCACTTTCTTTCCTGAGGAAGTGCCCCAAATGGAGGAAAGAGTAGCCCCAGGGGGAAATCACTTGTGTTGGAAATTATGATCCTTCCCTTCCCCTGTAGGTGTTAGCAACTGGTTGATGGGGAAGTGCTTTCTACCCATTTCCTTTCCTTTGATAATCAGCTACCTGTCCTTTGCCCTAGTCTCAATATTGCTACTGGTTATACTTCATCGAATTAGAGCCAAAAAGATAAAAATCTGAGAAAAAGCAAGATCATCCAAAGCTTAGGAACTTAGAAAGATAATAGTTGGCTAGAAAGTACTGGGAGTGATTAGGGCCTGGTTGATGAGAAAATTCTTGCTCTTGTTTCACCATGGCAAAAGTGTATGTGTTTATTTTGTAACTTGCTCCTTTGGTCCCATATTTTATTTTCTTTCAGATGTATTGAAAGAAATAAGGCATTCAATGACTGCAAAATTGTGTCACCAAAATTGTTGACTTCATTTTTTCGTCTATTCTTTTTTCCATTGGTACAGTGTAATTATACATAATAGCAAGATTCATTGATTTCCTCTTTATTCAGAGTTTCCATGAAACAATAATGATGACAATAATAATATTTGTGATTCATTAGATACATAAATGTCCTAGGTATTTTGTCATGTTCTGGTATACATTAGCTCTCAAGTTTGAAGTTCATTAAAAAATGACATTATAGCTCCATAGTGCCAACTTACATCTTTTACTTTGTATCCTGAAGCAGGTGTGCCATTTCCAGAGACACTAACAGCATTATTACCAAGCTTCCTCAGAATTGTACTTGCGTACTTGTACAGTTGCTGAGGTTGAAGATGTGTTCCTCCAGCAGGGAAATACAGCCATACTCTGTTCAGGAGTCTTCACCAAAAAGACTAAGTGCTACAAGTACTGTTGGCAGGGTCTGACCCAGTTCCTTTGGTTCCCAGGTTTCCCAGTACAGTCAAGAAAGCAAAAAGCAAAAGAACCAATTACATTTCATACATCATTTGTTAGATTGATGCATATTGATGCATTTCCTGAGCAGGCATTTTTTGATGGTTTGATGGGGAAACTATCCTATCATGTAATCAGGAACTTTAAAAATAGACAAACTTTTTCTCCCAACTAGGGAATGTATATCTCTTCCAGGTGTTACATCAACAAAAGAACAGATATGGTAAGCAAAGTTCCTGCTGAATGTTGGTCACAACTCAGTCTTTTGCCTGAGCTTTTGTGTAGCACACCTCCTGAACAATGGTTCATGGCACTGCTTATACAAGATATAGTACCATTTATCAAATGAAGGGATGAAAGTGTATTTCATCCTGAGAGTCTTTATATTGGATGTTGCAACTTATAAGTAGAAGTAAAAAGTTCTCTTCCTAGTGTGAAACCCTAAGAAGAGCAACAACTACAACAAATCTATGTCCAATTTTGATAGGTTAACCAATGATTTTTGTACTGCAGAGCAAAATATATTGTGAATTCTAAGGTTTGGCCAGAAGGATCTGTGAGTTTTCAGAGGGTGAAGTGCAGCTACCTTCTGGAGGGTGGATTTTTGTCTTACCCCTGAGAAAACTGAATGACAGTCTATTTCTTTACCTTAAAGGTACATTAAATATGTCTTTGAAAAAAGGTGTGGGGTGGGGAGGGGATTTACCTTTAATCTTTTTTTTTTTTTTTTCTTTTTTTTTTTTTGCAGTGCTGCGGATTGAACCCAGGGCCTTGTGCTCACAAGGCAAGCACTCTACCACCTGAGCTATACCCCCAGCCTTTAATCATATAACACTCTGATATTTTCTTTTTAATTTTCCTCCAATATATAACATATCCAGTTGCAATCATGTATATGCAATTTAGTGCTCTACATTTTGTTTATTTTCCTCATGTTTCTTTTATATTTCTCAATAGTTTCTGTAAATATCACTTATAGCCGGGCATGGTGGCGCATGCCTGTAATCTCAGCAGCTCAGGAGGCTGAGGCAGGAGGATCGCGAATTCAAAGCCAGCCTCAGCAAGGGCTAGGCGCTAAGCAGCTTAGTGAGACCCTGTCTCTGAATAAAATACAAAATAGGGCTGGGGATGTGGCTCAGTGGCCGAGTGTCCCTGAATTCATCCCCGGTTCCAAAAAAAAAAAAAAAAAAATCACTTATAACAACTGCAAAATATTCCTTTTAGTGGCTATACTACACATTTAGTTAACTGTCCTTTAGTTAACTATTTTATTACAGTTGGATATTTAATCCTTTTAGATTCTTTATTATTTATTTATTTGTTTTTTTGTTTATAGTAGGGATTGAGCCCAGGGGTGCTTAACCACTGAGCTTCCTCCCCAGCCTTTTTTCCTTTTATTTTGAGACAGGGTCTTGCTAATTTGGGTCTCACTAATTTGCTGAGGCTGGCTTCAAACTTGTGAACCTCCTGTCTCAGCCTCCTGAGCCACCAGGATTACAGGCATGTACCCCCACATCCAGGTAGGTTTTTTTTTTTTTTTTACCTTTTAATAAGGGAAATAAGGCTATCTATATCATTAAGATAACCTTGGTCTGTGGAAATCATTCTATTTCATTAAAAAAATTTTTTTCCTCCTCCTTTTAATCTTTCAATTAATGGTCCATGTTTTTGTCTTTTATGCTACAATTTGTAAGATGAACATAATTACTAAAATTATATTGGTGATTAAATTTTAAAGAAGAGTTTCTCACTCCTTGGTGACTATCAGTATCACTTATGGTGCTTGCTAAAAATGTATATTTCTGGTCTCTATTTTCAGATGTTATGATTAACTTGACCTGGGGCTTGGGCCTAGGCATTCTCATGTAGGAGTTTATAGAGCACATGTAGATAAACACTTTTCAGAAAAATTTAGGACACCTTTTTAGCAAAATTTCGAGTAGAATTAGCCTTGGAATTCTGGAGGTTCTTGCATTCAGGTAAACCTTTGGGGGCAACCTGGGTAGTCGTGTGATTTTTGTATTTATAAAGCTTAAAGTCTAGTTTGGCTTTATGTCCAAGCTCACCAGGTAGAAGAGAGGAAGTCAAGACTGAAAGAATGAAGAGAGCTCATAGCTCTGATCTGGAAGACAGAAAAGATGGGGGTCTGCCATCTATGTGTGTGGGATGGCGAGAGGTGTGGGGAAGGTGATAAGCAGGACTTAAGGTCCACAACAGTACTCTACTTTCTAGCTACAAAGTTATTTGGTAAGGAGACAGCAAACCTATTTGATTTCTAAAGGAATCTAAAAAGTGGCTTCAATAAAAACAGTGTTTAAATGAATCTAGTCAGATTTATAATTTGAAGGAACTAATGGTTTAAACTTATTCAGCATTTTTAAAAAATCAGTATTTCTACCTTATCAGAATAAATATCTGTATGTTTATCACACTTCCCCCAAAGGCATCAGAGAATAAATGTGTGATTAGAACCCAGTATGTTTGTATATGGTGTTCTCTTATTTTAGAGTGTCCATCACGAAACTCAAAACATTTGTCAAACTGTTCTTTTCCTTTATTTCTCAAAATAAGCAATGAGTGGGCGGATATCATCCCATTTTATAATCACAGAAAGAGAAGCACTGAAAAGTGAAGTTCTTTGCTTGCAGTCCCACTTTAGCTAATTGAGCTCTTTTATGGAATTGTTAAGGGATTGGTGTCATGCTTTTTTAGCCTCTTAAGTGCAACAGCAAACTTAGCCCTGTTGAAACATAATTTTTGGTGGGTCTCTCACAATTCTGCATGTTTTGGGAGAGGAATTCAAATCTTCCTCTTGTTTTGATATTTTGTAAATATCAAAGAGGTATTTGCAGAAAAGGGGGCAGAAGAGATAGTGACTCTCTCTGGAGCAAAGGACAAGCATACTTTCTGTCTAATATAAAATATGCACGTTCTCTAAGTTCAGGGTTCCTTTCCTGCATTCCAGGTACAGAATCTTTGTGGGCCCATCTGCATTGCCTCTGTGGGACTTGATGACAAGGAAGAACTGACAAAAAGCATGCTACTCATGCTGCTTGCTGTGCCATCAGTTATAAAGTCCCTTGTCTTTGACCCAAGAGTCTCATGTCATCAGCCAGTGTCCATGAAAACGTACCACCCTAACTTGTTATTTAATCAACAGGGTAAAACGCTAAAGTCTTCTTAGTTCTTGACAACCAATACTACTCAGTATACTTTGGGTCTTCTGACTGTATATTTATGGCATTTGGCCCACAAAGTGCAGCCAAAGAATAAATAAAGGAAGTCACATATTCTCTGGGAGAAAAAGATATCTTTTTGAGTTAACTGCTAATGAATATGGTTAATCTGCTTTGTATTTGAAACTGAATTCGGAGTCATAAGCTTGTGTGAATAAGAAATGTACTATTTATTTTCTATAAGTCACTGAGATGGTGGGTCTCTAACTTTGTCTTCATTGTTTTCCTTTTATTTCCTCATAGAGATTTCAGTTTTCCCAGAAAGTGAGAGCAGAGCCAGTGTGTCCCATTATGGTCCTTTCTGATGTGAGCTTTGTCTAAGCCATGTGGCCCCCTTGAAGCAACTGACCCTCGTGCTTCTGTGATAATCTTGTCCATGGCTTCTCTACTGAGGTGCTACCAAGGGAGGGAGGTGAAGGTCTCAAGCTACCCACTCTTTTCAGATTAGGGGGAGCCCTCTCTGTAAGGCCAATTTCTTTCTCTTCATCCTCACAGTACAATATTTTCAAGGGGCTCCTAATTTTTGGAAAACAAAGTCAGGAAGGCAATACCCTGGAGCACAGGAATTCAAAGCATTTGGCTCTTTTTCTGGAAAGGAGCTGAAATGGGAAAATAATTTGAGAGTAAAGCACAATTTAACATTTAAATAAATTATTCTATCACACTGTGTTTTATGTCTCATCCATCTTTATGTTCTCTTTGGATCCTGTTCCCTAATAAAAATGGGTGACCAATTTTAGAGTGTTGCATGGACCATTTTAAGGATACCAGTTCCAAGACAGCAGTCTGGTGTGGAGTTTAAGGAAAGAGAGTACACGGAGAATGAGCAAAACGAATAGGGAACTTTTAGAGTGGTCCCTTATGCTCTGGCCCTCTTTGTTCTCTTCAGCTAGTAACCTTTCCCTGTTAGGCTGTCAAGGTAAAAGCAACCAACAAAATGAATGCTTAGCCAACACTTTTCCATTCAAAGACTATGTAAATGACAATAAAACTCTGGCAGTATGTGCAGATTCTCTTGCATACGAGATTCAGAAAAGAAAATATGGTCTGTCTTGACTCTCACTGCTGTCAAGTGTTTAAATTGTCCTTCCAGCATATATTTAAAACACATTGTCATCGCAATGTTACCAAACAGTGAGCAAGTCAATGTATTTGAGACCACATAATGATTGACATTTTATAAGTCAAACAGAGAGACATGGAACCTCATTCTGTGACTGCTGTTTCCAGCTCTGAGGACTGCCGATACAGTTTTTGACAGTGTAGAGAGATGTGTAATGTTGGTTCACAACCACAAGCTGTAGAGTCACAAGGTAGCTTCAGCTCATTGGTTGCTTGGCACATGTTTCCTTGAATGGGAGAGAACTGAGGCTGAGGACAGTGAGGTCAACAGCACATTTTCGAGCAGTTGTTCTTTTTTGTGTGAATGTTGGGATGTTTTCTGATTTTAATATTTTCTGCCATTCACTTTATTTTGTGAGTATATCTTGGAAACATGTTCATGCAAGATCACAAGTGGGTGATCCAAGTGGGAGACACAGACCTCTGGGGTCACATGGTCATACACGGATGAGCAAGGTCTTTGCCCTAAGTGCAAATCATCTACCAAGTTTCTCTCACATCCTCAGAATAATTCTATTAAGATTCAACTTAGAAAATTAAACTTTCCCCCAAAATGAAAGGGCAGACTAACCCTCCTCTGTTAGAATGAAATTCTATCTGAGCAGCTGCCCCAACCACACCTCAACTGAGGGTGAAAGATTTATTTTCATCCCTAGATCTTGCAACATTGCAGAAGGTAGAAACTTCAATTTTAACCCTTGCATTCTAAAAGGATAGCTTAGTGCCTGGTACAAAGTACATGCTTGATAAATTTTAATTAAATGAGGAAATGAATGAATGAATGCTAACAATTGCATAATAGTGTATATATATTTATCAGTTTTCCTGGGTCTTGTTTTCTGAGGTTACTCTTTCTATTGACATTCTTTTTTCCTATTGACATTTTTTCAGCTCTAATAACTACATTTCATTTTATTACATCTTTTATTTATTTATTTTTCTAATTAAGCTTACCATGGTTCACAGATCTTCAGAAAATAGCAAGGTTATACACTGAAGAGTGTTTCTTGACCCTCATTCTCTTAATAAGCATCTCTGGCAATGATTTTAACTTCCCTAAAGGGATGTTACATAGATCTCATATTATTTAGATGGAGAAAGAAGAGAACAACATGATCAATGAAATTAAAGTTTGTGCATAATTAGAGAAAAAATACCCTTTGCCTGGCACAACTTCAATCTTCTCTTTCACCAGCTGCTAAGTCATTTTCATATCCCTAGCTGCTTTCTCCAAGCACAAACACACCTGTTCTCCCAGCTCAGTACCCATTTTATGCTGGCTTCTTGTGAGCAGGAGATGTGAGTGTGTTTTGACTTATATCAGGGAGCTGAATAACCATCTTTTTATTCGGAGACGACAGTAGTCCTCTATGGCAGAGGTAGGCAGCTGAGTACTGGTCAACCTCAGAATTTTTCTCCTGAGATTTTGAGGAATTCAATTCACTTAGCTAACCATTTGTAGGATAATTACAAGTTTGAATTTCTTTCTCTGGTCAAAGTGTTGCTATATTTATCTATGGAACTCCTCTGGCCTGGCTGTACTTTATACAATGGCCGGACATTAGTGTCTTCTGGCCATTCCATAAACAACTAATCTTGTGCTTCCAAGTTCACTGGAGATGAAGTCACCAACAGATTGGGTGACTGGCAGCCAACATGGCACTTCTTGCCCTGGCATTCAAAGAAGGAACTTGATATAATGCATAAAGGCTGCACTGTTAAGGAGTAAATGGGAACAAAACAAAAGCCCATGTCAGAGTTTGAGATTAAGGGAAGTAAACATTAAAGTACTCAGTGTGCTGATGGGTAGTATTTGACAAATGTAGGGTCTATTCCCATCCCTGCTATACTTTCATGCTTCCATCAGGTAGAGATCAATTATATGGAGTTCAATGACTTTTGCATGCAACATCCTTAATACTTTTTACTACAGAATGCTCAGGGGCCACCAAGTCATTTTTATGGAAATGCGTATAGGTCCCCAACCCCAGCTGATTTCTTTTCATTGTTCCACTCTATATTTCTCCCATCTGGTTCGTTCACCACTCATCTTAATTAGTAAAATGCCATCCTGTCTGTTTCTCCCTTGCCAGCAAGTCATTCAGTTCCCAAATTGCTTCTTCACCTCTATCATATAGTTTAGTATTTTGCAACAGGAAAACTGTAACATAGCACATTCTTCCCTTAACAGGGAAAAGTGAAATCCTCTACAGCAATGCTAATTAAGCAGAGTTTAACATTAGCTTTAATTTAAATCACCTCTCCTGAGACTTCCTAGCATATACCCAGGGTGTCATAAAATATGAAGCCACACTCCCTCTCAATTAGCATCCATTTATTTGGGAACAACACCAAGCAGCAATAAACAGGCACAACCTGTTCTTTTCCCTCATATTCTGCCCAGCAGCAGGCTGCTCATTGGATGTTTGCTTCAGAAGCAGCATCCTCTTCTACGCCACTGGGTTAAACCAAATTGGAGCCAAGTAAAGTGTCTTCTGAGGCATTTCCCTCTCAAATCTTATGTGTATTCTTCATTGTTGAGCTGTACTATGGCAATAGGTTAACTGTACAAATAACTTGCATTAAAAGGAAGAGTAAATCACCCTCAAAATGGAATTGGTTTGGCTAGAGGTGATTGTAAGCAGAAAGAATGCTGATGGTGGAGAATGCTGGGCATGAGATTGAGATTATGTTAGGTCTATCAATCCCTTTTCTTTCTTTTTTTTTTTTTTTAACCATTTTTATCCCTGCAGTAATATCTCCACCTGCCATATCTAAAACCTCCAAACCCTTCTGTCTCCTACTAGCCAATGCTCCCAGTTTGGGCCTTCCTGATCTCCCTCCATTAATGAATTTGTAAATGACTGGTATATATCTGGTACTACTACTTTACTAGTTTGTAGTGTTTCTGTTAGACATCTCAGATAAATATTTGTGAATGGGTGAGAGTTTTAATATTTGTTGCATTTTTATTTCACAAACATCAATCATCAAAAAGAACATTTATTTATTTTTAAATGACAGATGAAATTGCATGTATTTATCATGTAAAATATGATATTTTGAAGAATATATGCATTGTGAACTTAAACCTAGTTCATTAACAAATGTTTAGGTCACATGGTTATTTTTGCAGAGAGAACACTTAATATTCACTTTTTCTATTTTTCAAGAACACTATGTGTACATTATACTGTATATTATAGTTCTTGAACTTATTCATCATATCTAACCGTAATTATATAGCCTTTGATTAGCATCTACTCCTTCTCCTCCCCCAACTACCCCAGTCTCTGGTGATCTCCATTCTACTCTCTACTTCCATGGGATTGACTTTAGATTCCTTATGGAATGAGATCATTGGGGTATTAGTCTTTCTATGCCTATCTTATTTCATTCAACATAATGTCCTCTAGGTTCATCCATATCATCACCAATGACAAGATTTCATTCTTTTGTGACTGGTGAGTATTTCATTGTGTATTATATATCACATTTTCTAGATCCATTCATTGATTTCATATCTTGGCTATCAATAAATGCAGGAGTACAGATGTCTTTTCAATATATTGATTTCATTTCCTTTGAGAATATATCCAGAAATGGGATTGCTGGATCATATAGTAGTTCTATTTTTAATATTTTGAGGAACCTACATGCTTTTTCCATAATGGCTGTACTAATGTACATTCCCATCAGCAGTATTAAAGGGTTCCCTTTTCTCCACATCCTTGGCAATTCTAAGAAAGAATGTTTATAAAGGAAAGTAACTTACAATTCATTTCCTCACCTCTATCAAATCCTAGCACACTTATAACTGCTTAATTCAACTGTGTCAGTTGTTGCAACAGTTAAGACCTCAGTGCATTTACAAATGCATAGGAGGAAAAACTCATTTTAAGCTGTTGAGATAAGGTGATCTTGGCAAATTCAGCCCAAACACAGAAGCCTTCTGTTTTTTGTTGTTATGTAGATCAGAGATAGAATTTTAATAAATAATAAATAGGAGAGGTGGGAAGAAGAAAAAATCCAAAGGAGATATCAATAATATTAAATGTCTTCTAGGTACCATCTGTTGCATAATCCATTAGCTGAAAAATTGCAGAGAGTCCTAATAATAGCACTTGAGATTTAAATAGTACCTTTCAAACAAAGAGCTCTGCTGTCACTAATCTCATCTGTCTTTACAACATCCTTTTAGGGTAAGTGACTGGGATAGTTGTTATTATCTATACTTTACAAAGAGCAACACCTTGGCCCAGGGTTCAGTAATTTAAGCAAGGTCATACTCCTAGCCAGTATGGTTTACAGATGTGTATTAGGTAATCTAAGTGTGGGACGCTTTTGCAATAGCTGTACTGTTCAGATCTAGGGGGAAATCATCCCAGATATAATTTAATGATTTAAAAAGCACTGTTCCTGACCTTATGTGCAAAGATCAGATCCTCTGCTTAAGGGAAATCTGGTCAGGAATGTAGTATAAGTTCTTTGTAAATGCATTAAATTATCCTTCACTTAAGTGAAAATACATAAAGGTCTATCTCGAGCACGTATATGTCCTTTTGATGCAAATGTATGTTTATAATTGTCAGGGTCAGTCACATATGTGTTGTATATGTACATGCATGTATGTATGTGTGCTCACGTGTGTGTACATATATGTTTAGGAATGGAACTTTCTGATATTCTGGTCAAATAGAAGCTAAGCTACTATTATTAGAACAAATTTAGACAAAAAGAAGCAGTAAGTCTGGTCAGAGACAAATGTACAACCTATGTTCTGTGAGGCTTTGATGCACTCCAGCAAATTTCCCTCAAGTCTGAAGTTGGGCATCATCTTCCATCAGTGGAAAATATCCCAGTGCAGGTCCAAGTAGAATTGGGCATCATCTTCCATCAGTGGAAAATATCCCAGTGCAGGTCCAAGTAGAATTGGCTGTGGGCAAGACCCTGGTACCTCACAAGAAAATCCACAGTAAGAACAGAGGCTCTTTTAATATTCAAGAAATGTTTAGTATGTCAGAAAAGGTCAAATGCATTTAAAAAAATGTTCTCCAGATTTCTCAGCCTAGCTTATTTTATAACTCTGGAAGCAAGTATTTAATATACTTACTCAGTTCATTTAAACAATGGATATTAATTAAGCTTCTACTATGTGTGAGATCTTTGTCTAAGTTCCAGGGGCAAAGTACTTAACAAGACCTCCTGGTCCCTGGCAACAAAGGAGTAGCAAATAAAGAAAATAAACATAGGGAAACCAAAGAAATAAGACACAGAATGTGTGTGTGTGTGTTGTGTTTTACTGGGGCTAGGGGGAAAAGGCATGGAAGGAGGGAGTGGGAGAGACAGGGAAACAGAGACCCATTTTGGATGAAGTGATCAAGGAAGATTTTTGAGAAGATGATCTTGAAGTTGAGGACTAAAGCCACTATTAATGTGATATCTGTGCTATTAATGTGTTCCTTAATCTCTGCTTCGTTCCATATGCTATAAAAATAGAATAGTATTTTATTACCAATTCCTTTGAAATAAAGCTTGCTATACAACACACATTTAAGTTCTCATAAGCAGCGGTTCTCAGACTTTAGTTGCAGGGTACATTCTTAACAATTGTTGAGGATCCCCCCTAAATCTGTGATTTATGTTGGTGATATTAATATTTATATTTACTATATTAGAAATCAAAGAAATATAAACATTTAACTTATTAGATTAGCTTAGCAACAATTATACATCTTATAGGTTCATATTTGAACATAGTTTTAAACAGAAAAATTAGTGAGGAGAGTGGCATTGTTTTACACTTTTTTGCAAAATCTCTTTAATGTCTGGTTTAATAGAAGACAGCTGGATTCGCATGTCTGCTACTGCATTCAATCTGCTGTGAAATGTTGTTTTGGTTGAAGTGTATATTTTTAAAAATCCAGCTTCACACAGCTATGTAGTTGGAAAAGAGAGGACCTCATGTCCTTTCTGAGAACCCACTGTCATAGAGTAGCTTTCAGCTTAGTACACATTTATAGTAATTTCAGGAAAAGTGAAAAATATTCACAAGAAACTGGATATCTGGTGATCATAATGATCTTCACATATGTTACTTTCAAGTGGTTTTCCTTTCTCATTGTTATGAGCATGCATTGTGTTAAATTCATATAGCAAACATAACTCAAATAGGACTCCCAGCAGTTTATTTTTTTGTGCAACTTACAAAATGACTTACATCTCTGAACATAGAAAATGTAGCAGGTGGTAGAAATTTATACACTAAGTCTCATATTTTCACTTTATTTTCTACCACTGATTTCAGTGTACTCTGGAGACCTCATTCCCACCGATGGCAGAAGGCACTGGCCTTGCCAGTAACATTTACCTTCATCTCTTCTGTTCAAAACAGTCTCTTTTCAGTAATGATTCAGTTTTTCACGGTCTCTTTCTGTTGGTGAACTTATGAGAAGCTTCTGGGTCTCTCTCTTGTCTAGACCCCTTTTAAGGCCTGGGAGAGATCATAGCAATTTCTATGTATAATCTTAAAGAGGATTCCTGAAATTGTGCAAGATTTAGGCATTAAAAAACATGGCTTTGTCTTTCCTATCCCCCTCTCAATGTATTCCTTTCCCTCTCCTTTTCAAGATGGCATCTAGTTGAGAGGAGAGGTTAGTCATCCTTTTGGCAATTGTAGAGGGTTGTCTGCCTTTGTACAGTACTCTAGGTTCTTGCTGAATGAGCTGCAGAAGTGCCCAAATGGGCCCTGGGAACTCTGGGGGATCACTGTTCTTTGTTGACTTGCCCCTCAACTTGGTAGTGACAGTGAGACAAACCTGAGGTCTGACTATGGTCCCTGCCTTAGGAGTTTCTTTGTGGTCCTTTGCTGAAGAAGTCACCATACCCATGCTATTGACGAACCTCTCAGAGTATGACAGTCAACATTCTGAACTCTTTTCTGTGACCCTCCTAGCCCCATGCTATTCTTGGGGAACAGGGTGCTCTCCTGGGCCCATTTCATCATGAACCTCATTGGTTATTTCTTCTCTATTACTCAGGTGCCATGTTGGATAACGCTCCATGATGCTGTGAGGGTTCTGAGAGATTTGCAGGATCCTATTCTCCTCATTCAGTGTGAGTATTGCTACCATAGAGCACACTGAAGTTTAATCCTAAGGAGGTAAGAGAGACATTAGTACCTTCGTCTGATTTCTTGCCTTTCCTTCTCTCTCTTTACTATCTAGAGTATTTTTACATGTAGAGTTCAATAATGTTAAGTATATTCACACTGTTGTGAAACAGATCTCCAGAACTTTCTCATCTTTAATTTTCTATTTGGTTTTCTCATGTTTGGTGTTCATCCTTTCAGCTATCTTGTTCTCTATTGGTGTAATGCTATTTACAAAATACGATTTTGATAATTACTCATTGTTTAAAATTTTCAATCATTCTCCTTGCCTATAATAGAAAATCCATATTCCTTTGGGAAGTGTATAAGGTTACTTATCACTCGAACTTTCACAACTGATTTGTGTCCCCACCGCACCTGGAGTATCATTTTTTTTTCTTATAACACTTAATTCTTCTTTTTCCATAGTAAACTTCTTGAGAGAAGGGCCCTGTGTTACAGGTTGAGTGTCCCTCATCTGAAAATCTGAAATCTGAAATGCTCCAAAATCAGCAAATTGTGGAGTACCCATATAACTCTCAGAAAGTTTCAGATATTGGAGCATTTTGGACTTCGGATTTTCAGATTGGGGAAGCTCAACCAGTAAAGTCTATGCAAATATTCCAAAATCTGAAAAACTCAGAAATCTAAAACACTCTGTAACAAGCATTTCTGATAATCAATATTCAAACTTTATTCATCTTTACATCCTTATGTTTCACATAGTTTCTGATATAAGATAAAGACTCAATAAATATTTGCTAAAGTAATGAAAGTAAATAATCACTCTTAATTATTGATTTTATTATTTTGAATTTTATTACATTGTCTTTCCCTTAAGCAGGAATTAAGTTGGCTTTTCCTAAAGCGTGTGTGTGTACACATATGTAATTAAATATTTAATGTACATTATATTAAAATATTAGTATAGGGATACATAACATTTTGAGAAAGTTCTCCCATCCTTAAAATCAACACTGAAAACTAGTAAAATTTAGGACTGAAAAGAAATTATGTCGTTCAAACCTAAAAGAGATTTAGAGTTTGCTAACAATTCCATAGCAGAGTTATGTGACTTGGGTTTAATCATATAGGGCATTTGAATCTTCTTGGTATTTAAGGGACTTTTTCCCTCATTTTACCATGACTGAACCAAATATGGCAGAATCAAACAACACATTGTGTACTATGTTTTTGAAGTGATTTCTTTGCTGAGTTGAGTATCCGTTTTGAACCTTAGTTCCATCCCCTAACATCAGGAAGCATCACAATTGCCAAGATACGGAAAACTCACGTGGCTACATTCCATGTATTCTTTGCCACAGTGTCCCTAAGCCTCAGTATTCCTCAAAGTATCTACCTTATAGGTAAATGTGTCTCATTTCTTCCATGTAGCTGCAGCAAGTATTGCACAATCATAAGGCAATCTCATTCTTCTGCTCTCTGTCCTGCGTTTGTGACTTTGACAGCTGGCTCCTGAAGGGCCTGGGAATTGTTTGCAGATGTTTACATACCTTAAGACTCCATTTGAAGACTGACAGTTTTCTTACTTTGTTAGCCAGGGCTAGATATTTCCCATATTTGCTTTCTTTCCTGCATTTCTTCCTGTTTAGTCACATGCTTTTCAGAATCACTGTTAGGTTGGCTAAGTCTTTTTTTTTTTTTTTTAGCTTCCTCTTGTAAATTAAGAACCTAAAGACTGAAGATCCTTAGAGCTTGAATGTTGGCCTTAAACTTGAAGAAACTGGGAATCTGTGCAGGCCCTGAACCTGATTGAGTAAATTTGGGTAAGTCATGTGACAGGAGTCTCTGTTTCTTCATCTATCATATGGGTTTATTATCACCTGACAAATGAATTCATTAACATTTCAATGAGATTATTTGTGAGTGAATGCTCAATGTTGACTTGGTATAATAATGATGCATTTTTTAACCCACGTTGATTAAATTTTTATGGACAATCATATGGATGAATTTCTACTTTGTTATAGTGACCACTCATTTCAGCTAATTTGGTCAAATATTGAGTCAAATCTGTTGTTTTTATTGAATTGATTAATAGGCCTACATAGAGAAAGTCCAAAATAGCCTGGAAATTTAACTTTGCTGTTTAATAAAGAAGCTTCCTGTTTGTCTTGCTAATGGCACCTGTATGACTCACTTCTGAGCCAGATGTTGTACTTCATCATTTCATAATGTGTCATTTCTGCACACTGACTTTCCTTTCATAGTTTCAGAAGCAAAGTCTATTTCATCCCATCACCGGGATATTGTTGATGACAGCTGCAACACCTGAATGGGTAGCTTTAGCTTTCACATGGGCATAGAGATAGAAATTTTTCTCAGCATCCAGCCAGCAGGGAATGAAGCATATGGTGGGAAGAGGAAGAAGTGAAGACTAGTTTCTATAACAAACCCTCTGAGTTTTGACAAGGCTCTTTGATATACTGTCAAACTACCCCTGGGCTGAGAGGCAGGTAACTCTTCTCTATCTCTAGTCTGAACACTAAGATTTGCCTGAGGAAAGAACTTCCTTACATTGTTAGAAAAAAAGAGAACCTGTTATGAGTTCTTTCTTATTAGATATAAGGAATAGTTTGTATTTCTCTGTGCTCAACATGTTTACCTAAATAGATAAATAGACCCCCACCTATTCCTATGATATTTTAATTCAGTAGGTGAGGGATGAGACCCAGGCATCTATATTTTAAAAGTTCTTTTGGCGTTTTTGATGTGCAAAAAACTAGAGTGAAATGTGTTAGAGAATCTAACTCTGTAATGAACGATTGTTCTAGAATATGTACTTAGAGTCCTCTCCTAATGCTGAGTTTATATGAGTCAATACGAAGATAGTTCTTCCCTGGCCAATATCTGAAATAATACAGGGTCTAATAGGCAAGGTAAAATGTGTGATGTGACCTGTGAAATTTTGTAGGCAGTGGTAGGGATTGTGGCAAGTTGAAGAATGAAGCTCTTGAAAGGCATTTAATTTAACAAAATGTATCTGTGGACAAGTCTGGCCTTTGGTCTCCACTTTTACAGTAGTATAAAAAGTCTTCTAGGGAGGTTGGCAGGGGCTGAGGGAAAGGGGAATTTTTCTCATGCTCAAGTTTTCTTCAGCTTCTCCAGTGTGAAATACACAGTGCTATTTTCTTTTTAAGGTTTATAAAACAATGTTAAAACATTAAATGTAAGAAATATGTCTTGTAAATTGCCTTTCACAAAGAGGGAGGAGAGGAATGTGATTAAAAAGGATCCTTTCCTTCTCTGGTTTTATCCCTAAGCTTATTTCATCTTACTGCGTATCTGGAGCACGGGTGAGTAGGTAAGGCTGAGCAGGGTTCAAGTGAATTTGACCTTCAGTGTATCGTATCCTGATTTTGTCTGTTCTTGGATCCACTCCTAATCCTGTAGGACAGTGGTAAGAAAATGTCGATAAAACAAGAGAAATACAAAGGAAGATAAAGTACTTCAAGAAAATTTGAAGAACTATTTTAAAGTTAGAAGTATTTTAGGGGCATCTGCTGAAAATGTTGCCTAGCTGTGGTATTCCTTTTTTTCACTTTAGGGCAATGAAATTTTATGAGTCACTAAATACATATTTTGACATCTGGCTTCACTGTTTTTTTTTTTCTTTCTTGAATTCTGCAAATTCTCATCATAAGAGTTTCCTTTTTGTCAGTTTTTTGATACTACATTTTCAATCATTTTCTGTGTGAATTGCAGATGGTGATACTTAATTGCCTTAGGCCTTAGGCCTGAATTCTCTAGCTAGAGTAAGACATGAGGGCAAAAAATGGGAATGTTAAATTTTGTGTGAAGACTGGCTAAGTTTTGGCCTTCCTTCACTGTGTAATTTTTATCCTTTTGCCCAATTTATTTGTTAATGTAAACTCTTATATTTAGCATTATTTAGACATGATTTCTCACAGATTTAAAGATTCTCTTGACAAAATTTCATTCTGACACCACTAGTTTTGGAACTCTGATCCATGTGAGATTCTGAGATGTTTTAATTTTGAATTTCTTAATTTCCTTTTGTAGAGAAATTAATTTTACATTGACATAAGGTAATGACTGCTCTTTTATATGAGTAAAATTTTAAAATTCTAAGTATTTATGATCATCAAAAAGTTTTAATTTCCAAAACCAATGAAGTATGTTTATGCTGTTTCATAGGGAGGAAATATGGATTAGCAATAGGGACTAGTGATTTTCAAGGCTATGAAATGAAAATTAAAATGTGATTTTCCATTTCAGGTTGTGGGTTGGAGGGTAAGGAAAGGAGTAGATCCTCATTCTCTGTTTCTGATCATTACCTTGTGAGGAGGTTACAAGAAAGGTTCTAGGGTGAATCTGCTATCATGTGGTAGGAAATTTAAGATAATGTGAAGTTTCCACTCTCTGCTAACTATCTTAGTGGTGCAGAGAAAATGTGGTGAGACACCTGTATATGTATATATACTTTTAGGAAATTAGCTCAAGATCCCTCATATACACCTTAACATCTGAAACGCCAACATTGAGACCTACCTGATCGTGTTGATTTCTTAACTGATATTGTCTAATCTTAGGCATTACTGCTAAAGTGTGAGAGCATGCTTTGGGTGAGTTACTCTGCATGTACCAGGAATACATCTTGGAGTGTGTGGAGGCACAGGGGTTAGCTGCTGAAGAACTTGTAGGATTGCAGCATTCTTCAGACTGTACTAAGAAGCTTGGAATGGGGGATAATCCTGAGTTGCTAACATTTCCCAGTTACCGTGAACAATAAGGTATTTTTTTACAATCTGTGGAGTGACTTTCACTCCACCACCAACCGCCCCCCTCCCCTCCCCTCCCTGCCAACTTTTGCTTTCACTTTTGACTTTGGAATTGGTGAGGAAGGTTTTGACAGCCAAGAAGGGTATACTGATGCTCTGGAATCTGAATTGTTTTGATGAAGATATTCAACCTATTTGCCTGAGGGTTAAAGAAGTTTTGTTTTCCTGACTTTCCGAAAGAGGACTGCTTCATAAGGTAGCCTGGCTTTGGCCAGGGCTAGAAGTTAGGAAAACTGAGGCCCAAATTTGAGGGGCAAAGCTTAAGAGAATCAAAGTAAGTTTTATTTTTGATTTCACAGGCTGCTTCTGTGGCACTCAATGATTTCTCCTCTCACTAAGATAACATTTATCAGTCCTATAAAATTTGATTAAAATATTAGAAGTTTTTTATTTTACTGCCTCTTGCATCTGTGTTTCTTACCCGAACAGCCACATTACAAATGCACAATATTTATTATTCATGAAGACACCGAGGCTTTGCAATTATTAGCTCTTCTTTAAATTGAATAGACCTTATCATATAAATGAAAAGATTAATAGGAGCAGGGGCAGCAAGTGAGGAAATGGGAAGGCCAACTTGCAAATCTGATTTAAATGTCTGGTATATTGAAATTGAGGGGAAGATGTAAAATTAAGAAAGTTACAAGCAGGAAATGGCAAACACCAGCTGAGGCGATGGAGAGTGCCATATGTTATATGTTCTTCATGCTTTTTTTTCTGCTGCTTTTTTCAAAAAAGACTATATATAAAATACACACATTATATATATACATGCATACATTACCCTGGCACATGTATCATTAAGGATCTCCTTGGAAAGACAAGTTGATATATTTATTTTTTGGAAACAAAAATTCAAAGTTATTTTCTGCAGCATCAGGTTTGCATTTATACCAGTAATCCCATGACTCTATTCATTGTTGAAGATTTAAAATTCTAGTCAGTTTCTTTTGGTTTTCCTGTTGGATTTTATCTGTCCAAGTTCTGAGCTCTGCTGTCTCTCTGTGTTTCTGTTGATGAGCATCCAAGGAATAGTTTTGAAGCCTGTTCCAATCTATTCTTCCCACAATATTTGTTTAACACGGGATAAACAATTGATCACAAAGAATAAACAATGATAAAATGTTCTTAATCTTATTATATTGTGGCTATGCAAATCTGGGCAGCATTTGTTCCATGGTGGCAAATGTGAATTTCATGTTATTTTACACTGTGGAATTAATTTTGAATGTCAAAATGACTTATCTCATTTATTATTCTCTGTTTAGATTTATTTTTAAAATTTGACATTTCCCCTGCAATTCGCTGTTCAAAACCTGTCTGCACATTTATATCCTTTCATCATATGCTGCTATAAACAATAATCAATAAAGCATCCAATAAAAAGCTAGAATTGCTAGCTGTTAAGAAAGTCAGCAGCTTTTGAAAAAGGAGCAGCTATTCATTCTATCAACTCATCTACATTTCTCTAGGTCTTAGATGTCTTTGACCTTCCTAGTTTGCCTTCCAGATGGCAGTAGCAACTGAATTTCCTCTACATGTTCTGTATTCATGATTCATAGAAAAAAAAAACCCCTCTCATCCTTTATTAATAATTTATTACCATTTAGCATATTTGTAAAGTTTATATCAAGAATTCTCTTCCTCCCGACTGCAGCACAAATAGCAACAAAGTCTTCTATTTTAGACAGAAGCCTGACACTTAATGACTTACCCTTGTTCCATGCTTAGTTCTCTGCCATTTTGTAGCCGGTAACCTAAAGGGGCTATTCTTCTTGGTAGACAGTGGAAATGAGCTCTGTTTATTATCAAATACATTATTCCAGATGTGACAGTCTCTTCTAGAAGACCCATTTGAAGAAGGAAAAGTTTCCAAGTTAGTAAAAAGTGGCAGTGACCTGGTACGCCAATTTATATTAGAAACGAGATTGGTCAAATTATGTTATGTGCAGGTGCAAATATGGCATAATGAATCCAACTATTAAGTGTAATTATAATGTACCAATAAAAATAGACTTTAATGAAAACTTCTTGAAACATTTTCTAGATAGTGATGACTTTAAAGCTTAGTTACTTAGCCCAACATTTTAAAGGCAGCTTAGTGGTGTAGATACAAGCATTGCAGTAATTAGTAATTCAAAATGCCAAAATGTTCTAGGATCTGGGGATTTTATATGAAGTTGAGGATTAGAAAAAGCTATGTCTACAATGGCATTGATAATTTTTGGATTATTTTATAAAACTGTGAGATACTGCATATTTTAGAAAAGTGTCACCTCCTTCTGTTCCTCTTCTTTCTGTTTTTTAAAATTAGTAAATTATCTGCCTTTGTCTTGATTGTTGTGTTTTGTAAGTGATGGTGGTAGGTCAGAAAAATGGACACTGGAAGTAGGGAAACAAAGTTTCCTCTCTTATATCATAAGTGAAATAGTAGGTATAAATATAAAATCCAATGGTAATTTGACTGAGAGATATATCAGACCTAGCCAATTCTTTGTCTCAGTCTTCACAGTGAGAAATTCAGAACAGCTGCCAGGAAGCAACACACTCTGTTTCTCAGGGGAGAAGGAAGGAAAACTCAAGGAACAAAGGACTGTGCCTGGACAGATGATCAAGCAATTAGAGTATTGCAAAATCTAAAAGAACTGTCAGTATCAGAACAATTGAATGAGAAAGTAATTACTGAATGTAAAGTAGTAAATAGATTTGGAGTATATAAGAAAGAAAGAAGCCATTGGAATCTTAATGTAAGATAAGAAGGGAAATAGACTTGTATGTACTCTTTTCTGTCAATCTCTCTCCTCATTTCCTTGCTTCCCATCAAATCATCATGTTGGAGGTCAGTGAGAAGAGTCAATATGAACCATTTCTCTTGAAGGTGAACACCAGTCACCCAGAATGTCATTCTCCTTTATTCCGGGTGAATTTGAAAAATGTACTCAAATAAATGAACACTCCCATTTCAACTAAGTCGTTTAGTGGGAATCGTAAGGTAAGAGGCCACAGTAAGAACTAAGCCACATCACTGGTCCTTTGAGAAAGTAAAGATGGAATTTGTATGCCTATCAATACTAATAAATAATAAATGTTTTTATTGCTCACCTTTTACAATGGTGTTTGCCTTCAGTGTGATGTTCAGGTACTGAGTATTCCAAGGGTAGAAAAATTAATGAATGGACAGACAAGAAGAGCGAAAGACAGGAAAAACATGTTACAGTTTTGTACCATTTCCAGACTATTGGTGCCTACTGATTTCTTCCTGTTGTGTTTCTAAGCACAGCTCTCCTTATGAGTGAGGTGTTATGTTTATGATAGGATGTAAGTGTTACTGGGAGAGTCCTATTTCTTCCAAGATATTTTTATTTCTCACTCTTTCAGTCCCTATGGTTTAACCATTCAGAATTATTTTCTTCCGGTCTTCAAAATTATCCCACTGAAATGTAAATGTTTCCCTCAGTTGAAGCCTGAGTGGATAGGTGGGTAGGCTCACTTTAGTGAGATAAACCCTGCTTGAATGTAACATAGGCTAAGTGAAAAGATGGAAGGAGGGACAGCCATGTTACAAGAGGATAGCTGAGCAGGGAGGTGAGGAACTGTTACTTAGCTGGGGAGTGTTATGACTTGCTCTAAAGAAAACTAGTTAGCAGTTGAATATAGCTTCCATTCTAGAATTGAACAGATGAGTTACTTAAAATGGTTGCTTTGGGGGGCAGGCTGAAGAATTTTGTTGTTCATCATCTTTCTGAGAGTCACATATAAACAGGCTTACTTTCTATTTTAAAACAAAGAAAACAGAGGGCTATGACAGAAGTACCCTGTAATTGTGACCATGTGTGAATCCCAAATATAGGCCATAACAATATTTCTACCTGCCCCTGCAGGAACTAAGACATTTGGCGAACTACTTTCTAAAATTTCAAATAAATTATAAAAAATTCAAAAAACACGGGAAAGTAAAAGAAAAAAAGTTTTATCTTCCAAAGACAACTGCATATAAATTTTTAGGTTTTTTTTCTGTTAAATTAATGAACTTTCCAACTATTCCATGCTAAAGGACTAGCCATGGCAGAAAATTTAAATTCAGAAGGTATAAGGAGAAAAAGTCTTCCAAAACCCACTAATTTAAGAGATGGCCACCAAGAACATTTGTATATTTAGAAAAATATGTATACATGTGTTATGGTAAATGATTTGTCCCCAAAATCCATTCTGCTTTTCTTCCTGGACACACAATGACCCAATTAAAAACTAAATTTCCCAGATTCCACTGTGGCTAGGTGTGACCATGTGACAAAGTTTTCACCAATGAGATGTGAGCAGAAGTCACATGTGCAATTTCTGGTCATTCCCTTTAGGGTGATTGCCCTGGACCTGTTCTTCTGTTTCATTTCCACTCAAAGGGACTAATTGTTAGGAGGGAATAGAAGTTCCAGGCTGATGAATAAATGGCACAAACACCTTCCCCAATCTTGGTCCTGCTGCATTCTTCATCTTGGAGAACCAATTTACCATCTTGGAGAATCCAAACTTAAGCAGAAGGAATCTTACATTTGTAATTCAGAAGTCAAGAGCTAAAAATCCCTTGGATATAGTAGCCTTACAAATAAGCTGATGGGACTTAGAGAAATTTGAATTTTATATTAATATTTTAAGGCATATTTTATAAATTTATAAATACCCTGTAAATATTTTAACAAGTACTCTACATTCATTTTGGCACATATGCCTATATGTATTCTTGGAACACGTGATCTTTTAAGAATTGTATAATTATCATCTGGATAAGTATTACTTATTGGGCATTTTCACTATTTTTTATTTTTACTATAAAAATTCTTTTATAGAAATATATATGAAATACATACAAATATCTTTACATTTAAATACATAAATATTTAAATGTATTTTACTTTGACTTACTATTTTGTACTTTGATTAAATGCTGAAAGTGGAATTATTGCATCATAGGGCATGTGTATTTTAAAGACTCTTGACATATTTGGGGGTTAATAAACTGTAGCCACAACTGTGAAGTACTAGGGAAGGATCTGTGAGTCTCTTCCCAAAAGATTAATTATTCATATGACAGGAAGGGAAGGGATCATGGAATGCTTGCATAAGGATCATGAAAAGATCCTCATTACCAAGAAATTATGCTTGTGTTCTCTTTAATGATTCTGTGACAGAAAGGAGAAGGACTTGATTTTCAGTGTATTAAATAAAGCAAGAAATGTGAGATTGGATATCACCATGCATCTTGACTAAGTAACTTCAGACCTGTGCAGACTCCTGATTTCTGCTTTAGGTGAAAAAGGGGAATAGAATCTTTCTCCATATGAAACAATTACCTACATGCCACCTTAAAAGTTTGGCTATAGCTGGGTGTGGTGGCACACGCCTGTAATCCCAGTACTTGGGAGGCTGAGGCAAGAGGATCATGAGTTCAAAGCCAGCCTCAGCAACTTAGTGAGGCCATAAGCAACTCAGTGAGACCCTGTCTATAAATAAAATACAAAATAGGCTCAGTGGTGGAGTGCCCCTGGGTTCAATCCCCAGTACCAAAAAAAAAAAAAAAAAAAAAAAAGTTTGGCTATAGCCTGAGAGCAAATTCTTCCTTGGCAACCATTCCTTAAATGAGAGGCAATCTGTAAGGGGATCCTAGATGGTATGTATTCCATCTTCAGTGGAGGCCTCGATGTTGTGAGGTGTTATTGGACTGCTACTTAGCATTGTCTTTATTAGGGAATAAAGGCACAATAGAATTATTTGGCTGTACCTTCTGTTTCACTGTGATAAGAAAACCCAAGAAAAACTTATTTAAGTGCAGGGAAAACTGTCCTAGTTCTGGTAGCTTATAACAACATCAGTGACTGAAGGCTTCAGTCTTAACACATGAAATCAGTATCCTGGTGATGGCTTTTTGAACTTCTTTACACAGATGTGCAGCTTGCCCCAGCTCTGAAATTGTTTCTTCTATTTTAGATTAAAATTTGAAGGATTACCTTGACATGAATTCCACAAGATTTTCTAACTATACAAAAAAAAAATCAAATTTCATATCTCTATTTTTAAAAAAGTTTTGGTTAGTGAGACTGTCCTATTCCAATTACTGTAAATGCTATTCATAGAAAGAAAGGAAATAACTTTCTAGTATGGTTCCAAGTCCTAGGGAATGTATACCAGAACTACATAGTAGTATGCAAATCAACTTCTCCACATCCATGACTTCTACTATTCTGAATCCATAGGATAGCTCATCTACTTTATTCTTTGCTATAGGAATCAGGGAAATAATTTTGGTTTCTTTCCCTGGAAATAAGAACAGAAATATGGTTTCTTTTAATATTATGTTTCTTGAGTTCTTGAGTGGCAAATGTAGACTATTCTAATTTCTGTTGACTATTCCTTCTCATGTCCCTGTATGCTATCCAGCAGCATTGTGGTGGCAGAGCAATATACTCAGATTTTCCTCTACATGTAGTTCAGCCAAGACCTAATTTCAGTATGGTTGCCTTGCTTACTAATAATTGAAGGAACAATCATATAATATGCTTGGAAGTAGCCGATGTATAATCAGCCAGGTTCAATACTGAATGCCAGCCCTACTATTCTACAGAAACCATAAAAATAAACAAAGCTAGAGTCCATGGTTGAAGGTATATAGTATTACCTTATTGGCAGGCATTAGTCTCTTGTATTCCATACTGCTGCATTCCTGAGATCAATCATCATGCAAGATTATACACAGGGTAAGGATGAAGAAAAATCTAATTGTGAAACAAAAGAGTAATAATGGAGTATGTCACAAATGGAGAACAGCCGTGTCAAAAGCGCTATACAAATTCAATGTGATTCCAATTAAAATCCCAATGACATTCCTCATAGAAATAGAGAAAGCAATCATGAAATTCATTTGGAAGAATAAGAGACCCAGAATAGCTAAAGTTATCCTTAGTAGGAAGAGCGAAGCAGGTGGTATCACAATACCAGACCTTCAACTATACTACAGAGCAGTAGTAACAAAAACAGCATGGTATTGGCATGGTATAGGCAGGTAGACCAATGGTACAGAATAGAGGACACAGAGACAAACACATAAATACAGTTGTCTCATATTTGACAAAGGTGCCAAAAATACACAATGGAAAAAAAATAGCCTCTTCAACAAATGGTGCTGGCAAAACTGAAAATCCATATGCAGCAAAATGAAGCTAAACCCCTATCTTTCACCCTGCACAAAACTCAACCCAAAATGGATCAAGGACCTAGGAATTAGACCAGAGACCCTGTACCTAATAGAAGAAAATGTAGGTCCAAATTTTCATCATGTTGGCTTGGGACCAGACTTCCTTAACATGACTCCCAAAGCACAAGAAATAAAAGCAGGAATCAATAATTGGATAGATTCAAACTAAAAAGCTTTTTCTCAGCAAAGGAAACAATCAACAACGTGAAGAGAGAGCCTACAAAGTGGGAGAGAATCTTTACCACACACACTTCAGATAGAGCACTAATCTCCAGAATTTATAAAGAGCTCAAAAAACTTTACATCAAGAATACAAACCCAATCAATAAATGGGCTAAGGAAATGAGCAGACACTTCTCAGAAGAGGAACTACAAGCAATCAACAGATATATGAAAAAATGTTCAACATCTCTAGTAATAAGAGAAATGCAAATCAAAACTACCCTAAGATTTCATCTCACACCAATTAGAATGTCTATTATCAAGAATACAAGCAACAATAGGTGTTGGTGAGGATGTGGGGAAAAAGGTACACTCATACATTGCTGGTGGGGGTTGCAAATTGGTGCAGCTACTTTGGAAAGCAGTATGGAGATTCCTTAGAAAAGTCAGAATGGAACCACCATTTGACCCAACTATCCCACTCCTTGGCCTATACCCAAAGGACTTAAAAACAGCATACTACAGTGATGCAGCCACATCAATGTTTATAGCAGCTCAATTCATAATAGCTAGATTATGGAACCAACCTAGATGCCCTTCAATAGATGAAGGATAAAAAAAATGTGATATATATATACACAATGGAATATTATTCAGTCATAAAGAATGATAAAATTATAACATTTGCAGGTAAATGGATGGAGTTGGAGAATATCAGGCTAAGTGAAATAAGCCAATTCCAAAAAACCAAAGGCCGAATGATATCTCTGATAAGTGGTTGATGATACATAACTTGGGCGGGGGAGGTAAGAGAAGAATGGAAGAAGGATGGATTGTGTAGACTGAAATGAGGGGTTCAGAGGGGGATGGGAAGGAAAGATAATAGAATGAGACAAACATCATTATCTTATGTACACACATGAACGTGCAAATGGTATGATTCTATTTTGTGTACAACCAGAAAAACGATAATTGTACTCCATTTGTGTGCAATGAATCAAAATTAAAAAATAAATTATTAAAAAAATAAATTAAAAGGTTATTTTGATTAATAATTTTTGAAACTATATAGACCAGTGAAATAGAAATGGGAGTCCAGAAATAGGCCCAAATATATAAGAAATTTAATATTTAGCTCTTCAAGTTAGAGGAGCAAATTCCAACTAGTTAGCAAAGATTTTGGGGTTCTGGCTAGCCATTTGAAAAATACAAAATTGTATTACTAACTTTCTCTATAGATGAAATAAATTGTGACAAATCAAAACTTGAATTAAAAAATGAAATAGTAGGGGTTGGGGTTGTGGCTCAGTGTGAGAGCGCTTGCCTGGCATGTGTGAGGTGCTGGGTTTGATCCTCAGCACTACATAAAAATAAATAAATAAAGCACTGTGTCCATCTACAACTAAAAAAAAAGTCTTTAAAAAAATGAAATAGTAATAAATCACTTGATAAAAACATGGACAATTTTTTAAAAATCTTAGAACAGGGAAGATTTTTCTAAGCATGACACAAAATCTGGAAATCATAAGGAAAAGAGTTATACATTTGACTAGTAATGACATAAAACTGAATAGAACAGAAGTTTAAAAAGTTAAGAAGCAAATACTAGGAAAAAATAACTTCAACAAATGTGACAAATAATTTCTTTAATATGGAAAGAGTACTTACAAATCAATAAGAAAAAGATAAACAGAAAAGTAGGCAATGTACAAGAACAGCTGAAGGACAGTAGAGGTTGAAGACGACTGTGTGGAAAAGGACTAATAAAATAGGTTGGAGGAATTTTATGAATTTTATGAGTTGCCATTTGAAGACAGAGGAGTATTGCCAGGTAGCATGGAGCCCCAGGATAGCCTAGAAGGTGCAGACCACTTCTTGCCATATAGAGAATATGGCTGATTGCCTATTTTGAGAGGCCAAGTGGCTATTTTTGTACTCTCAGTATGCCCAGGATCTTGCATTGAAAGTTGCCTGCACATGGCTTGTGGCTTGTTCAACAGAAGAGATCCCTTAGCTCTGACCTGATACTTTGTCCAGCCCCTTCTGTTTGCCCCATGTGATATTTCTTCTTTCAGAAATATAGTACAGAGTCTTTGCTGTCCAGAGGGATACTGGAAGTAAGGAAGGGAAAGCCTAGCAGGTATACTTCAGCAGGCATGGCCAGTGAGTCAGCACCCTTGGTATATTGCAAACACACTTTCTGGAAGGATACTTGGAAAGTGAACTAAAGTAGAAGAATTCTAAATTTATTTAAAGCTGACAAATATACATTATTTTATAGCAAAATAGTTAAAACAACCACCTTCCTCTTCTTCCAATTCCATTTTAATAAAGTTCAGGAACTGTCACAGCAGTATATATTATCTGTCATCAGATGATCTTAATTATTTAGGTGTCATGAAGCCTTGGAGATGTTTCAAGGTCATGAGATTGAAGCTACCATACAGGTTACCTAAAATTGAAGTCATTTTATATTTTTGGCAAAGTTGGAACAGCTGTACGTTCTTCTGTTTAGGTGCATGCTAGATAGAACCAGGGTGAGTGCCTTGCTGAGAGCTCCACATCCTGCTGGTTGAATGATTCTGGACCTAGCCTTTCTTCAGACTAGTTTTCCTCACCTTAGGGAGAGTAATAACACCTATTTCTTGAGGTTGCTATAAGGGCTAAAGGAGATAATATAGGAAGTATTATGTGAATTTATACTTAACTACCAGTCATTAACAACAATAATGCCATAGGGTTGATACAAGTGGAAGTTTTTCTTATTATTTAGACCAATAGTGCAGGAAGTTGTACTGTGGCCTCATTATATGACTTAGATGAATTATTCAAGAGAAGAAGAATGCTTTCTCCTCCAGTGCATTTTTGGTGTGAATCAACAGCTGAAGTAAACATCAAGGGGAAAGCATCGAGTCCAGGAACTAGAGTGTGGGTTCAGGTTGAGGATATAGAAGCAAGAGTCTGGGGACCCAGGTGAAAAGATATCAAAGTGATTGAACATGATGTAGAGTTTCACTGGTCATATATTCATATATAAATATAGGAAAGTTATGTCCCATTTATTTTACTGTCTTTCCTATTCCCATCCCCACTTCCTTCTCTTCATTCCCTTTTGCCTAATCCAGTTAGCATCCACATATCAGAGAGAACATTCAGCCTTTGGGGGCCTGGCTTATTTCAGTTAGCATGATAGTCTCCAGTTCCATCCATTTACTGGCAAAAGCCATAATTTCATTCTTCTTTATGGCTGAGTAATATTCCATTGTGTATATATACCACAACTTCTTTATCCATTCATCTGTTGAAGAGCACCTACGTTGTTTCCATAGTTTAGCTATTGTGAATTGAGCTGCTACAAATATTCTTTTTTTTTTTTTGGAACTGGGGATTGAACTCAGGGGCACTCGGCCACTGAGCCACATCCCCATCCCTATTTTGTATTTTATTTAGAGACAGGGTCTCACTGAGTTGCTTAGAGCCTACTAAGTTGCTGAGGCTGGCTTTGAACTCGTGATCCTCCTGCCTCAGCCTCCTGAGTGGCTGGGATTACAGGTGTGCGCCACCACGCCTGGCTTGCTATAAATATTGATGTGGCTGTGTCACTATAGTATGCTGATTTGAAGTCCTTTGGGTATATACCAAGGAGTGGAATAATTGGGTCAAATGGTGGTTCCATTCCAAGTTTTCTGAGGATTCTCCATAATGCTTTCCAGAGTGGTTGCACCCATTTGCAGTACCACCAGCAATGTATAAATGAACCTTTTCCATCAACAGCCTCACCAACATTTATTGTTACTTGTATTCTTTTTAGGTGGAGCAGCTCTAGGGATTGAAGTCAAGGGCACTCAACCACTGAGCCACATCCCCAGCCCTATTTTCTATTTTATTTAGAGACAGGGTCTCACTGAGCACCTCGCTTTTGCTGAGGCTGGCTTTGAACTCAAGATTTTCCTGTCTCAGCTCCCCAACACTGGAATCGCAGGTATGCACCATGCCCAGCTGTTACTTATATTCTTGATATTTGGCATTCTGACTGGAGTAAGATGGAATCTCAGTGTAGTTTTAATTTGCATTTCTTTAATTGCTAGAGATGTTGAACATTTTTTCATGTATGTGTTGATCGATCATAGTTCTTGAAGTGCCTGTTCAGTTCTTTTGGCGAGCACTCTACCAAATGAGCTATATCCCCAGCCTGGTGCTAAGTTTTTTGAGTTCTTCATATAACTTGGAGATTAATGCTCTAACTGAGGTGCAGATGGCAAAGTTTTCTCCCATTCTGTAGGCTGTCTCTTCACGTTCTTGTTTCCTTTGCTGAGAAGAAGATTTTAGTTTGATGGCATTCCATTTATTGATTCTTGATTTTACTTCTTGTGCTTTAGGAGTATTGTTGAGGAAATTGGTTCCTATGCCAACGTGATGGAGATTTGGGCCTACTTTTTCTTCTAGTGGGTGCAGGGTCTCTGGTCTAATGCCGAGGTCCTTGATTCACTCTGAGTTCAGTTTCATGCAGGTTAAGAGAGAGGGGTTAAATTTCATTCTACTACATATGGATTTCCAGTTTCTCTAGCACCATTTGTTGAAAAGGCTATCTTTTCTCCAATGTATGTTTATGGTGCCTTTGTCTATTATGAGATAACTGTATTTATGTGGGTTTGTTTCTGTGTCTTCTATTCTTTTCCATTGGTGTTCATGTCTGTTTTTGTGCCAATACCATGCTATTTTTGTTACTATACTGCTATTATACTGTAGTATAATTTAAGGTCTGGCATTGTGATGCCTCCTGCTTCAGTTTTATTGCTAAGAACTGCTTTGGTTATTCTGGGCCTCTTGTTTTTTCAAATGAATTTCATGACTACTTTTTCTATGTACAACCACAAGAATGGGATTCTAATTAGAGAAAGTTACTCTCCATGTATGTATAATACGTCAAAATACACTCTGCTGTCATGTATATATAAAAATAACAAATAATAAAAAAACTATTTTTGTAGATTTTAGCATTGTTAGAATTTGAAGTTTTATTAATTCATAGTTTACTTTTTTGAAAAAGTTTGTTATTTCAAATGACTGTTCAAATCACTGCTTCTGATAAGAATCATACTTGACTCAGTCAATTCTTTTGTCCTATAAACTTTTTGTAAAGTTATTGAGCAAGACTTGTGACAGTTATAAAACTTTGGCTATAATTAATAATTTTTACAGATCTTTATAATGTGAATTGGTTGACTTCACACATTGATAAAACTTAGAAATAAGGAAAAGAAAAAAAAAAGAAAATATATTGAAGTGAAAGCAGACAAGGCAAAACAGTGGGGGAGGTGGGAGGGAAGGTGATTTCCTCCATCACCAAGAAGTTTCCACTGCTAGAGGCAAAACACAAAAGCTGCTTGTGAAGGAATGGGTTCACACAACTTGGAAATAGTGTCAGAGGCTTCTGTGCCTTGAAATCTTTATGTGTTTTTAGGAACACTGTGGTCTCAAACCAGGCATTCATCCTGGATGGGGGGTTTGGAGAATTCGTGAAGACTATCAAGTCCACCATGCAAAAGACACCTAAGGAGTGCCCCTGGACCCCAGGCTAGATGCAGCGTTTTCAGTGATGGCTCAGAGGAGTAAACATTAGAATATGAGCCTGTGCAAGCTCTCAGGGCTTCTGTACCTTTTCTTTTTAACTTACAAAAAATGGAAATAAGCTATTAGGATTCTTTATTCTTTTAAAAAATAAAGCCCCTGCTTATGTAGTGTTTGCCAATTTCCATGGTCTAAACATTCCTGCAATTTCGCAGGACCAATGTGACATCACTGAAAGTGGATTTGGAAAGAGGCATGCACAATTATTTATGTGAATGAAAGAAAATGAACTCTAATCTTAGGTAGATCTCAAATCATTATGTTCAGGCCAAAGAAGCCAGAGTGCATACTGCACTGTTCCACTTAAGGGAAGTCCAAGACATTGTGTTTCATATTCCAGAAGTACACTCCCTTTTTATTGCTGAGTTTATTGCTGAGTAATATTCTTCTGTATGTATATGCCACACAATGTTATCCATTCACCTGCAGATGCAAATTTGGTTTATTTCTGTTTTCCAGTTATTTTAAATAAAATTACTATAAACACTTCTGCATGAAAACGACCATGAGCATTGCCACACATCTTTTTGTAGACTCCTATTTTCATTTCTCTCATGTAAATATCTAGAAATGGAATTTTTGGCTCATAGGATAGGTATATTTATTTATTTTACTTTTGTGGAAATTTTGCATCATTTTGGATATTAAACTGAAAAAAGATATTGGAAACTATAGATATCCAGCATTTTTTCCTTAGACTCTGATCTCAATGCTGCTAATACTTGCCCTACCCCAGTTTGAAAGAGAAACCCATGCTATGATCTGAATGTTTATGTTCCTACAAAATTCAGATACTGCAACCTAACCCCGCTGTGATAGTATTAAGACGTGGGGCATGTTATTAGGTCACAAGGGCTTTGCCTTTGTAATGGGATTAATACCCTTATAAAGGGATCCCAAAGAGCTTCCTTGATCTTTCTGCATTTGAGAACATAACAAAAAGCCTTGTCTGTGAGGAATGGGCCCACACCAGATGCTGAATTTGTTGGTGCCTTGATCTTAGATTTCCTGGCTTCCAGAACTGTGGGAAAAGAAATACCTATTGTGTATAAAGTCATTCTGTATATGGTTTTTTGTTGCAGCAGCCCAAATGTACTAACACATAGAAAGAGTTTTGTTCATCCAACCATTAATTTGCTCATTCATAAACATTTATTGTACATTTACTATGTGACAGGTAGCGTGGTATGCACAGGGAATACAGTGGTAAGAAAGCACATGTAAATACAATTTACATTCTAAGGGGTATCAGACCTTCTCTGGACCTCCTTTCCTCTATCACATTGTTCATCCATGAAAGAGTCAATTATAGGGCGACACTGTTAACTACTGGGACAGAGAAATTCATGGAGAGTAATTTTTGATTACAAAATCTGGTCAGACTTGAGAATTGTGAAGAATGGTAAATTAGATGTGTTTAAGGTCATTATTGCTTTGTTTTGTTATCTGACCAGCAAACAGATGTTTAGTGATCTCATAATCTGGGCAGAGTAAAGGACCCTGTAAGGTTAAAGTAGCTCAGAACTGTGGGTTCTCTGTCCTAATTTAAGAAGACATTGATGGATGACCTTATGGCAGTCCTTACATTTCTACTCTATTCCCACATAAAACCAAGTCTCCCTCTGCCACAGTTATCTACTTCTGTGCTTTACTTCTTGCTGGGTCACTGAGTCTACTGAAAATTTAAGTGCAGAAGACACAGTGTTCATATTGGATTTGCCAGCATGAGAACAGTATTTGTTCCTTCCAAAACTCACTTGTCTTTTGGAGAGAAAGAGTTTGATGGATGTTATGTCCTCTCTCTGGGTAGAGGAAAACAAATGGGGAGAAAATAACCCCCAAATAGTCATGCAGCTATTACAAAATGATCACTTCCCTTTAGAAGATGAAGAAACTGTAGCTGAGACTTATCTTTGTTAACAACTAATAAGATTTAAACATTAGTCTCAGTGGTTCCAAAGTGATGCATCCTCGTGACTCCCCTGTGGATAAAATAGCGAGACCTAAGGAGGTGGGAAGAACTCTCTGTCTTCTGGGAATCCTTGTGGCTAACATTAAGTGTCTGCTTATAATACTAGGCAAAAGGAATTAGAAAGTGCAGAGAGCCCCTGGAAATTTTTCCTAAGTGGTCCTTTGTTAAAGGCTAGCCTTTTCCTTGTTTGAGTTCTGTCAGCAAAACGGGGAAAGGCCTATTCGCCTCTTCTCCTACTTGACAATGTTGTGGAGGTTGGTTCTTGTTATAGATTGCCAGCACATGTCCCAGCTTGTGGGATACCAAGGTATAAACAGTTAATTTGACATATTGCTGGAGTTTCCATCTTGAGGAAGTTCCATGTGGTTGCCTGTGTGTGAAGAGGAGAGCTTTGGGTAGTGCATACAGCATGGAGGAAGGTGTCTTGGTATGAAAACTACGCTTTAAGGCATAGCTTATTGTGCGAGCATTTCCTGCCAATGTGTTGTTGGGTGAAAAAGCTGTATGATTTCTTCTGCTTTTTCCCCCCCTTTTCTTAGACAAAGCTTTATCTATAATCACAAACCAGCTGGAGGAAAGAAAAAGCCCTGAAGAATTGAGTTCAAACACTAGCAATTATTTTGAAGGCAAAGGATTGACTGAACTTAACTTTTTCCCACAGCAACAAGTACCAGATGAGACCTTAGAGAAGCTCGGCAAGTTCAAGCAACAAAAAGAAGAAAAGCCTACTTTCACTTGGGCAGTTGTAATTACTCAGTTCAGGTTGTTATTGTATGTAGCTTTAAAAATTAAGTATCTTGTTATATGATCTTATTTATAAACAAGGACTAAAATAAGGATTTGCATTTAAAATATGAAATATGTCAACCTACATATCTAATATATCACTACTAGAAAGTGCTTTTCTTACTCTTTAACCTTTTCTGTGCAGACTCAGCTGGACATAAAAACACATAGATTCACCCCATTTATTTCCGTTGAACAGAAAGTTTCTTGTCTTTTTACTTAGTAGGTCTGCAGAAATTCCATGTTTTTGTGTCTTATTTCTTCCTTGGTAATTAGCATATTTTTTTCATAGGGGAGCATATGGCAGCCTTAACTTGTAAACAAACCCTGCAAACTTCATTCCATGTTGAGATCTGAACTGAGCTGTAATTTTATCAAGCCATAATCATGGAGGCACAGGCAGTCCCAGAAATAATGACATTTAAACACAGGCACAATAGGCAAATTGTCAGAAACTGAACTAACTTGGTCTTCTATTTCTTGAAGATTCAGGGTATGTGCAGTGTATAGAATTAAGGGATAAAGCAAGGAAAACCAAATTGCAGTAACTTTCAGCCTGCTCGCAGGATAAAAGAAAGCCCAGACAGAAATAGAGAGCTGCTCAGTTTCAACTACAAATCTGGGCTCAGCGAGTGAGGAATCTAAAGTTGTTCTTAAAGCAAAACAGTTTTGCTAAGATTCCCATTGTCAGAGATACAGGGACAGGAGTGAAACACGGTTTTTAACTACCTGCTTTGTCAAAAGTCAGTGGGAAAAAGGTAGTCATATATGTTCACATTTTGGAGTCTGTTGTCTAAAATTGCACATGGAAATTTTGTTTGACGATCATTGTATCAATATGCTCATCACCATCGCAGCACACAAGCAACATTTGTCTGCTTCCTATATGTGTAGGTGTAGCTGTAGTCATTCGAAGTCAAAAAATAACCCACAACATTTTTTTTTCCTGGCTTTGAATTTGAGAGGCCAGTTTGGCAGAAATAATGATGAATACATATAAAATGTTCATATGGAAAATCCTAACAGGATAATTCAAGCATGCAATACATTATACTGTGACACCTATGTACACACAAGGAGAAAGTGTAGGTGATGGAAGATTCAACTGGTTGCTTGCCTTTCTGCCAAGGGGCTCATTCTAGCACTTTGAAACTGTGTTTTAATGGCATCACATATAAGATATATTAAGATAAATGTTTTCTATGTATTACATAAAGGTTAATTGTCCATATCAAAGAATGGGGGAGGGAAGGAGATGAAGATTGAGGAGGGTCTGTAGATTCTCCCTCATCGATCCCCAACCCATGTCATTCCTTGATGCTGCTATGTCCTAGATTTTCCATAAAGGCTTCCTAGAACCAACAGAACTCAGAAAATTCATGTCCATTTACATCTATCTATTTTAGTTGACTTTAGTGTCTTAGGGGAAGGGGATAGCTTGGGGGGCTCTCTCAGGAATTCTAAGTGATTTGACAGTACAGTAAGATAAAGGTAAAAGATGCCATGAGATGCTTCACAACCTCTGGGTTAACTCCAGAACTCCCAAGCAGGAAACTGAGGATTCAGGCTGCGATGTGACAAACACCAGAGCTGATAGCCCAAGAAGAAGAGTCAACAGAGATGGGTTTCCCCAGAGGGAGTCATTTTAATAATTATTCCCATAATTTTTGATTCTGTGTTGGTCAAAAAAGCACATTAAACTGAAATATATATCATAATTACCTGAGTTAAATTTGATATTGTGGACTCAGCCTTAGCTATATATTGTAATCTCCTGGGGAGCCTTAAAAATAACCAATGCTTGATTCCTATTCTTAGAAATACTGATTTAATTATTTAGGAATTGTGTCAGTCAATTGTTTTGGAATGGAGTCAGTCAGCTGTTCATTGCTGTGACCCAAATACCTGACAAGATCAACTTAGAGGAGGAAAAAATTATTTTGGGTTCACAGTTTCAGAGGTTTAGTCCATGGTTGGTGAACTCTATTGCTCTGAGTCTGAGTGAGGCAGAACATCATGGTAGAAGGGCACGGTGAAGAAAAGCTGCTCAGCTTAGGGCAGCCAGGAAGCAGAAAGAGAGCAAAGAGTTAGGGACAAAATGTAATCCCCAAGGACATACCCCCAGTGACCTACTTCCTCCAGTCATGCCCCACCTGCCTACTGTTACCACCCAGTAAGTAGTCCATTCAAATTAGTTCATCAAATGTGTTAATACACTAATTAGGTTACACCTGTCATCATCTAATCATTTTACTTCTGAACATTGCTGCATTGTCACATGAGTTTTTTGGAGGACACCTCATATCGAAAACATAATGGGGATACAGGGCCAGACCTGGGATTTTTGAGAGTTCTCTAAGTGATTCCAGTAGATAGTGGGCTGAGCAACACTTGCCTATGACCTTCCTTGAGTCTATTTAGGTAAAAACATTGCAATTCACTTTCACTGCGAGAGTTAAAAAAAAAAATCTTTAAACTTGTGCAACTATTTCAGAGTTAAACAACTATTGAGATTTGAGTTGAGCATAGACATCTGAGATGTAATAGTATCCTAGGGTCAGCTTATCTCAGGGATCCAGCCTGAGTAGTCTTAGCATAATGAATCTTGCCTGTCTTTCACCTCAAACTATTCCTGTGTTCTCTTATAGGGGTCACAAGAGACTTTGTGATTGCATATCTGCTTGCTTATCATAAGCTAATAGTGGTCAAGGCAGAACAAAAGCTCTCTCGTACCCTACTATGTGTAAGATCATTTGAGATATCATTAGATCATTTTTATGAGTACTATTAATACTTGGCTTTTCTTTTTCCAGAAGAAAACTACGAAATTTCTCAAATAAGCATAACTGAGATAGTTTGCTCAATAGATATTGCCATTTAGATTCAAATGGGGGACAAGCTCAAGGCTTGAAAATTTGGTAAGATGAGAAATGGCTGAAAATCACTTTTGCTTGCCTCTGGGTGATGGTGAAGAAAAGGGAAAGAAATGGAAATCAAGCAATTTTTCATTGTACTGTGAAATCCCCTTGAATACTGACAGACCTTGTCTTGTGACAGTATCCAGGATAGTTTATATGAACTCATGATTCCTCACCTACTTGAAGGTTAAGGCTATGACTTTCCTCCTGGGATTATTAGCGCTCAAGGAGTAAAGCTGTGACATTAGCATAAATGAGGTGGGGTGCAGATTTGTGGTCTGTCCATAGCTGATCAACTAGGTAGCTGACCACTCTTCTGCTTCCAGGGTTGACTTAGTCTAAGCCTCAAAATTTGTTTACAGAAGAAGAATGTTAGCTTGTCAAAGAAAAGACCATCAGATTCTACAACATTATTTACTGAGACTATAAAATTTTGTTGCTCTTCTACTTAGAAAAAGGAACTGTAGAAATTATTAGTACACAATGAACTAAAATTAAAAAAAGAGAAATTATTAGTACAGCCTTGTTATTTGGACAGAGAAAACTGAGGGTCAGGGAAGTTAAGTTGCCAGAATCAACTCTATGAGATTGTAATAGTGCAAGGACTAGAACCTGATACTTCAGTGCTAAATCAATGGCTCTTTCCTCCTCCAAGATGGTTGTAGATGGTTGAAGTTTTAGAAAAATGACATGAGACCTTACTAGCCAATGTTTCAGAAAGCTGATGAACAACTATAAAATAGCAAAGAACACATGCAGTATTTATGAGAGGAAACAGTAGTCTCTTACTCTAAATTAATGGAATTATAAGCTATATAATTGTGGGACAATAAATCAGGAAAAAACTTCCTGGCAATATGCATTTGATAACATGCACTAAGAGTATTCATAGTCTTTGACCCAGTATTTCAACTTTGGGGAATTTTCTTAAGGAACTTATAAGAGGAGGCCATAAGCTTTTTTTTTTTTTTCCTACCTTTATTTTATTTTTTTGTGGGCTGAGGATCAAACCCAGTGCTTCACGTGTGCTAGGTGAGCGCTGTACCACTGAGCCACATCCCCAGCCCCCACAAACAGTTTTGTTCAAGGTAGTTCAAAGAGCCTTTATTTAAATCGTACAGAATTGGAAATTGCCTAAATGTTCATGAAAGAGAACTTGCTTGGTAAATACCATTTCTATTATACAATATGAAGAATTACAATTCAGTCATTGAAAGGTATGTTCTTGAGGCATATTTAAAAACACAGAAAGATAATCATTATAAATGGCAAACAAAAATCATGTTTATAAAATATTATTTAGGGCATAGTCTCAAATTTGTAAGAAGAGCATGTATTTATATTATATATAGACACAGAAAGAAGATTATAAAGTTACCAAAATGTTAATCATTGGTATCTGAGAGGTAGCATTAGGATTCCATTTTACTTTTCTGTGTTTTCCAAATTTCTACCATGGAACTTTAAAACATAAATATGCAAAGCAAACATATTATTGAAAATATATTTGGGAGGAATGGGGATGTGACTCAGTGGTAAAGCACTTGTCTAGTGTGCACAAGACTCAAGATTCAATCCCAACACTAGAAAAAAAATATGTTTTTTGGATGGACCATCAAAAGAATCTTTATCCATATTCTTCAGACAGGAACTTTTGTCTTAAGTGGAGAACAAGAGCTAAACTCTTCTCTTTTGGAGGAGCTTGAACAGAAAGATGAAGGGCCTTGTTAAGAAGGATACACTTGCCAGAAACACCCTGTGCCCAATGAGAGTGAGGCTTTTGGGGCCCAAAGAAGAAGTGTAAATATCTTAAAAGTGCTTGGGGGTGCAGATATCCGAGACCAAGACAGAAAGCAAAGTTGGAAAAGGATTAAGTTTACATGCTAAGCATTATTTCTAAATGACTAGTCGTACGGCTACACATTTCTGAAGTTTACAGAGAGCCTTTAAATGTCAGCATCATTTTTAGCCCAGAGCTCTTTTCTTACACAACATCTAAAAATATCTATTAGTTTAAATTGTCAGCATGTAAAACATTTGCTGTGACTTTTTCTCATCGTATCACTCAAATCATGTCAGAGCTAGAAAGGAAAAAAAAATCCTTGGATATTCTGGCAATCACTAATATTTGCTGAGATTTTCATGAAGATATTTAATGCCAATGTAATAGTGTTGGTAATAGTCATAAGAAGCCTAAAAAAAAAAGAGTTCTATTTATTGTACATTTCTACTGAGCTGTCCCATCAGCAATTCAAACTACCAAGGTCCCAAACTAAACTCTATGTATAGTACAGGCATCCATTCAGTTGCCCAAGCTAAAAACTTGCTTGCTTGTTTTGCGGTTCTGGAGGTCTAACATGGAGGAGAAGAGCAGGACAGACTCACTATCTAACATTCATACCGCATAGACCTCCGTGTTCCCTCCATTGCCCTTTCCTTTTGCACAGTAGAGCCAGATAGTGTGCACCCATCCATCCTTCAAGTGTTTCTGGGGAAGCTGACCCCAAGGCTGATTTGTCCATGACAATTATGTAAATTCACTTCTTCTGGATAGCAATGGTTTAAGAAGGACCACGTGACCTAGTTTGACCAAAGAAGTTTGAGTAGCCTGAAGGCAGCTTCCTGGCTCTAAGAAAGAGACACAGGGAGAGATGATCTATTTTATTTCTCTTGACATTTTTATAACTAAAACCTTCTTATTCCAAGGAAGGGAACCAAACTGGGAATAAAGCTGACATATTAAGAATGCCTGAGTGGAGAGGTGAAAGGACTTAGGCCCCTTTTGGCATAATTGAGCCATTGAGCATACCACTTGGAACCCATCCAAAGCTCTGGGCTTCTTATGTGGAATAACAAATTTCCTCATAGTTCAATAAATTTGAGTTGGGGAATCTCTGTTTTTTGAAAGCCAAATACTTATGAAATTATACAAAGATGCACTATAAATAGGCCTTGTTTTATTCAAAATTATTATCCTGGCATAAAACAGTAGACTTTTTTTCCTGCTTAGAAGTATAACACTAGGCTTAATATAATTGTACAATAATCAGAACTGGAGTGGCAAATTACTATACACTCTTTTTTTTAAAAAATATTTTCTTAGATGTTGATAGACCTTTATTTTTATTCATTTATTTATATGTGGTGCTGAAAATCGAACCCAGTGCCTCGTACACGCCAGGCAAGCACTCTACGACTGAGCCATAACCCCAGCCCCTACTATACACTCTTGAAGGGTTGTTTGTGACTCATGAAGTACTTTAAGAAAACCATGACATTAGAATTTTTTGGAATTTGAAGTAGCAGAGAAACCTGACTTTGCATTTGAAGTTGCTGAAGTCAGTATCAACAGAATTGGTTGATCATAAATTAGCTATACAAATGAAATAAAATAAACCTGTTTTAAAATTTTTAATTTAGTCTTTTATTGAGGTAAAAGTCTCTTAGATGCCAATGATTATAGAAAAATAGGAAAATATAAACTAACATAAAAAGAAAAAGTGACAATTATATTGTAAACAGCTAAATTAATATTTTAATTTTAATATTTTGATATTTTTCTTTTAAATATTTAAAAATACATAAAATATAAGTATTTAGCCTTGAATCATATACTTTTCACTTAATATTTTTTCATGAACATTTTTCCATACAATTATTTTTTTCAAAATTTTGCTCTTAAATGTTTATAAAACACCTCATTTTAGCCGGGCACGGTGGGCACGCGTGTAATGCCAGCACTTGGGAGGCTGAGGCAGGAGGATCGGGAGTTCAAAGCCAGCCTCAGAAACTTAGCGAGGCCCTAAGCAACTCAGTGAGACCCTGTCTCTAAATAAAATACAAAATAGGGCTGGGGATGTGGCTCAGTGGTGAAGTGCTCCTGGGTTCAATCCTCAGTACCCCCCCAAAAAGAAAAAAACCCCCTCATTTCTTGCCTAACTATATCATCATTGTTTAACCACTATCTTTGGTTGACTGTTTCAGAGGTTTATTAAGATATTTACTTTGCCCTTCTGGGGCAAAATGTGGATTATGTTCTTAGGGTAAATTTTATTCTGTATTGGTCTTCCTTTGGGTCATCTGCTTTATTTCATTGACCTTCTGGCTATTCTTACATTTTCTTACATTAGTTAACATCATGTTTTGAAAATTATTATAGTTTTATATGTCAATTTCTAATAGGGCAAGTTGCTCAAAACAAATTATCTTTAGAATAACTTATCTTCATGTTTATTTGCCTTGATAATTTATTTCAAAATTGTTCAACAATTTTGATTAAATTGGATTAATCATATATATTGACTTGATAATAATTAACATCATCATATTGAATCTGATGTTGTTTCCTCATATATTTCTCCATTTATTAAGACTTCTTTTTTGTCTCTCAGAAAAAATTGTAGTTTCCCTTGCTGGTTCTTTTAATGCATTTTCCCCTCTGCTTTTCTTTAATTGTTGTTGTTACTATTACAATGTGGGGGCAAAATTTTTTAAAGTTCTGCCCTTTTAGTGGCAGGTTATTTTTGTTAAGATGTTCACTTTGGCATTTTCTGGAAATAGAACGTAACTTTCAGGAAGTATGAGGCAGGAATGACAGCCCTCTCCAAGTCCCAGCTCTGTCACAAATGGTAATAATTTAGAAAAAGCCAATTTCTTTCTATCACATTATTATTATTATTTTTTTTATCCTGGAGATTGAACTCAGGGCCTTGTGCTTGCAAGGCAGGTACTCTACCAACTGAGCTATATCCCCAGCCCCTATCACATTTTATAAATCTAAGAATAAAAAATTAATAAATGCTTTAAACATATACCATTAAAAAATTTGGATCATTTTCTTTTCAAAAAATAAACTTACAAGGGAGGTAAGTTTTAAGATAATATTTTTTCTTTTCTTTTTTATATGTAAAACAATATAAGACCAGTTGCATTTGGATTTAGAGACTTGATATCTCACATAATTATGCAGAACTAATTAATTCAAAATCTGTTTATCAACAGTAGTCTGTAGCTACAGCATTTTCTCCCAGAGGCATTAACAAAGGCTTATCACCTGCTTTCTTGTTGCAGTTTGTCTCAAAGGCAAATCAATATGAAAAATATAAAAATGCTATTCCCAGAACTAACACTTTCAACAACTTACAAGAACTTTTAGTATCTGATACCAATTAGTTTTCTTAGCTTAAATTAAAAACAGTTTTATTTAGCAATGAAATGTGTCAAAATACTAAGGATTTAAAAGGCATAATAAAGTTTTCCCCAATTTTTTTAAAATTTAGGTTATATGCATTTATTTATATAAAATTTTTAATTATTATACTTTTCCAGATAAATAACTATAACAGATGGTAGAGAGCGAGAGGCCATAAAAGAAAGTGCTACATACTTCATAGATTAAACAATATAATACACATTGCATATACCCATGTATCGTACATGTGTGCAAAAATTAATTATCCACATCATGGGCAATATCTTCCTTGTAAAATATCAGTGAAATAGCAGAAATGAGTTATTGATAAATGTATGTGTCTGATTTTTGATAGGTTTTTTTGATCAGTTAGATTCCCTCAAATTTACTGCATTTCTAATTTGATAGAAAATTAGATAAATGAAAGTGTTTTCAGTTACATAGTCAATTTTTTAAAATCTCTGTGGAAAATAAAATAAATTTTAAAAGAATTGCAAAAAGTAAACTAGGAGTTGGTGAAGTCTTTTGTGTCATGTGAGTTTGACTATTTAATATTAGCCCAAGATGAGTAGAGTAGGTGTTACAAAGGCAGATTTCCATAAAAAGAAATTATCCTCTGTGTTCTGCCTTAGTTCTTCTACCCTCAATCTCCAGAGCCCAGTGTCAACAAAGAGGAAAAACCTACTTAAATGGGCAGGTGCATTCTAGTTATAACTTAACATTAATGTCCCTTCTGGAATCAGCTCAGCAACTTTAAACACCAAATTGTCATTGACTCTAGTGATTTTCTGAGCTGGTAGGAAGCATAATAAATAAAGACATATAGAAAACACAAAGGTGTGCTGAGTGTGGTGGCACATGTCTGTAATCCCAGCTACTCAGGAGACTGAGGCTGGAGGATTGCAAATTTGAGACCAGACCAGGAAATTTGACAAGACCCTGTTTCAAAATTAAAAGGGCTGTGTAGAGTGCTTGCCTAGCATGCATATGCCTCTGGCCTCGATCCCCAGTACTGCAAAACAAAATAAAAAACAATCACACCAGCAAAAAAAAAAAAAAAAAAGGAGGAAGTCTATAATTAATGGCATGTAATTAATGTAATTAATTAGCAGTCCCTGATATAGTTTCTCCCAATCTCCCATTAAAATGTCTATGAAATATTGACAAAAGTCTCTCATACTAAAAACTAAAACCAATGATAATCTAATGCTCAAATTTCTGTGAAAATTATCCATTTTCTCAAGCTAAATAAAAGTAGGTGTAGAAAAACAATTTGAAGCCTAAATAATTCTTTGTCTCCTGTAATGGAATAGACGAGCTACCCTGGAACAAGTCAAAAAGCCACATCTGCTGATCCCTGCTGAATTGGTCCAGGATTTAGAACAACTGGGGAAAAAAAAGAGCAGACAACATGAAAAGTGTTTTTGAGGCATACTGTCTTCCTTTACTCTTACTCTCTACATCAGTTCATAAACACCCTGACAAGAAGTGGCATTGGTGTAGGTCATTGTATCTAGAGAGATTCTGCCCTCAAAATGAAGCACTAAAATTGAGTACAGGACCTAAGAATCAGATTGACTTGCTCTGGGTGTGGTGGTGCACTCCCGAAATCCCAGCGGCTGGGGAGGCTGAGACAGGGGAATCACAAGTCCAAAGCCAGCTTCAGCAAAAGCAAGGTGCTAAGCAACTTAGTGAGACCCTGTCTCTAAACAAAAATACAATATAGAGCTGGGGATGTGACTCAGAGGCCAAGTGCCCCAGAGTTCAATCCGCAGTACCAAAAAAACACAACCAACCAAACAAACAAACAAAAAAACTTGCTACTTAGAGCTGAATGACTAAGCAGGTTATCCAACTGTTATTCATTTCCCTCATCTGGGGTTGTTATTAGTATTAAATGAGATAGTGAATATAGAGAACAAAGTACAGTACTTTACAGAACAACGCTTTGTTCAATAAATGGTAGACATGGTTTTTATTATGACTAAGAAGTGCAGAAAATGGGAAAGTTCTAACAGTTCTAGCAGTGGGTGTGTAGATTGCAGCTTTGTTTTATGCCCTGTCTATGTTCAGGGTGTCAGAGAATCCAGCTATCCGGTGGGAGTGGCCTTTCCCTGTCTTCCATTGTCAGGTAAGATGGATGTCGGTCAGAGACTGGGGCATGGTCAGGAACTTGACTGCTGAGCCAGATCTCCAGCTCATAGTCAATGAGAAATCACACTAATACCTGAACAACAGGGTTGTGCCAACCACAAGCTAATACCACAACAGAAAATTAACATGGAACGTTCCATGGGTCTATGGAAAAAAAAGCTGCAAGAAGAAAATGGTTTGGAATTTTAAATAACATGCAAGAGGACACGGCCTCTATGAAATAGCCAAAAGCTGGTTAGACCTTAATCACTGAAGAGTTTGGTACTGCATTCACCTTCCTCATCTCTACTCTGTGTTCTACCATTTTTCTGGGTCCCCTCCATCTTGTTGTGGAAAATCCATCTGTTGTGGGTTGAATTGTGTCCCCCAAACTCATGTTGAAGTCTTAAAACTCTGGTGCCTTAGAATGTGACTGTATTTGTAGATAAAATCTTTAAAGAGGTAATTAAGTTGAAATGAGGTCATTGGGCTTTAGCCCCAATTGAATGTAACTGATGTTCTTATATGAGATTAGTTTACAGATACATCATGTGAAATAAAGACCACATGAAGGCACAAGAATATGGTAACTTACAAGCCAGAGAGCCAACCCTATCGACACCAGTTTGAGCCACCAGAACTTTGAGGAAATAAATATTCATAGTTTAAGCCCTCCTGTGTGTGTGGCATTTTATTGTGGACACTGTCATGGTTTGGATATGAGGTGTCTCCCCAAAACTCCTGTTAATGCAGGAATATTGAGAGGTTGAAAGGATTGTATTATGAGAACTGCGACTTAATCAGCCCATCCTGATTTGAATGGACTGACTGGTGGCAGTGGGAGGTGCTGGAAGAGGTGGGTCACTGGGAGCTTGTCCTGAAAGTGTGCATCTTCCCTGTGGTCCCTTCCCTCAGCCTCTCTCTCTTCCTGGCCATCATGAGACGAGCAGTGCTCCTCTGCTGGGTCCTTCTGCCATGACATGCTACCTCAGTTGGGCTCAAAGCAATGGAGTCAGCTCTGACTGACACCTCTGAAACCACGATCTCCAAATAAACATTTCCTTCTTTCTTTTAAATTATTTTTTATTTGTTCTTTTTAGATATACATGACAGTAGAGTAAATTTTGACATATTATACATACATGGAGTATAACTTATTCTAATTAAGATCCCCTTCTTGTGATTGTACATGATGTGGAGTTTCACTGTTCATGTATTCATATATGAACATAGGAAATTTATGTCCAATTCATTCTACCGTCTTTCCTATTCCCATCCCCCTCCCATACCTTTGTCTAATCCAGTGAACTTCTATTCTTCACTCCCTGCAACTTGTTGTGTATTAGCATCCACACATCAGAGAAAAAATTCAGTCTTTGATTTTTTGGGATTGGTTTATTTCACTTAGCATGATAACCTCCAGTTCCATCCGTTTACCAGCAAATGCCATAATTTCATTCTTTGTTGCTGAGTAATATTCCATTGTGTATATATACCACAACTTTTTTTATCCATTCATCTGTTGAAGGGCACCTAGGTTGTTTCCATAGCTTAACTATTCTGAATTAAGCTGATATAAACATTGATGTGACTGTGTCACTGTAGTATG
>JAJEJO010002641.1:305900-356194 GCA_020662805.1 Glaucomys volans
TTCTCCAGGGATCTTCATTTTTTCCTCTGCAGCTCCTCTCCCAGAGTAGCCTCTGACATTGTCACAATGCAGAACCGCTGCATTCTGAAATATTATCCAATCTGCACTGTGTACCAGTCTCTTGCCATAGTTGCCCTGTTTTGCAATAACAGGACACATTAGGCAACTCTCACCATCTTTCTCCCATAGCCCCAGATTCCCCCTACTTCCTCCCTTTCCAAGTCCCTCCTGTTCTTCCTTCTCATCTGAGTCCAGATGTTATGGCTAACACTTCATCCTCTGTCTTGTTAATGTCTTCAAACTTCTATTTCCTTCCATTTAACAACCTCTCAAAGCCTCACCCACCTGTCTCTTCCCTGAACTCATTTCTGAGCACTGCTGAAAGAAACCACAGGGCCACGTCACATGCACTGCACAATAGTCGACTCAGGCTCTGGTGAAGTCCCGGCCTCTCTACCTTCTCTACAACTGCTATTTCAAACTTCCTCTATTCTCTTCTTCAAAACCCAGATCTCATCATGTCCACTCTCACTACCAGCAAATGACTTCACTTCCTATTTATAGGGAAAATTGAGATCACTAGCAAGAAATTTCCAGAAATTCTATCAGCAAACATGTAAATTTAGTTGTATTCTCACCACATCATTCTCTCCGTTTCTTTATTACCCTGCGCTACAAAGGGTGATGTGGTCCTGTTCCTTTTCTAAGGTTAATTTTTTTAATTCCTTGGAATTCAATTCCCCACAGTTCCTCTAAGTCCTCAAATTTTCTCCATTTTTGGTTCTTTCTCATTTTTAACTTTGTATTTTCTTTGTCTCCTCATGTTTGTTCCTTCTTCTTATCATTTACAGTCTCAAAATGTCCCAGGAGTACACCCTGCTCCTTCTGGAACTGTGCCTCGCGTCTCAGTGTGCCGGGAGGAGAAGCAAGGTTGGGATGAGCCCTGCCAAAATGTAAAGTTTTGAGAAACAAAAAGTGACCCAGCTGTTTATATTAAACTCAATTCTCATTCCTGAGTGAAAGGAATGAAAATATGACTTTTTCATGCATTAGGAGGCTCAGAAAACACACTACTAGTATTTACTACTATTACTGCTAAAAATAATGATGGGGATGATGATTGGTTAGCTAACAGCTTTCTCTGTGTCATGTGTTGCTCTGTCTTCCATATTTCAGTTCAGTTCAACAAAGTTCAGAGGAAGATACTGTACTTACTGAGTAGTTCAGAAAATCAACCATACTTAACAAGAAAAGCAAACATTTACATGATACCGAGTGTTACGAGCGCTTTACATTAACTCACTTATTCTGAGTTATTTATATTTATTTTATAGTTTTTTTCTTATATTTACTTTAACTACGATGTCAGTACTATGACTTTCCACTTTGTGGAATCTGAATTCCAAGGTGACCCATTTAGAAAGTGATGGAGCGGGGGTTGGAAGCCAATGAGTTTAAACACATTGCTCTATTCCTCCTTTATGTGTTCTTTTTTGAAAAAACTTTAGGTGATCTCACTCATATGTGGAATATAAAAAGTTGATCTCATAGAAGTTGAGAGTAGAATGATGGTTACCAGAGGCTGAGGCCTGTAGGGAGGAGGAAGAGGCGGGGAGAGGCCGATCCCGGGTACTAAGCTACAGTTAAACAGGAGCAGGTTCCGGTGTGCTGCTGGAGAGTAGGGTGGCTATAGACAACAATTATGTACTATATATTATACTATGTATACATAGTATGTATACACACTATGTACTATATATTATATAGTACTGTATACTATTATGTACTGTGTATTATACTATGTATACATAGTATGTATACATACTATGTCTGTACTATGTATTATATATTTCAAAAAGCTAGAAGAAAGGATTTTGAATGGTTTCTTCATAAAGAAATAAATGTTTGAGGAGACATGTTTATCTTCATCTGAACACTACACAATGTATCCATGTGTTGAAACATCACATATGTATAATTTTTATGTTTCATATTATTAGTTCAAAATAAATTTAAATTAAAAACCATTTTAAAAAGCAAGTCAAAATTAAGACATGAAGGAGGTAGTCGTGGGATGAAAAGATTGTGACTAATTTGCATTCTGTGAATGAAGATTCTAGGGGCCACCAGCTCCCTGCTTCCCAAATCTGTGACCTGAGGCAAGTTATCTAACTTTTGTGAGCCTCAATTTTTTCATTTATGAAAGGAGAAGGGTAAGATTAGCTATTTCCTAGGATGTTTACAGGATAAAATTTGATAATGCATTTTAAATACTTGTATCAATGCTTGAGAAATAAAAGATATGCTAAATAATAAATACTATTTTGTTTTTCTTACATTTCCTTAACCATGAATAATTGGTGAACAGGTAAAGTAAAATAAGTGACTTTTGGCATATCCTTCGGAATTGTTTCAGTAGGTACAGTTCTTAGTCCATGAAACAGGGATTTCTGCTCAGAACCCATACTTTATAGGGTCCATTATATCATACATAAAATGAATTCATTAAATAGCACATGAATATCACTGTCACATGGTAAACCTTAACACTGATGATCAAGATTAACATCATTCAGGCCTCACAGAAATGCTTCTTCAAATCTGCTTTATTGTCTCAAAGCAAAAGTCAACTGTTCACATGGCGTGAGGTATATGGGTTGAGTCACCACTGATATTGGAGAAACACACTGCTTAGAATCCAGAAGACAATTTAAGCATTGTAAACACTTAGATAATTGAAAATATAAATGTATTAACTTGTCAAATTCTTTCTTTTAATTAGCATGAATGAAATAGACTCTTGTTATGATGAAGTATCCCAGTAGTATTGAATGTCTATTTTCTTGCTTCATTTCATGTTTTGATTTGTGTTTCCAGAGGTACTCGTAGATTACTGCAACATTTGAAATAGTTACATGAAGCTGTAGAAAGTCTGGGTTTTAAATAATTCATATTACTCAAATTTGTACAGGCTGAGCATCCCTAATCTGACAATTCAAAATCTAAAATGCTTTAAAATCCAAAACTACTCTTAGAACTAGCATGATGCCTCAAATGGAAAATTCCACATCTTGACTCACATGATTGGTTACAGTAAAAATGTAGGTGCACTAAGAATATTGTATAAAATGACTTTCGGGTATGTGTATGAGGTGTATTTGAAACATAATGAATTTCATGTTTTGAGTCCTAACCCCAAATATTTCCAGATCTGAAAAAAATATCAAAATCCAAAATACTTCAGGTCCCAAACATTTTGGACAAGGAATATTCAGCTTGTATATATGCAGGTCTAAGCTTAAAATTCATGAACCAAGTAAAGAATATTGATTCTTTACATTATTAAATAGATCCACATATTGCCATAAGATATAATAAAATAAGTGATAGTGATGCATATGGCAAATATAAAATATTTTAAAATATTTTCTGTAATGATAGCAATTTATCATATAGGACTATAATAATATTTGAGCAAGGTATGTAGATCTTATTCATTTCTAAGTCGATTTATTGCTTTAGTAATTTGACAATTTCTGTCTTTATAGCCTCAACAGAGCAGTTTCTTCAAACTGGAATTAATAAAAAGCTACTTAAAAACAACAATGAATCAAGATTTGTCTAAATTAGCATTACAGTCAATAAAGCATAAGTAACATGAAAATCTCAGAACATTGTTAGTAGTCCTACTAAAATTAAAGCAAGAAAAAAAGTTTTTTGAAAAACATGATAATTTATGAATTATGTCTTTATTTCTTATCCCAATTACACAGACCTCCAAATAGATATGTGTGATAAAAATTCAATTCATTCATTTTTAGTATTTTCCTAAATTTCTTTCTTTCTTTTTTTTTTTTTTGGTACTAGGATTGAACCCAGGGGCACTCCATCACTGGGCCACATCCCCAGCCCTATTTTGTATTTTTTATTTAGAGACAGGGTCTCACTGAGTTGCTTAGCACCTCGCTAACTTGCTGAGGCTGGCTTTGAATTCTCAATCCTCCTGCCTCAGCCTCCCAAGTGCTGGGATTACAGGCCTGCACCACCACGTCCGGCGGTATTTTGCTAAATTTCATTGATGAGAAATCCATAACTTCTCACATACTTCAATATTTAAGAAATCATTATGAAGATGTATTTATCATGGTAGGGAAATAGAACAAATTTTTCTCTGCTTGTTAGCTTGCTTTCCACTTTTAAAATAATTGGTCATATGGTATGTGGGCTCCCATTGGTATTATTGTCCTTGGTTCTGAATTGGGAGGGGTGAGCCTGGGTTCAAGACTTGGGACTCTGAGTTTAGGAAGAAAATGTGCATTCTCTTGTGAATAAAAATTCAAAGTATATCTAAAAGTAACATCAAGTTTACTTATTAATACATTTACCCACTCAATCAACAAGCATAAAGCACCGTCCTAAAGATCTAAAGATAATCACTCACTAGTGGAGAAATAGGAACCTGAAACAGTGACAGACAGGTACATAGCTTGCTTTCCCTGACTGTAGATTTATCCCCTGGGTTTTTTCTTTCCATCATCTTTATTTACACGGAGCCGAGTAGACCAGTAAGTGAATTCCCTGGACTTAGCCAGAAAAATCTGATTTTGAATCTTGATTCTGTCACTTAACTGCTGATGAGATCTTGGATGTTACTCACTTAGACTCAGTGAGTTCTGGTTTCCATGCCAATAATATGGAGAACTTGTCCTAGAAAATGTACAGTGTTGTTGTATGGACATATACATAGAAAACGGAGCTGCATGCATGATAAAGAGCCTGGGAAAGGTCACATTTAAAAAAGGACTCTTCAAATTGGAAAGTGCTATGTAAATGTGGGATGGTGACACTCTTAGAATCAAGCCCTTCCCACCTCCCAGATCTTAATTGACTTTATTTAGGATTCTTCAATTGGGCAACAATCTGGCCCCAAAATGGTTCAAAATGCTTCATACCCCACCACATGGATCAAGTAACATACAGAAAATGCAAGTGAGTTATAGATATATTATGGTTGGTAACAGATCATCTGCTTTCCTATTTAAATACAGTTTGAATAGTTAGTTGTTTGTGATTAGCTAAGATTCAGTGACTTGTTGCAGAGTAAGTTGCAGTCTGTTGATACATCAAGTTAGGTTACAGTTCACTATGTACTGAAAGACATTTAGGACAGACCTAACAGAGGGACTGTAATGTACAGATGGAGGCCTAGCAAGGACTCCAGGGCCATAGGGCCCAGTCATGGTTTTATAATTCTAGCAATAGGCAAGGGCCTCCACTTCTTTATCTGTAAAATGGAAGTAAAATGACTAACCAATTTTTCTCGCCCAGATTTCTTGTGGAAATTGAATGAGATAATACATGCAAACATCATAGAAAAGCTTCTCTGCCTAGGTCCTAACTAGACTTTCTCTGACTATAACACTTCACCCCAGGGTTGTGTGACCTTCTTCATAAGGTAAATATGGCAAATGGAAGAATTTACAGGGCTGTGGAATTATATAACCTTTCCCTCATGAACAGAAAATTTTCTACATAACATTTAAATAAGATATATTGCTGTGAAAAATTATTTGGGTATCTGCTTTTTTAAAAATGAGAATTGCTCATTAAAAATAAAGAGAGAAAGAGAAAGGAATAAATATAGAGGTAGACAGAGAGAGAAAGAAATTGACTCATTTCCTCCGTCTCTAAATTGTGCAATTCTACCACCTTATGAAGAAGTAGTCAAAATTCATAACATTCATATTAAAAGATTGTAATGAGCAATTGAAAAATACTGCATACAATTTGCATGTGTGTGTGTGTGTGTGACACTTGTAGTTCTAACAATCAAGCAGTCATTAATTACTACCTTTGTAAACTTGACGGCTATTTTGAGTCATTTTTGTAGGTTTACTCTGTCTCTCACAAGTATCTGTTAGGATAAGCTGGGTAAAGAGAAGGTGAAATATATGGTAGTAACAGATAATCCCCAAATGTTCGTGGCTTAAAATCACAAAGGTTTATTTTTGGTTCACACAAATTTATTTCCCGCTCCAGGACCCAGTTGACAGAGCATCTGCTATTGGAAGATTGCTGGTGTCTGTGGCAGAGGGAAAAAGAGGTTTGCAGGATCTCACATCAGCTTAGAGCAAGTGAATGCTCTGGCCCAGAAATGTCATCCACAACCTCTTCTCCCACTTGCTGGGATAGTCACATGATGCCATCTTGCAAGGGAGTCAAAATTAGAATTCTATTGTGGTCCAAAAAGGGAGACCTGGAAATATTGGTATACCAATGTGTTTACATGATGTAGTGATAAGAGTCTTTAAAGTCATCCAGCTTAGTTGGTCTCAGTCTCCCTCTCCCAAATCTATCTTATTAAAGCCTGCTATTCCTCAACAGAATTTATTTAGTTATTTTTTTTAATGAGCTCACACTTTCTTTATTGTTTAAGTCCACTTTCTCCCCTCTGTGACTAAAAGACCTGACCCGCACAATAGTTAGAGGAGGAAAAGTTGAGGGCTCATGGACCTCAAGCCACAGTCAGCTCCATTCCTCAGGGCCTGAGGTGAGGTAGAACATCATGGAGAAAGAGTGTGGCAGAGGGAAGCAGCCCACATGATGATCAGAATGCAGAGAGAGATCTCCACTTGCCAAACACAAACTACACCCCAGAGCCACACCCCCAATGCCCATCTCCTCCAGCCACACCCAACCTGCCTCATTACCACTCAGTTAATCTCATCAGGGGAACAACTCATCAGAATTTATTGTTTATGCTAATGCTAATCATAATTTCGTGTTCGCCTTTAAAATGCAAATACACATTAAATCTACTCTAATTTTAGTGTGTTTGTCCAGTGGTTTTGGGGAGTTGTTGGGTGACTGTTCTTGAGGATGGAAAGGTTGTTACTGAAAGACTAGAACCTTCTCTCATAAAGGGCAGAAAGGAGGTGTGAAGGTAAGTCATCTGCTCCATTCCACTTTCCAGGGTAGGTTCTGACGATCACAAGAGGGTCATGTGCACCGTGTGTGGCTCCGCCACACAGACCCTGGAGAAGTCACATGGTCCATTCTTGTCCATTTAGGAAATAGGCCCTGGGAGTCCCAGGTATGGGATGCTCCCAACACAAAATTATAAAGTGCTGAAATTCTCTTCCAATAGAAGTTCAGGAATTAAAATGTTTCTCTTAAACGTTTAAAAATACATCCCATTATCTTTAAAAACATCTGAGAAAAATATATCCTAGGTTGTTTTCTAATTATGCAATAAATCACTCCTAGTTCTGGTATGTTGGTTAAAAGTCAAAACAGCTTGTATTTGAATACAGCTATACACATTCAACATGCAAAAGCTGTTTTTGTCATGATAATTAGACATTAAATAGTGATTTATATTGTTAAATACTGATTTAGAGTTAACTCAGTAACAGTCTGGAGGTTTAGAAGTACTTTAGAATATTATGTTTGAATATGCTTATAATGTGTCACATATTCTTTTTTCCTCCCAAATTTAACGCACTATTTTAATTTGCAGAATTTGACTACTTACTATGTATATGAAATAAATTGCTAACATTAAAAAAATTAGTGAAAAGTAAGTATTCCTCCTATCCTTGTGCCCTTCTCCTTGGATTCCCCCTATCCTGAAATAACTACTATTATCAATTTATTGTGGTTTCCTTCAGAGATACCCTATCTTGCTATGAATTTTTGTGTGTTTGTATATGTGTATTTGGTTACCTGTTTCTACATTTTGTGTTCTTCATTTATCAGCCCATCTTGGAGATGGTTTCATATTATCATAGACAGAACTGCTTTATTAACAATCTATTGTATTGATTTATCATAATGTATTTACATGATTACCTATCAAAGGGTATTTATATTGTTTCTTTTCTTTCTTTTTTTCTTTTTTTTTTTTGCTGTCTAAACAATCCTGGAAATTATATCCCTATATGTAAGCCTTTATGTATATGTATAACTTTGCTGTTGGACACAATTTTGGAAGTGGAATGCTACACCAAGGTAGTTTTTCTTAATGGAGATGTCGTTTACCTGAGCTAAATTTTGAAAACTGTATGATGGCATAAAATTGAAGAATGTTTTTAAACCTGGCTGATACATTTGTTCATTGAATTTTTCAACTCTAGGTTAACATAGTCAAATAAGACATAATTCCAGACCTCAGGGGACTTAACAATTATAGATAAAACAGCAGCTGTTTAGGAAGTATATATATTTAAAAACACTTAAATATCATTTTCATAAGATTTGTTTATTCACTCTAAAATTGAATCTACAAGAGATATTCAAATGTTCCTATGTACATATGTCTGGATTCTGAAAATTCCTTAACTATTGAAAATTATTCTAATATTTTTCTTTCAATGTTAAAACACATTTTAAAGAAAAGTTTTAGTAAAAATATCAGTAGGCATAATTATTTCAAACCTTAGAGTTTCATAAACAGTTGACAAAAGTCAAAACAATGTCTTTAAGGGACTCACTGAAAAACTAACTTGTAAATGGCCTTCAGTTAAATGCTTATTTCCAAGTAAGCTTGCTGAGAACTTCTTTAAACTAGGAATTTCCTGTTCATATCTTCTAAAAAGATACCCTATACCCTTTAGCTAACTTTGCATGGTTAGGGATGATTAAAGAAACTGTAGGTAGCTTCCTGGGAAAATATTAGAAACCATTTCCTTCTAAAGAAGAAAGGGTGTGGTTTCCCAGAGCAGCACAGGAAGGGTTAAACTATCACTCCTTCCTGATAATTTCATATCACTTGTATAAGATTGCTAAATGTCAAAAAGTGTTTATTTTTTTGCTAACAGTATAAAACTGAACATACTGTGAGACATAAGGTAGCAGGTGTCTTGGCTCTAAACTATCAAGTCTGTGGGCATTCTGTTGTAACAGGTGCTCCAAAAAATTTGAACAGATTTTTAACCAGAGCTGTATAGGCTTTTTAATTAGCCTGGTTATTCAGCATGTGTAAAAAAGCATTAGGTATATGCTTAAAACATCATAGGGTCTAAAAAACAAATGCTTTACATAGTCACTCTCTCTTTCTGGTTTTTCTTTGCTTTCTGCTATTACATTTGACGTATGTGCTTCTTTTATCACAGATTTCCCCAGTCCAGGCAGAAGCATGACAAAGAATGACCATTGTGAACAGAGTAGGAGATCCAGACTGTTCTGAAGCTACACACACATTCCACACACTTTTAACAGAGCTCAGGCCTGATGCGTATCAGGAAGCAGCCTAACCTTCCCTGAAAAGCCTCTTTTAAAAAATTCATGCCTCATAAACTGACCATCACCAGAAGTATTCTTAAAACCAATCTCTATGAGAAGATGAACTTTTATTTAGAACTGTTATTTATGATTTTAGGAATAAATAATGATAAAAGACAACTCCATTCTATCTGAATTGTTATTACTCTTCTAGATTATTATGTTAGCATAGATATTAAATGAAGACTACATTTTTCCTCTTGTTTTTATGCACTAATGTTACATTATATCTTTGGGATCTAACTTTGCAGCATTAATTCATTGATCCAAAAAATATCTACTGAAGATACATTATGTTGAGTGTGTGTGTGTGTGTGTGTGTGTGTGTGTGTGTGAGAGAGAGAGAGAGAGAGAGAGAGAGGCATTTAGAGAAATAAAACAGTTCTTATCTTTAAGGTACTTAAAAATCTATGTAAATCATAAAGCAGAATATGTTTGGCACCTGAATGGTATTGTAAGCAAAGCATGTATTAGAGTTGAAAGGATGGAGATATTTGAATTTGGTGAAACTGAGGCAAGTTTCATTGAACCAAGGGACATTTAATCATGATCCGGAAAGTGGCATAAGAATTTTAAAGTGATGATAGGAGTTGGCATTTAGGGCTACATTACAGGCACAAATTAAAGTACTAGAGGTTGTTGAATCATTGATTATCATATATGTTATTGGGAGCAGTGTTTTGTTTTTTAGATATTCTATTGTAAGGTATAGATTTGGTTCTTTTCCCCACTTTAAAAAATTTTTTGTTGGTGCATTATAGTTGTACATACTGATGGGATTGTTGTTACATATTTGCACATGCACACTAGATTTGCTTTAAATGGAGAAAAAGCAAAGATGCCAGTTGCTGGTGGTTTGCCATGTACCATTCCAGTGTCAGGGCTTTGCCCACTTGCTTTGGGTGAATTGTAGGATGACCCTGTGAGAGTTATCATTACATCCATTCCATACATGAGGATACTCAGGTTCAGAGAAGTAAAATAGCTAATTCAAGGTCATATGATAAGCAAGCAGTAGACAGGATTTTCACTTAGCCTCATTTGGAACCTAAATATGAGTGTGTTCCCATAATACTGCACCATTCCTTGATTTTTTAGCTAGAAGGAATTTCATGTATCCTTCTTATGGATAGAATTCAAAAAGTCTCCTTGAGGTTCATTGAGGATAGGATTCACTAAGTCTCATGGTTCGGGGATGGGGCAAAAACATACTCTTTATGCATTAAGTATAAACATTGATGCAGTATATCCCTAGGTATGCAGTATCAACATTTTAGGGTGGGAGATGACTGGGGAAAGAGTCTAAGGAAGATGCCTCGTAGGATGACAATGAGAAAATATTGAGATACACTAATCTAAACTCCCTCAATTTTTAGGGAATATCAGAGAGCAGACATGACTGCCCCACTTCAATAGTGGTGTATATGCACATGTGTATCTTTAAAAAATCTACAATTTTCAGAGACAAAAAGACACCAGAACCATTTATCACTTTGCCAAATTCAGTAATCTCAGGATGTGTTCCTTTTATCTGATGTCTCTCGGGTTTGTTGGTAGGTTTATTTATGTACTCCTTTCACCTTAAGCCATAGATAAGTAATTTTCTTCTTTTTTATTGTTGGTACTGGAGTTTGAACTCAGGGGCACTTGACCACTGAGCCACCTCCCCCCCCCCCCGCCCCTTTTTTTGTATTTTTTTAATTTAGAGACAGGGTTTCACTTAGTTGCTTAGCGTCTTGCTAAGTTGCTGAGGCTGGCTTTGAACTCATGATCCTCCTGCCTCAGCCTCCTGAGCCTCTGGGATTACAGGTGTGCGCCAGCACGCCCAATGATAATTAACTTTCAACTTCTTAGAGATCAACATCAAGGAGTGAGCCAGCCCTGAGGTTTAGTTTTGACCCTGGAATTTGTCATTCAAGCTGCTGTGTTCTAGGGTGCTCCTAATCTGACCATCTGGGTACACCTAGAACAGCACCTAAGAAGAATTAGGTGCTCATACTTAGGAATTAATGCATCAAGCAGTAACAGGAAGAATGGGGCTCACGAGGACTGAGAACTGTTTGTCTTTTAAATAATTTAAGTACTAGTTAAACTCATCTCACCTGGAATCAAGCAACAGTGATTTTTCTGGCTGTTGGGACATCCATTCTATGGCTAAAAGTGTCCTGGGATCTGGAAGTGAAATCAGGCACTTAGCAGAGCTTTGGAGTCAAGTCCTCTACTGGGTCTCAAATGCTACTGCTATTAGTGTGATAAGTGGTGTCCTTTGTTTGGGGCTGGACAACAGGTTCACCATTAAGGAATAAGTATTATAAAACCCTAAACAGTTTCACTTACCCTTTTCCAACACATCAACATGTAACTCATTAAATTTGTTGAAGATAAACTTACTGTAGTATATTATTCTATTCCATTTAATTAATTAATTAATTTGGTGCTAGGGATTGAATCCAGGGCATGCACATGCTAGGCAAGTGCTCTCCAATGAGCCATACGCCCAGCCACTTAATTTTTGTATATGTGATACTTTCACACCTCTCTCAAATAAGAATATAATGAAATGTTGTCTTCTCACAATTTATTTGGTCTCACCATTTTCACTGACAAATGTTATTGTTTTCTTGGACTTTCTTCTAAAGTTTCTTTTTGATAACAAGACAAAAATTAAGACATTTCCTTTTTCCTGCTGTAATGAGAAAGTGGCATATCATGCACAATATTCTGTACCTTTTTTCCCTCCTAAATAATTTGTCTTGGAGGTGTTCTCTGTTGGTACATGGAGAGCTTCCTGTGTTTTTTTTTTTTTTTCCTTAAAAACTGGATTACATTCCATTATATGAATTTATTTTATTTAACTATATTCTTTTTGACTGACTTTAAGGTTATTACAATTTTTTGCTCTTATAAATAATTCTTTGATTACTAGCATCTGTGTGGTTAATATGTGTGTAAGCATATCCGTAGGATATATAACTAGACATGAAATTTGTTGGGGCCTATGGGAATGTACTTGTGATGTAGACAGTTTTGTTAAACTGTCCTAACTAGGAAGCATGCCCATTTATATTTACTACAGAAATGTTATGAGTTTCTGTTCTTCATGTCTTCATAATCAAGAATGTGTTAAAAGGTTTTTCCTTTTTTCCAATTTGAGAGATGAAAATAATTTTCAGAGCTCTAATTCTGAATGCAAACTTCTTTTCATGTATTTAAAACTATTATTTTAAATGTGTGAATTGTTTGCAATATTGAGTTGATTCTCTTATTGATTTTTAGGAGTTATTTATCCATTATAGAATCTCTAATATGAGGTTACAGGTGTTCATTCCCATTTGACATTAATGACTTTAAACAGTGAATGATTAAACATAAAATTTTTATTTTTAAATTTTGACAGCATGATGAGCTAACATTGCTGAAAAAAACACAATTCATCACAAATCATTGATCTTCTCATATTACAAAAAAAAAAATAAGTAGAGCTCTTACAAAAATAATTACATCCATGAGAAGAATTACAGCATTTCTTTGAGCATTGCTCTATTTGTTTTGTGTCAGATAAATCAGCCTGTTTGGCACCAGCAGCTTGTGCTGGGCTAAAGGCAGTTCTGTCCCTTATTTGCCTAATGCTCCTTAACAAGTAAATGGCAGCTCTAGGGAAGTCAACTTTCTAAGCCTGCTCTTTGTAAATAACTGCAATTGACCAAGAAGCCTGAGGACATTATTATTATTTTAAGAGCTTGGTGAAGAATGTAGCATTAGGTCTTGAAAAACATTTATTTATTTATTGTGTTTAAAACTTCTTACTGAAGTTACCAGAAGAACAAGCATTTCCATTTGGGCCTGGCATTCATTGGGTGTGGCTTTGAAGTTTTCCCAGCCTGGTGTTATGTTGAATTGTATGAAATTGCCATTTTATAGGTTAAAAAATGGTTAACTATTGGCAATTTCATGTTTCAGCCTATATCTGAAAGTTGGGTGCAGTTAGAAAGGTTTCTGTTCTTGCAGAAAGAAACTTGAGGCTTTCAACATGGGGCCAACTGGAAGTCACAGTATCCCCACAGGTCTGTGCGCAGGAAGTTGTTGGGAGTCTTGGAGCTCTCCTGATGGAAGCTAGGACTGCAGCATACAGCAATCACCACAAGAGGGGGCATTTCTCTTGGAAATGTGAAGATTCTGTTTTCAGAATAAGAACTGGTACAGGCAGTCTGAGGGAGTGCCTCTAAGTTAGCAATAAACATTGTCCGTGGGAAGGGGGATAGGGATAGTGATTCCCATTTGACATCAGTGAAGGGGCAGAGGGATAGTGATTGCATTTTGGTGCATTGTCTGTTTTAGAGGAAATCCCAGCAGTTTTCTGCCTGGAAGCCTACAGTTAGTAATGCAACAAGCAAGTCAAAATGAAGGGAAACCACAGCAGTAACAAGTCTATCTTTGGTGACCTAATTGTGGATTTGATAGCCAGAATCAAAACATCAAAAAGGACAAGCAGAAAGGTTTGAAGGTGCATCTCTTACACACTTGAAAATATCAGCTGCTTGGAAAATTACAGGAAGACATGCTGCGTGTGCCTGTTGAACTGCATATTACTGCTGAAATTCTGGTTGCTAAAAATTCAGTGTACACTAGCAATAGACCCCTTTGCTAGGATGTTACCCAGGCCCTTACATTAGGCACATAATGAAAGCAAATTTGTTTTTGTATTGGTGCAGCTGTGAATACCTTCAGTTCAAAAATTGTGCAGCTCTTGATAAACAGGAGTCTTGTCCTTTGTTCAGCACCTGAAGTTTGCTCTAAATGAGAGACTAGGCTAACACACAGCAAATGGGCACAGGACAAGAAGAATCCAGACCTCTGAGGCTGGCTTTTACAATCCATCTCCAATTGACAAGGAAATATTGCAACCACCAGGCACCTAAATGAGAACATTAGGTGACACTAAGGAAGTTGCTCAGCTATAGGCATTATCAGAAAATTAGGAAACAGAAAAGAGAGAGAATTAATTTGGAAAATTGTGATTTAAGTCTTCAGATACTTAGCCACCCTGGCTGTCTTTCAAAGTCAATTAGAATCCAAGGGTTTTTGGATTTAGTCAGTGAATTGTTATAATCTGATAGAGAGATAATAAAGAGGTAATTATTTCTCTTCTGCAAGCACAATATTCACACTGACCAGGGTGCTTTTCTATGGTGGTTTGTTGGGATTCTCTCTGTTCCACCTCCAAATTAAGCCATCATGTTTTCATTTGTTATTCTAAGAAAAAAACATCATGTTTTGTTAAAAAAAGCTTCAGCTTATTATTGTTGATAAGCATAAAAATGGATGTTTTATCCATTGCAGCAAGTGCAAGCTGCCCCATCTCTTGCTAAAGGGAAGCAATTTACCGTAACGCTGGTGCCAGATTAAGATTCTCAGTGCATCATAAGCTATTTTCTGTGTCTACAGTTTTCAAGAAGAAAATGCCAAAATGAGCGAATGAATGAATGAATAAATAAAAAAGCAAAGCCAAGAAATGCAAGAAGGGGAACTTGGGCCAAGTGTTAGTAAATAACACATAATTCAATTCAGAGATAAATGACTGGCTAGATTGCCTGTTTCATTTCTAAAACAAAAAGATTTTTCAGGTGAGATGTGAACAAGAAATTGTCATTTGCCCTTGGAGCTGTTTTGAGTTCTGATAGCCCAGAGATGAGTAATATTCAGACAGTGAGTCTGGCATATTTTGTGTGTATGCTATAAAACCACACTTGGAGAAAACATTTTAATATATTGGTTTGTCATAAGAAGTGTTCAATAAATGTGTCATTAGAGCCATGAATTAAAGGTGCTCTTTCTTAGGGAACTCCCCTACATGTGGTGTGTGAAGTGTATCACCTATGATTAATACATTTAAGTAGGGGTTGAGATGCAGATGAGAAAAGATAGTCTTTGTTGGGGAAGAGTGTGTGGGAAGTAGCTGATGTTTTTTCAGCTCTAGGTCATTGAAAGATGAGCCCTGGCTTCTTCCTCCCCACAAATCCACTTTTGTGCCTAGACCCAAACCAGGGAAAAGAGGGAAGCATATTGAGAAGTGGAAAGGAGAATTTATAGGCTTCAGATATGGTGGGGTGACAGATAGGCACCCTTGGAATAATCCTGAGGTTTAATTTTTATCTTGGAGATTATTCTGACCACATCTGCTTATGCTATTCTAATAGCAAAGGGGAAGAGTCAGTGGTTCCTCCATAAAGGCCCACCTGGGGCCAGAGTTAAGCTTACAGGTCCTTCATTCCACAGGTGTTTTCTGTTATTGTAATTCAGCCTTCACCTGCAGTCAGCACTAGGGAGCAGCTGTAAGCATTTACAACTGAAAGGGAAATAAAACTTCTGGGCTGCTATTTTCCCCCCTCCCCTTTATCTTGCTCTAACACTTCAAAGTAGTGCTCTTTTGTTCCAGGTCTCTTGAAATGGAAAGAAGATATGGTTTAGGACATTTCTTCTTAGCTGTTTATATTTCACGGGAATGTGGGCCTCCATACAAAGAGCTCAAGAGTTTTAACAATGCTCAGGTCTTGTTGGTGTTGTTGGTAGGACATCTGAGATAGCGTATGCATTTTCCAGTAGGACTTTGAGGAAAGGAGAGGGGAGTCATTGTTGGATCACCATAAGGTGCAAATTCTCATTAAATTGTCCAGGAAGAAGGTGGAGAATGGGAGAAAGCTTAGATTCTTCATTATCTTTTTCATTTATCCTGTGGGGAAGGTGGTGGTCTTTTTGGATGCTTATGAAGAATACTGAAGCACTGGATAGAAGTGGAATACATCACTCTAGATGATTGCATCAGCTCTTGCAAATATCTTTATACCTCTTATAAAGGTATAAATGAATTCCAAGACTTAAAAGTGAATTATGTACTATGAGAGAATCCTCCTTAATGGAACTCTGATGGGAACACTAGGATTCATCCTTATAGATCAGTACCAGAGGAATTTCTTCCCCTAGATCTATACCACAAATACTGTGCTTGTCTGTTAAGGCCAGATCCTAAAACCAGAACAAGTCCTTGTGTTTTGGCATCTTAACCACAGATAAATGTTGATGGCTGAGTTATAGAAGCCTCCTCTATGTTCAAGGGTGTTCTGCTTTCTGTATCTGTCCCAAACTCTCCCCACATTTATTCCACCAATTGCTTTACATCACAAAGCCAGTTTTTAGCATCTTTTAACCATCTATTTTCTAAATCTTTTGGAATTCTAGCCTGAAGTCTGCCTCAAGAAGAGGAGAGCCTAGGAAAATCTGAATACTCATAAATTTTCTGAGGAAGATGAGGATGTGTTTTCATGAACATACAGTTTCTCTTTGAATGGCTTCAGTAGGCTAGAAGGTTGTTCCTACTGAGCGAAACCTGGAATGCACACTCACAGGGGCATGGGGATGCATGCCTTCTAGCTTCACAGACACTAGACCTGGAATACAAAGACCAGAGTCATTTTTCTTCTAAGATCTAGAGAGTGACAAGAGTAAGCTGAGTTAATGCAGGAATATTGAAACTGAGGTTAGAAGTCTAGAGTGACAAGCTTCCTGGTCAACTTCTCTTACAAAACCTAAGATGACAGGAGGACTGTCTCTGCCTGGAGCTTTCCTTGGTTGGTGGGCCAGTATCTGCCCCCTCGTCTCTGTCCTAGCCCAGCTCCAACTTGGCTTCACTTACCCAGGACAACTCATTGTTCCAAGCTGTGTCCAGTCTTCTTTGACCTATGTCAAACCCTAATGCCACCTACTACCATCCCTTACTCCTATCTATCTTCATTGCCTGCCTCAGGCAAGACTAGCTGTTTGCCTCCCTAAAACATGCACCTATTTCTTTTTTTCATAGTATAAAACACATTGTTCTATGTAAAAATGGAATGATGATATTTGAAAACCAAAACCCAAACTTGGATGAACTAGGCAGTTCTCTTGTTATAGATGACAAACAATAAGCCTAGTTGACCGGTTTAGAATTCAAAGTGAGTGGTACTAGCCTGACAATGGAGAGTGGAATGGGAGATGGAGTCACTTAGGTTCCAGGTCTGCGCCAGTCATTGCCAGCTTGAGCCAGGGTCATAACCTTAAGGAGCATTCTTCAAAGTTAGGGTTTTATCCTTGATTTTCTATAATTTATCCCTGTAAAACTCGAGAAAGGGGCGGCAGGGCCCGGCGGGTAAAGCTTCCAAAGGTGGCGGGTGGGTGAAAAGGAGTGCACTTGCCAGAGTCAGACAAAAGTGGTAGCTTGATTTTATTGGAATGTGTGTCCGGGGCAAAATCTCCAGCCCCCCCCCGGGGTGAAAGTCGGGGTGGGAGAGCCAGGAGAAATCGCAAATGGCTTCGGCTGTTCAGGGTTTTTATACAGAGGAAGGGGGTCAAGAGGTCCTCCCCAGGAAAAGGTGGACCCAAGGTGGACGTCAGGGTCAGCAGGTGTCCTCTTGATTGGTCACCTCTGGTGAGCCATTTGGCCCTTTGTGCTTGCAGTGGGTTGCTAGGGGTCTTGTTCCCTCCCCCTACAGCCGCCCAATTAGACCTAACAATCCCAAATACCTAAGAGTCACTTGAATAAGTATGGATCCCTGGGAGCAGAAATCCTAGAGCCAAGGGTTCTTGGTTTCTGTGTCTGAGAGTCAATTCTGCCTTTGACTGCATGGAGCTTCTGTGAAGTCTAAATCCTCTTAAAAGAATGTACACACCAGCCCCTTCCTGAAGAAGCAGCTAGCACTTATGAAGCTCTGACTGTTTTCTATCGACTACCTCCTGATGTTTCATCCTATAACAGTCTGTAAGTAGGCACCATTGTTACCATTTTACTATTAAGGAAACTGAAGCTCAGTGAGGTAAACTTACCCATCCAAGCTATATAACCAATAAGAAGTAGAGCTTGGTTTGAACTCAGCTCTTCTGGACTTCAAAGCCTTACAGCTATTCTAGAATAGGAGGAGAAATACCTGCAGTGTGATGGTGATCAGATATGGTTATTTATATCAAAAAGTTTTGTTTTCATGTACATATAAATTAAATCCACACAATTCCCTACATGGTGAAATCTATTAGTGAACTTCAAGTGTTTAATTTTGGAAAGATCAAAGCATGCTACTTTACAGCAATGTACTTTACTGCATAAAGCAAACTACAGCTTGCAATTTTTGCATGTGTTTTTTGGGGCAATGTTCAAGAGTAATTTTTTATTCATTTAATTACTTCCCATTCTTTTATTTGGGTTGCTTTATCCTTAATTTTCCCACACTAGCATCTTAATTAAGCTTTTCAAATGTGATAAAACTTTTTCATAAATTCTTAGGAATATGTTTGATCACTAGACTATTTTGTTCTAGAAGCAGAGTGCTAATACAACTAATCTTAGATTCAAGAGGAGGCTTTGAAATGCTGGAAAGAAAAAGCAGCAACTCCAAATAATACCACTACAAACTCCTGCCTTCCCCTCAGTCCACAGCAGCCACCTTTACTGGTGGCCTTGCTGGCAGGAGCTGGTGCGAGCCCCACTTCCATCATGGACTTTAATCGCATTAAGTCCATTAATGATCCATTTGTTTCTTCTCCTCCTGCTTCCACAAAAGGAAATGCATTATTCATAGATAACCTTTCTCCCCTCTCCCTTTGTGTTTTATCAATCTGTAGACTATGTGAATTTCATATTGTTGCAGATTGTGATATTGGCTGTTTTTGTGGCTCCAAATGTGAAATTACTTCATCCTCCAACATTAACAGAGCTCAAGAATACATCTGTATTGCAGCTCTTGGTTTTGCTTAGAACTCTATCCATTCTTTTTAATGGCTCTCAACTGACCCAGTTTAGCAGAACTGGCTGGACCTCTGTTCTGTTTTCTTGGGGGAAGCCACTTGTATCTTATCTAACAAATATCCTATTGGATGCTGAAACCTCCTCTGGAGGCACAGAGATTGTATGCACATATTTTCTCCATGCTGTCTTTGATTATCAGTGCCAACAAAATAAAGTTGTGTCCTAAGTGCTACAGCCATACCTTTAATTGGTTGGGCTTATTCTACAGTTCTTCAAGACCAAAGTCCTTGGAGTTTGGAACTCAGTGTCTGCTTTTGTACCAATAAAATCCTGTTTAAAATGGTGGTTCCATCTTCTGTGAAAGTAACATGTGGCTTTTAAAATTTAAATGAATGAAATCTAAAGTTTCTGTTACACTAGCCATAGTTCCAGTGCTCAGTAGCCATACGTGGCCAGTAATTGGTGTGTTAGACAACAGAATTTTCACTATCTCAGAAAACTCCAGTGAATAGCACTGGTCGAATTATATGATTTTTTGAGTACCTGTGGTATACCAGGCACTGTTCTCAAAACTTGACCCGTATGAATTCTCTTACTCCTTATAATAAACCTATGAATTATATACTCATCCCTCCCTACTCATACTGAGCTTATCTAATGAAATGCATTTAGTGTGTAGGCTAACTAAAAGTCTAACATAGGAAGATATTTTGTAGCAAATAACTGAATCTTATCCAATCACAGCAGCTGAGCCTTAGTCAATTACAGGCAGCCAAAGATCAGACTGTGTTCAAACGAGGCAAAGGCAGAGCTGCCACCATAAAGGTTTCTGTCCCTCACTTCCGTTTCCTGTCCCTCAGTGCAGGAGCTGTCCATCATTGTGGAGCAGAGTTCTCAGAACCTCTTTGCGCTCTGAGGAATGCCTGATTGGTGGATTGTTCTTGGCTCAATTAAACTCTGCTATATTTGATTTGTCTAAAGGTTTTATTTTGTCAGTACTGTTATTTGTCTGAGCTATAGCTGAGCAGATAAAGGCACAGAGAGCCTATTTACAGCACAAAGATAAGCACAGCATCCTTAATATGCAGGACAGACAAGACAAACACAGGCAGTCTGTCTTCAGGGCCTGAACCTTATACCTCTTGCTTTTTACGATAGATGTGTTAGGAAGGGATGGAGCCGCAAACCACTTTTAATTTAAATAAATGCTTTCATTTAAAAGATGAAAGACAATTAATCTAGTAATCATCACGTCTCTGCCCCTCCCCGCCCTGACTGTGCTCTAGGCAGATGGCCACCCTTCCGTTTGCTACAAAGGAATGAGACAGAACACCTGGTTCCTTCAGCCTGTTCCTTTACTACCTGAATATTGCCCTGTTTCTTTGTCAATTTTTGTCTCCTTCCCTTTTGTCTTCCCCTGAGAAAGGCTAATTTCTTTTACAGGCCTGTGGGTCTCATCCTCCCCGCCCCCAACATGGGGCTAAGCTGCTATCATTTACTCTTTTTTTCATTAATTTCAGTTTTTTGCCTCCTGTAAGAATCATTGTCTTTTCAGGAAACAATGTGATGCTTTCCTCCCTGACTCCTTGTTTAACTGTGCAGTCTAGCTTCTAGTGTTCCTTTAAGACCCAAAGGACATCAGGTCCAGGAGGCCCTGCAGCACACTCCTGTCCCTTTGCCCCAGATGAAGCTATTTCTCCTCTGTATTCTCCCACACCTTCTGCTCACCTGTACACCATAATTACTACACTATGCTGACCAATGTATTTATATTTCTATTTTCTCTACTAAATTGTCTTTATACTGCTTGATATTAAGGATCAAGTTCTAATTATCTCTGAATCTCACCACCTAGGACAGTGGACCATACAGACACTAAATAGATGTCAATTGGAAATTTTTTTTTATTCTAAAGAGAAAATAGCAACAAACACCTCAACATGTGCACTTTGTTTTGATCCAATTTCCTCTTCTGATATTGCTTCTGATATTTCATCATTAAACTTCTTCAAATTTTATCTATAATCCTTATTCATTACCAATTAGACTTTATCTCCTTTTAATTTGACCTCTGTGCCCATTGAAAAAAACACCACCTCTAAACACAAATGCAGTGTCAGTGCCTTGATAACACATATTTGATATTGATGATCCTTCCTTGAAATTCTCCTTCCCCTTCAATCTGTTCACTTCACCATTTGCACTCTGATTACTTCTCTGATCAAATTGCTTCTTGGTCCTTGTCTTCTTGGCCAGCTTCTGCTCTCTGCCATTCATTAATTTTGGGCATTCCTTAAGCTTTAGGGCATTCTCTCTCTCCCTTTGTAATGTTATAGATTTCTATGACTCCAATTATTTTCTCCCTGGGAATGATTCTTCCATTTATATTTCAATCATGTCCTTTCTTCTTACCCTCTCTGTGTCCTGCTGATTCTTGAAACTTAACACTTGTAAACTAACTTAAATCACTTTTGCTATTAAACTTGTTCCTCCTCCTGACTTTCCAAACTCTTCCAATAGCATTGCTATTTCTCATTACCATATTTCAATCTCACTCATCTCTGATGTCTCTGTATCTTCAATCCCATATTCGCAGGAGGTCATTATATACTATTGGCTTTTCCTTTGAAATTGTTCTCACTTCTCCTTTCACATGGTTGCCTCCCTAATCAGGATGCTTATTTAGCTCTTGTCTGGACTATTGGAATAATTTTGGAGCATCAATCTTGCTCTACCTTCTAATGCATTCTTCACACCACTGCCAGAATAATCTCAAGTAACCGATTATATGTGATTATGTCTTTCCTTATTTGAAATGGCTTTAATGACAACTCCATGCCTATTTAATAAAGTACATATCACTGCTTGACAGTCAAGGACCACATATAAAATTTTTCTTTTCATTTTTATCTTCCATGGTTCTCCTGTAGAGGCCCAATATTTTGTTGTTCCCTAGAACACTTTATAGGAATTTATGTCTACCCTTTCTTAAAATATATTGTCTCTTGTGCTTCAGTTGTCCGAGCCCACTTCCCCTTCTTCACTTCCAGTTCTATTTATTGAAGTGCTTTGTTTACAATGCCCTGTTTACATGCCATTTACTCCATGAAGCCAGTCCTGATGACTTGTGCTAAGGACGATCTCTCCTGCCTGAAACCCCCACAGCATTCTCTTAGGGCCATTCTGAGACACCCTGCTCTGTGCTTGTCACCTGATCCCGTGCCTCCTATGAGATGGTAGTCCCTTGAGTATGAATGTATACCCAATTCTTATTCATATTCCTCATATTTCCCTGGGGTAGATGCTGAGTCAGTATTTGCTGACTAATTGATGCTGCAAGCTTCACACTTCTTTAGGTCAGTGGATTGGGTTAACATCTTAGCTGCAAGAACTGCAGCAGGAATAAATGAAGAAACTGAAAATCTGTCATTTCAATCATGATTGGATGCTCTGTGCGTCATTTAGTCTTTCTTAAATTTATTTTAAATGATAAAAGAGAATAGGAAACAAATCAGTTTGAAGAGGAGAGAGTTAAATCTGATCTTGACCTCATCACGAGAGCCTTTCTGTAAAATACCTACATCTTTTCCATTCCACACCTACTTCTTAAAGGGAATTGGCATTAAGGTGTTACCTGAAAGGAGCCATGGAGATAGTGACAAATGACCTCAACACTTTAAAGTGCTGTGAACGGGTGGCCATCACTTTGGCCCACTGTACTCTCTACGTTCTGATGTCTCATGGCTTTCCTTGGACCCCCACCACTGACACCTACTGTAATGGAGGGAATGGTGGTCCTGAAAACATAGATCCACAGCCTAATTTCCAGAACCTACATGTATATACATATATATATATGGTAAATGAAAAACATTACCTTATATGACAAAGGATGTGGTCAGGTTATGTTGAGAGGAGGCACTTGTCCTAGATTTTCTGGGTGGGCACTAAATGCCATTGCATATTCTTTCAGGATAGACACACAGAAAAGTCAATCTGTAGATAGAAGCAGAAATCAGAATGAGGGAGATATAAGCCAAAGAACACCAGCATTGCCCACCATCAGAAGCAGGGGAAAAGGTATGGAAATAACCCTACCCTGGAGCCCCCAAAGGGAACATGGTCTTGTCAGCGCAATGATTTTGGACTTCTGGCCCCCAGGTCTTGGAGAGAATAAATTTCTGTTTTAAACTGTCCACTTGTGGCAATCTGTATGGCTGTTCCAGGAAACTAAAACACTTATCCATCCTGTGGCACAGGTTATCCTGGTGTTTCATATTTGCACTGTGTTTTGACTTTCTCATGAGCTACTTGAGGACTTAGCCATCATGGTGCTTGAAACTTTTTCTTTCAACAGATATTTGTTGAGACTCAAGGGTGTGTTACTACTGCTTTGCGACCCAAGGTTATGAAAATATTAAAGCCTCATTTCTGACCTCAAGAAAGTCATGGTTTTTTAGAGGCAAAAGAAAAATATAGGAGGGGGTGGGGGCAAAGAAGCCTCCTGGAGGAGACAACATTGAACTGAGTTCAAGACATGAACTGGGGTTAACTAACTAGGCTGGGGAGTTAGAAGACCAAACAGTTTTTAGTTAGGAAGACAGCATGGACCAGGTCACAGAAGCCAGACCACATGATGAGCTTCATATGTAGGGAACTGGGGTTGCCAAAGCCCTGGTGGCAGTGATGAGAGTTGATGGGAACCACTGTGGGAAACAGGAAAAAACCCACAATTTTAATCTCTTAGTTAAATCACACATAGTGGATGGGAGGTGCTAACCATATCGTAGGTACTCCATAGATGTTCCTTGAATCGCTGTGTTAAAATGGACATGATTTATAATAAAAACTAGTAGCACTGCTATTAAGAAAGTAATACTGAGTAGATGTCTAAATTGGTTGGTTATCATCTGTGAGAGTGTGCTAAGGATAATAAAATTACGCATACATGTTTTTAAATACAGAAAGGCATAAAGGAGAGTTCACTACTTTCTTTCTACCTTTCAGATTGTTTTTATGAGGTCCATGGAGTGGGCTTGCCCAGTGCCTTGTGTACTAATTAAAAGCCTCTTAGACATCTGAGGAGCACTGTGGTGGCTCTGCGGTTGAAGGTGCTTCTCCAACACATCTCACCTACTGAGGAAACTCCTGGACAAGATGGAGAAGCAGAACAAATTGTGGCAGTGAAACCTAAAGCTACAGGGTGACTCCGATGTGAGTCTACCAGAAGCTCAAAGTGGAGATGTGTCTGAAGAAACAGTGGGAGATAGAAAAGTTAAAAATCCCCAAAGCATTTGATGAATGTGGGCTTGTCCAAAGTTCCCAATGGAGGTGTGTCCAAAAAAACAGTGGAAAGCGTGAAAGTTAAAAAAAATTTGCAACCCAAATATCCACTGATATAAACACAGAAAAGCAGCACTGTAGTTCCTAGAGAAGAAAGAAGAGGAGAAAAAAGAAGGGGAAAATGGTGAATATAAATGACTTGGGGGGAGGAGGGGAGAGAGACCTGAAGAAGCACAAAATGTGGAGAAGTCAAACAGGGAAGAAAATGACAATGAGGTGCCCAGTCTACCTCTGACAGGAGCTTTTGAGGAAGCTTCATTTGCTTCTCTAACTAATTTTTGTCAATGAAAATATTTAAAGGCAATAAAAGAAATGGAAGTCAGACCACTTCTGAAAAGCACAACCTATCTACTGGCATTGAGAAGATCAGCAGTGCCCAAACCCTGGCATTTCTCATCTCTGTTGTTGAACTCACTGTTAATTAAGAGTTCATGCGCAGGAGTGAAACAGGAGTTCGTGCTTCTCACCTTCTAGAGAACTGGAGCTGCAGACTTTGGGTGTTCTTGTGGAGCCAATGACTCCCCATCTTCACGCAGATCTGCTGAAGCACAAAAGCTTGCAAATGGGGTTGAGAACACGGTGGCCACACCAGGCTGTCTCCTGGACTATCTGCAGAATACTCCATTATAAAAACCTACAGTGACTGGTTATTGCTGAAGCTGATCACATACTGGATGTTGGGTTTGAAGAGCAATTACAGCAAATTATTAAGCTTCTGCCAACCTACACACTCTTTTCTGCCATAAAAACTTGAAAAGGTGAGGACCTGGAAAGGCTTTCTGTGGGAAAAGTCACCACGTATGTTGATGTTGATTATGAGAAAACAAATGCAAATGTGGATGCTCTTAAGAGCTGCTTTCTGTACATTCATTAAGAAAAACCAAAAGAAGAAACTGATGGTCATTTTGACAGATCATGAAATACCACTCACTATAAATTGAAGATCAACATTAATTTGCACGTCCTGGATGACCATGAAAAGCAGAAGCAAAATATGCTTACAACTACTTTTTTTCACTTCTGCAATGTGAATTCAGGAATATTGTTGTATGCAGCTCATTGCAACAGCAGGAGGGTTGGATATTCCTGAAGATGACTGGACAGGTCAATATGATACTCCAGACGACCTTAAGGAATATATTCATCATTTGAATAAACAGTCTTAAGTGAAAGAGGGCATGCCTTGCTCATTTGCATACAGAAGAATTAAGTTTCCTTCATTACTTGAAGCTATTCAAGATTTCATTATGTGAATTTGAATTTTCCTGGTCTAAAATTTTGACTTTCAGTCTCAGATTGAAAAAATGACTAATAAGAACTACTTTCTTCCTAATTCAGCCCAGAAAATATGAGTCATATATACCAATACAAGATTCCCCTTCTCTGAAACAGATCTTTAATACTAATAACCTGAATTTGCCACAAGTTGCTATTATTCCAGTTCGAGGTGCCTTCTTTTGTTGATATGAACATGAAAAACAATGAAGGCAAGTATCAAAAGAGAGGAGAAGGCAGTGGATTCGATTATCAGAAAACTAAAATAGTTGAAAAGTCCAATCTTTAAAGACATTCACAAGCTGGGCATGGTGGCACATGCCTATAATCCTAGCAATGTGGGAGGCTAAGGCAGAAGGATTGCAGTTGGAGGCCAGCCTCAGCAACTTAGTGAGGCCCTAAACAACTTATGAGACCCTGTCTCAAAATAAAAAATAAAAAAGACTGGGAATATATGTAGCTCAGAGATTAAGTGCCCTTGAGTTCAATCCCTGGTTAAAAAAAAAAAAAAATCATGTGACAACAGGCAATTCTCTTACTAAAGACATACCTTCCTTTCATCTTAGATAACTGTCCTTAAATGAATTTTTTTTTGCCTTGTTCTAACAAAGGAATTTTTGTAGACTTTTGAATTTGAACTGATTCAACAAAATTATGTATTGACTTGGGTTGCAAGCACTGAGCACTGTTATTTCCAGTAAGTCACTTTTTAATTTGGGGTATAAAACAAACTTCAACTTACCTTGGTTGCCCAAGGGCAAAGCAAGAAATCTTTTTGATCTTTGTTATGATTTTGCAATATTTTGATTTTTAAATACCGCCCCACCCAATTTAAGCCATTGTTTTAATATAACTCTTTTTGGACCTTTAGAAAAAATAAATGAAATCCTTTTATTATCTAGATGAAAACTCCAAATTTTCTTTATTATGAAAAGTGAGAGCTTATTTTTGAGAAGACAGCAGGTGTCATTGTTTATCTGGTCTTTGTACTGCAATGAAAATTGGAGATGTTATTTAGGCAATTAGACACAATGCTGCTGTCTCTCTGGTCAGTGAGCTGTCTCTGCACGGAATGATTAAGACTTTCATGTTGTTATCACTGAAGTCCTTGGAAACAGGTTGAAGTGGGAAAAGTAGGCATTAGATGAGAACTCTGTCCCTGTTCCCTATCCAGTTGATAGATATAAATGAAATTAAATGCCTCCTGTCCCTGGGTCATATCTGTAAGGACTGTGCTCATGTAATCTATGATATGAGCTGAAATCAACTGTGTTGAAAAAAAAGTTGTCATTTATGCTAATTAGAAAGTATTCTACACGTAAAAATCTCCAATGGGACATTTTAAAGTGAAGTAAGCAAGTACTTAGGAAATTTTTACTGTACATCAACTGTTCTGTGTTTTGGTAGACACAAGGAGATAAGATTTCAGCTCATAAAGGGCTTAAAGTTTTGTTGGGAGACATAATGATAAAGATACTTGACAGAAGTATGCATTTCTATGAAGCATCTTGTGACGCTTGGAAGTTCAAAGATGGAAAGTTTTGCTGTACAACCATGTTAAATGGTGAAAGAGGTGGGACTTGGGTCTGACCCAGTCTTAGAAGGCTGGGATGAATTGGTGTGGCAGAAGAAAGATCCTGAGTGGAGGGACAGTGAGGGTACAAAATAAATGAGCACGTTTATGGATGGAAAGGAGACCAGGGTGGCTGGAGTAGTGGATTTGTGCTCCAGAATTCACATGGGATGTTTTGGATACATAAATTGAATCCAGATTGCTAAAGGTATAGCATTAGTTTTCTACTGTTGCCATAAAAATCACCACAAAAGTAGCAGTGAACAACACACATTTATTACCTTATGGTTCTGTAGGTCAGAAGTCTTGTGGGTGCAACTGATTTCTCCAGTTTGAACTCATGAGATTAAGGTGTCAGTGCATCCAGGCTTTGGGAGGAAATCTGCTTCCAGCTCACTCAGGTTGTTTGTAGGATTGACTTCCATGCAGTTATATGCTAAGTTATAATGCCTGCTTTCTTGCTGGTTGTAGCATGGTTGTTATTCTCAGCTTCTAGAGGCCCCTTTCAATCTTTGGGCACAGCCCCTCTCCTCCATGTTTAAAGCCTGCAGTGGTGGTGTGTCTTTCTTACACTTTCTGTAACTCCTGTCTTCCTCTTCAGCTTTGTGACTCCATTTTTTTTTCTTTTTGCCTTTCTCTTCCACTTTTGGTGCCCAGATGATAACATTGAGCCCAACCAGATAATCCAGGTTAATCTCCTTAACTTCCTATTTTAAGATCCTCAGCCTTGCTTTTGTCTGTAAAGTACGTGTTGATGTGTAAGGGAACATATTCATGGGTTCCGGAGAGTGAGTGCCAAAGCTGAGATGGAATGCCATTCAAAAGGCATTTGAGAAACACTGTGGGCTCTTGAACAGAGGAGAGGTGTGTGGACACAGGGGGAAGGCTGGTGAGGTGGCATCCCTTCAAACAGTGTTGCTTAACTGTTCATTACTCTTACTGAGAAGCAGGGAGAAGGAAAACCACTGGTGGCTGTTTAGACCCAAGCAAATGTGTTCTGACCCAAATTTGCAAACCCTGTTCCATAAAAGAAAATCTTTAAAACTAACTGTTCATCTTTGCTAGAAGGCAGTTTAGCTTACTCTGTTGGGGTGTTGAGAAGTACAATTTTCATCTTCCCTCAGCTCCACATGGTTTATCGAAGTGTTCTCTCTAAACATCTGTAAGACTTTTCTTCAGAGCAGTTCTAAAATAAATATTCTTAATTTCATTGCCTTCCCAGTGATGTTTGAGCCCCTTACGTAGGCTCACATATTAGGAAGTATTCCACTCTGTCTCCCATCTCTAAACCCCCTCTGGTAGTTTCACTCATTCATTCATTCTTATTATTTGCAGTACTATTCCAGGTGCTAGGGTTACTATAGTGGACAAAGTCCTTTCCCTCATGGAGTTATCTCTGAGTGGGAGAAGATGATCAAGGATCAGATACATATCAGATGATGAAGATATGAAGAAAAAATTTAAGTGAGTTAGAAGAGAGAGTGATGGGTGAAGATATAAGGTTACATATGAGCAGACATCTGGAAGAAGAGGATTTAAGCCATGAATTTTTCTGGGCTGAGAGTGTTTTAGGCGGAGGAAATAGCAAATAAAATGACCTTGAGATATTCTTTGGAACATTTATGGAAAATAAGTGAATACAAATGTGGATGTGTCTCCCATATTGCATGTATTAGAAACTTAATCCCCAAAGTCTTATGTTAACAGTGTTTGGAAAAAGGACCTACAGGAGGTAATTAGGATTAGATGAGGTCGTGGGGTGGGTCCCTATAATTGCATTAGTGACTTTATAAGGAAAGGAAGAGAGGTCTGAGAAAGCCAATTTTCTCTGTTTCATCATGTCCACCATATCATGACCCAGCAGAAAGGCCCTCACCAGACACCAAGCGAGTCCAGTGTCAAACCCTTGGTCTTCCAGAGCCACAAGTCAAATAACCTCTTTAGAAATTACCTGGTTTGTAGATATTCAGTTACAGCATCAGAAAACGGACTAAGACAGAACTGGCTGGAGCAGAGCAAGTGAGGGAAAGGGAATGCTTAGAAACGAGGTCAGAAAGGTGGTGGGCAAGGTCATAGGAAAGCTGTCTAGGATCAGTCTGCATTAAGTAACATTGTAAACTGGGTCTGCAAGCTCTTATACACTGCTGACTCCAAGATTTTAGTAATTGCTGTACAGAAGGATTTTTGTGTCTCAAGGAATTTGGACCAAAGAACGAAATAGCATATTTCAAGTTCTGGGTATAGATTGCTGTGCAAAATTAACTTGTTATATGCATTTATTGACTATTGTTTATAACATAAACAAAGCTGCTCTTCTTCTATAATAAGAAGAGTTGGTAATATTGTACCTTTCTTATTTTCCACTCTCAATATTATTATACAATAAAAAGCTGAATATATAATATACCGCCGAGAGGGTAATGAGCAGGATTCAATCACACATTTAAATGAATTTTAAAAAATCTGAACCATGTCCAAGTTCTTCCATCTAAGCATCACTTAAGAATCTGTTTGTTCAGTTGAGTTTCATCTCTGCAGCTGCCAAGGCACTTCAGTTCTGCCAGCTTGACTCTCTGATTGCAAAATAAAGGGTGGTCACTTAACAGTGGATGTGAAGAATAAGTGTTCAGTGCAAAGAATGACATCACAAGAAATCCTAATAATAGAGAATTGGAGGCTTTTCTCTTATGTGCCCCTTGGCCCCTGGGCAATTCATTTTGAGAGGGTGTTCTCACCTTCCCCAAATCTAGGCAGCCTGTGGCGGGGGACAGGAGGTGCCTTTGGAAGATAGATGCACTTCACTGCAGCTTACATTCATAAATATTTTTGTAGTGTAATAGGCTGTCAAAACAAATCTGTGTTTTCCGCTTGTGTGTGCGTGAGTGTGTCGGCATGCCTCTCCATCTTTTTGTCCATCTAGAGGTAAAGCACAAATAATTTACCCTCCTCAGGGTGGATTTTTCCCTTAGGGCATACATTTGTCCTAAGGCGATTCATGGAGAACAGGCAAGTGAATGGCCTTTAGATCCATTAGATTGTGGCAACAGTTCCTGTGTTTTTATTTTAGCAATTCTGTGTCATTACTGCAAACCTGTGGTTCCTTTTAAGCATTGGACAATCTCATCTGAAGCTTGGCATTAGCTATAACTTTGAACTGAAGAGGGAAAGTCATGGTGATCTTGTTGACCCTGCAGTTGTGCCTGTGGGAATAGAGCACTGTGTGAGAACAGAGGCACCAATCTCCACTAAGCCTCATCACATGTTAGCTGTGTGACCTTTGGTAGTTCCTGAACTTCTCTGGATCTCCATTTCCCATTTTGTAAAATGAGGAAAAGGAAGACGGCTTCTTAGCAGTGGCTGTGAGACATGAGACAATGTAAGTTAAGTGCTTAGTGTAGTGCCTGTACCTGCTAAGTGCTAGAAATGGTAGCCACTTTCATTATCAGTTTTCTCTGGCTTATTTCATTTTGATGGCGCAGCATGTAGGCTTGGCAGAAAGCAGCAGTCTTTCTGGTGCATGAAAACGTAGGCCCCTAGAGGACAGCACATCAGACTCTACAACTCAATATATACCTGCCTTTGAATTTTTCACAATATTTTTCTCTTTTCAAGTAAACTTGGAGAAAACATTTTGCTGCTTACTGCCTGAATTTGCCAGCAAGTCTGGTTTCCAAGGAGATTGTAAATGGATGTATTTGTGTATGCTGATTTGCCTCAACTTTAGAAGAATTCCTCAGGGAATTCTTCAAAAGAAACAGAACATAATGGAGATGCTTTTTCTTTTCTCATAAGCCATAGAAGATTGTGTGTGTGTGTGTGTGTGTGTGTGTGTGTGTTCTTAGCAATTTAAAAGTTACTTAGCAGTGGTCAGGCAAAATGGAAAGATTTGCTAATGAAAGATTTATCTCCCCATGACAGCAATTTTATATGTCCTTTTAGATTAATTTGTCTGATTTTTTTTTCAATTTAGAAAAGCATTTAGTGCAATTTGGAACTGTAATCAGGATATTCTATACCATCTGCAGGACCTGATGTAATTTTCTAGCTTCACATCACAAAGAAGCTTGGAGCTGCAGGCTGATTTTCTACTCCAGAAAACCCAATAGCACCCACACATGGCCTATTTGCAATAGATATTCAATACTTGATGACTGATAATAAAGCTTTCCTCCTGTTGCACTGTTTCCATGAGAGGGCTCGGAATGAAGAATTCTACATTAGTATTTGAAAAATCATGGATTTCTGAACAAAGAATGCAGTTTTCAAAGGCTCTTGATTCAAACTCCAGATTGACAGCAATAGCCCATAGGATGTTGAGCCAGGCCTCTCTTAGTCTCTCTGCTTCTATTTAATGGGTTGTGGCTTATAAGCCTCACATGGAGAATTGTTGCTGTTAATTTTTTACATATCTAAATGATGCAAAGTTTAATTTAGAGCTCAATGTTGTTTATTCCACAGAATACTCTTATTTTTCACATCCACTGTTAAGTGGCCACCCTTTAGCTTACAATTAGAGAACTGAGCTGGCAGAACTGAAGTGCCTTGGTTGAGGCTTGCTGGCTTGATTATTCCTCAACATTGTACATTCATTCAGCACCAAGTGCCACAGTGTAGTCTAAGAAACACAGTCTCCTTGCATTCAGGATCACTTACTAGCTTCTTGACCTCCATAAAATTAATTCACCATCATGAGCTAAGTGAAAGACCTGACCTGCATCCTGCTCCTTGATAGGAGATGCTCTGTTAACATAAATTATTCCCTTCCTATTGTGCTAACTGGCATCCCATTGAGCAGATTTATATAGTTCTGTTCTTCAAGAGAGTGTATAGACTAGATGTCATATATGAAAGGAATAGTTATAGCATTAAACTTAAGCAACAGCTGTTCTGGTCTTATTAAAAAAATGAGTCTATGGAAAGTTATGATAAAAAGAGGGAGTGGTAACCAGGACCCAAGAAGAGAACCAAAGATATTTGGTTGGTAGCAACCTCAGTTCCTTGTACTGGAGCTACCCCTTTGCCAGCACCTTCTTCTCCAACAGCTGAGTTTAGTGAGGTCATGAAAGCTTAATTTCTCATACCTGTTTGTTAAGTGAGGAGATTATGTTTAGTTATATATTAGTTGTGTGAGATTAAGTATTAATAAAGAGTCTGTTGTCTCAACTGCTCCTAAATAGATCAAATGACACATTAATTTGCTTTTAATTCCATTATCTTTAATATTTTTAATTCAAACTGTAAGCCATGGGTTGGGAGTGCTGGGGGATGTACCCAGCCCCCACAAGCAGATTTGTTACCACCCCATCTGCCATCCCAAATGCTAAATCCCAGGAACACCACTGCTTTGCAGTATGTTATATTTTACAAGACTTTGAGTAAAGAGAAACACAGAAAGATAGTGACAATCACTGCGGGGCTAGAGAGACAGAGAGCATAAGGTTAGAGCTAAAACTTCTCAAAAGCAACTGGAGTGTTGGAAAAAGGAACAGAGGGAAGAATTGAATACATTTACCAGGGAATTAATGAATAGGCTAAAGGTATTTATGTAGGCAGAGAGCATATGGAAAAGGGGGAAATGAATCATGGAAGAAGGCAGCAAGGCTTACCACACAAGTTACTTCATCTTGAGACGTGGGTACGTGTATGTGTGCATATACACACAAACTAACCTATTTCATATACGTATGATTGGAGGAAGAAAAAGTTACTAAATCCAGTCCGTATTATATGAAGGAGGAAAAAAATAAATACCATGGGATTGTCTTGATGGTTGTGATCTGCAGTGTGATGTCTGCCCTATATCCTGAAGGAGAATTCTGTGGCAACTACCAGGAGCAAGCCAAGGAGCAAGGGGAAGGGTGACATAGAACTGAGATCTGTATGAATATGATAATTTCTTCTACTTCCTGGCACTTTTATTGCCCCCCAAACCCGTCTTGGATTCAAGAATTGCTGTCATGCCAAGAGACTGGTGTTGCCAAGGCCCAAATAGCTTCTGGTATTGGCGTCTCTTGCAAGAAAGAGTGCAGAGGAAATAGGAGGCTTGGAGACATTGTAGGTTTTGGAAAGACTATGGCATGATAGATTTGAAAACTTCTGCAAAATGCAGGACTATAGAAGTAGGGAGGGAAAAGGGAACTTGTTCTTCAGTGTCTCTGATGAAGAATATCTTGTCTCATTAAGTGCAATCATAATGTTGGGGATGGAGTTAAGGGAGCTATGGAGAATGAGGGAGGGTAGGGAGAGATAAAGCACCCAGAAGAGCCTGAGAATGGTACGGAAAGGAAAAGTGCCAAATGGGGCCCAAAGCAGTTGAAAAAAAGAATCTCTCATAGACTTACTCTGTAAAAAGCTGGTTCTTGTGCTGATCAGGCTGCCCCTGAAGGCATCAGTGTGGGGACTGAGCACCATAAAGCCTGTACAGAGAAGGGGTATAGTTGGTGCACTCTCCTTTGCCAGCAGGACAAGCTGTCCATGCCTGCAGGGTCTCAGGAGGTAGTACCCTGGTGATTCTCCTCTTCAGTCTGAACCCCGCCAATCTCCCTTTGAAAGCCATTAGAACACACATTCATTGCCATGGACTAAAGGAGAAATGCTCTGTATAAACAATTTTCGTACTTGCAGACACCCTAGTATTTTGGAGGTAAGATATTTTTCAGTTTATTTGCACCTGGGGAAGTTGATCAAAGAGGAAACTGAGGCACACTCATTTTGTCAGATGCAGAACCAGTCATACCAACAGTTTGCTTCTTGATTGCCTTCGAGGTTCAAGGACAAAGGATTTATTATCTCATTCCGTGGTGCTCCCAGGGCATCCAGCATAGTCCTGGCAACTAGAATGTGCCGTGATATTCCACTATTGTCTCAGAAAGCTGCTTCTTTCACTATAGTCAGTCATCACAATTCAGGAATGTTTGGGATTCAGAAAGAATCTGCTTTTCGTTTTTCCTTGAACTTGATCTGATTAACATGAAAGAAACTTGACTGTGATGCCTGGTTAATATCTTCCATAGAAAGATTTGACCTGTGAACATCAGCACAGGGCAGAGATTATTAGAGTCATCTTCACAAAGTCTATGTTAGCTAAAGATGTGGGAACTGGCAGGCAGGATAACTTGAGCAGGTCATGATGTTCTGAGAATCATTTGTGGGTTTGGTGGCAGCAAATGTACTAGGAAGACCAGTCACAATTAGCTGCAGTGGGCCCATTATTGACAGAAAATAGGTTCCCACAAGAAAGCCTTGATAGGTTCCACAAGAAAGCCAAAGAGTGGCAGATCATTTTGGCATCTACTCATTCCGACAAGTGGCTCAGAGATAGCATGAAGACTGAGAGACTCCATCCTGAGGTCAAGGTACTTGCTCATAGGTGGTTCTTGGTCTTCACATTGAAGGGACGACAACATCTGAAAATCAAGAGAAGAACCCACTAAGTTAGTTAAAGAGGCCAACTAGCATTTTTGGTACCAATAACAAACAAGAAACCAAACCAAAACAAGAACAAGAACACCCTGCCCAGAAAGTTGAAGAAAAGAAAAATTAGCATGAGTTCATCAAGGCTTTATGCAAGTTTGGAACTTCCTGGGAAGAGAATGATGTGGACTATTACCAACTAATTATTAGATGGAACTGCTGCCAGAGAGGGGGGAAACAGAAGTAAGAAGAATCAATCTTCCCTTCACAAAGTGCTAATTTCAAAGCCTGATTAGGCTTCCACAACTCTGATTTCTTGGCTGTGCCCAAAGTGTATGACATCCTGTTCACTCCATGCTGCTGCACTGTGTCCTCAGGTGCCACCTGATAGAACTCCAAAACTGACACCCGAATTCACACCTGCTCAGACAGGGCTACAGCCAAGCCAGCTCTGAGTTTTTCAGTTCTCATTTTGGAGGTTCAATCCCCTGGATGAGACATTGGCAGTCTTTCCCCTTTTCCTGACCGTCCCCAGACCCTAGGTGCCTAGCACCTTTTTTAGAACCGTGGGTCTGGTCAGTATGTCAGCTAAGCTAAGCAGTCATCTCTGCAGGATACCAGGTCAGTTCCTCACAGTCTCTGTGTCCTTGGGACCTCTCTTTCACCGAAATATACACTGCACTGCCATACCATGAAGTGACAACATCAAATGGCCTTTCTTCATATTTGGAACATAAGACATACTTGGTAAATGGGCACAGAAAAGGAGGGGGAAAATTTCTTTTCCTTAAGTGTCTAATGACTATAGAGGGATCTCACAGGTTTTGAAGTCTGGAAACCTGGGTTCCAATTTTGGCTTTTCCACTTATTTACTCTAGAGCCACCTTTTCTTTAAAGTACAGAAAAGCAGGGTTTGCATTAAATTGTCCATAGAAGGATCTGTTCTAGCCCCAGCAGTTTATTAGAGTCTGTGGAAATAGTTTGCAGTTGAGAAAGAGGTTTTGGGCATCCTGTTCTCTTCTTTCTGCCATTTGCCTTTCTTGACTTTTCTCTTCTTTCCTCCAGGTAATCTGTAAACACTTCATACAGTCTCAGGGTGTTTATCATGTATTGCCTTGACTTCTCACCGCCTATAAGATTATACATTTGGGGGCATCTGGGATGGCATTTTATTCCCGTTGGTTTTGCATGAAAGTACCAATCAAGGTGCCCGGCACGTAAATGTTTGAGGAGTTGTATTCTTGGAGTCCAGCACAGGTATTACAAAAACCCAACAGCATCTGCCTCATAGCAGGTGCCTGTGTCTGCGAGGGATTCCCAACTCCCTGTTAAGTTCTCATGTTTCAGATTGAAACTGTGGGTGGTCTGATGATTGGAAGTTGAAACCTTTTATTTCAAGTTAATTGGGTCAACTTGTATGTTTGTCCTCTTTTCTAGTTTCTCTTTAGATTTGTGGACCTTGGGTTTTTTTTTATCATCATTTATTTCAGTTTTTTGTTCAGCACTGTGGTACTAAAGATGACATACATCTACTTCTATAAATCTGTTGTCTTGAGATCAGTGGGATTTGGTGGGAAAGATTTGAGGCTTCCTCGAACAGTGACTGTTAAGGTGTCAAGTGTTCTACTGGGAAGCAGTTACTTGATGAATGGATATGAAGACATCTTTTCCCTTCTTTTATTATTTTTTCAAATATTACCTTGAAGTTGGGAGACCAGAGCAATTTATAGTAGTTACAGTCATCTCCTTTTGTTCTCAGTTTATCAGTTAATTTGTAGACTATGTTGAACCCCTGTATTGCCAAAGAGACTTAAATGGAAGGAGCTCTACGGTGCTAATAGTTGCCTTCTTATTTTCCCCCATTGTCTGAAGCCTTGCTTTGATGATTTACAATGTCAGTGGGATGCAAGTCCCCAGGGTTTGGTGGTGCTCAGTTCTGAAAGGGATGCTAATGAGATGCAAGTCTTGGGTTTGGTAGATATTGATTATGTTTCTTGAATGCCCAGTACTTGAATAGCCTGTCTATGTTTGCAGATTTTTTCAAGGCTTCCCATCACCAAGGAAGCTGGAAAACCCAAATACTTGCTTTCCTGGCCTTCCTTCCAGCTACAGCAGGAAATGTGACTAGGTTCCACCAACTGGTACATTCAACCTTTTTATGGAAGCTGATGAAACAAAGAAACTCAGAATACTCAAGTTTTATCAGAGGTTTCTGAAGTTGTGACTACAGTTCTATTTACAGTGTCCAGTGTCCAGCAAAGGGGTTGTTGGATATGCACATTGGGAGAGTTATGTCCAGTGATGCTGGTAGTTTGTCTTCAGGGGATCAACCGGTTCTGTTGAGAACTGGGACCTCGGTCCTGGTTGCATAGACTCTAAGCCTAAATTACCTTTGGTCATCCTAGATGTTCTTTAACTGTGTAATATATCTCAATGAATTAAATTTCTGCTTTAATTAGCTAGAATTTGTTCCTGTTGGTTGTATGAGAATGGAAATGGACATATTGGCCCATATTTCCAAGGGATTTATAATCCTGATGTCAAGGTAACACAAACAAAACAGCTGGAATATATATGATAGTGCATCAGATTACATCGAATAGGTACTGTATACTAAAAATACTGCAAAAATAGAGACTGGGAAGAGAAAATATAGTGTAGTGATTCAGACACCAGACTAAATGAAGGATTGTCATCTCATACACCCATACACCTTCAAGGGACATATAGATAAGAGTAATAAACACAGTAGGTGGGTGTTGGGGAAAATGAAATGAGATAGTATTTATAAAGTTCAGGGTATAGTTTACAATGAATTTACCATAACGGTACCATATTAATGGCAACAACAACAAGAAGAGAGCTAAACCTATAAAAGGAGCTAGTCCTAACCTGTTCTAGAGCTTTGTTCTTAAGGTGAATCAACTACATCTGTAGTTTTCCTGGTAAAGATTTGATATATCCTATTCAGATGAGTGTTGATGCTGAATTTTTAAATTTTTGACAATAATTTTGTTATTGTCATATCAGAATATGTCAGAAAGCATGTCTGTCATTGTTTTGCCTAATCTGTGATAGAATTGACCAGATAACCCATCTCTTGTGTTGTTTTTTTTTTGTTGTTTGTTTGTTTGTTGTTGGTACTGGGGAGTAAATCCAGGAGCACCTGATAACTGAGCCACATCCCCAGACCTTTTTTTGTATTTTATTTAGAGACAGGGTCTCACTCAGTTTCTTAGGGCCTAAGTTGCTGAGCTGGCTTTGAATTCGAGATTCTCCTGCCTCAGTCTCCTGAGCCACTGGGATTGCAGGCATGTGTCTCCATGCCTGGCAGATAACCCATCTCTTTTTTCCATCTTCTTCCAGATAAAATATAACAAGGTTTTCATGGTCTTCATTAGGACGTTCACTATTAAAATGAAGTGTTTCTAGGCAGGAACAATTTAGGACTCTTAACTCCTTCCTGGTTTGTTGGGTGGTGTTGGAAAAGTACTCCACAGTGTTATTCCTGCTGGCAGTTCAGAGGGCCAGCTAGTTCTACCAAGACCTGCAAGACACAATGTGCAAGAAAGGCATTTGGGATAGTATGGCTAAGGAAGTGATTGAAGTATGTGAATATGTTCCTAAAGAATTATTCTACTTACATATTTTTAATGTTCAGAAGACAAAGTTTAAAAAATTTTAGACTTCAATGTATATTACTATGAATTATTCCATTGTTTTAGAAAAATACTTTTGAAATAGGTTTGAATAGAACTATTTTATAGATCCACCAACAAATTTTTAAAAATTTATTAGTCAGTAAATAAATATTTTAAAAACAATATGTATTTTACTTATTTTTAGTGCTTCTTTTAATTTTCAGGAATATATTGTTTTGGATAATAAATTGAAAGGTCACCTTCTTTATTTGTATTTAGTCATTTACTTCTTATAACAAATCTCTGAAGTAGATTATTTTTTAAAAATTTCTATTTACAATTGAGGAAGCTAAGGACCACAGAAGCATAGTAATCTGTTGCTTTAAATGCCCAACTAACTAGTAGCAAGCTGCAATTTTAAACTTGGGAATCTGACTCTGGAGTCTGCCCACAATTATTCCTCAAAAGTAAGCCTTCACAGAAGAAGTAGGGTTTTAGCCCAAAGACATGACTGCCCACTTCCCTCCCTAAGAGACTTACTGTGTGCAAGTTTGAGCAACTCACTTTCCCCTCTGAGTGTCTGATTTGTCATGTCTAAAGTGGAGGTGCTATTGCCTGTTTTATATAGTTGCTGGGAAGATTCAATGAGTTACATAAAAAAGTACTTTTGTAAGCTGAAAATGCTGTACATATTTAAGACCATCATGTGTGGGCCTTTTCCATAAATTTAAGCCAGCATTGGGTGGGATGATCCCTAAACCAAAAGTCAAGGGGTACATTGGGTGATATGCAATGACTCTCAGTTGTTCCAATTTCTTTTTCTTTTTTCTTTTTTTTTTGGAACCAGGGATTGAACTCAGGGGCACTTGGCCACTGAGTCACATCCCCAGCCCTATTTTGTATTTTATTAGAGACAGGGTCTCACTGAGTTGCTTAGGGTCTCGCTAAGTTGCTGAGGCTGGCTTTGAACTCGCGATCCTCCTGACTCAGCCTCCCAAGTCGCTTGGATTACAGGCGTGCGCCACCGTGTCCGGCTTCCAATTTTTTATTTCCAATTGGACAAATTAGAAGATAACACTTCAGATGTGTGCAGAGAAACACCATGGTCTTATATGTCAAGATCCTCACATTGGTAACACAAAGCATATGCATATGTGGTTGAGTTGTCCTGGGTACACATATGTCACAGGATCAAGGAATCTGAAAGATTTAAAATCTGTTTTGTTTCTTTGAAGTGGCTGCCAGCAAAGATGGACCATTTCTAATTTATGTCTCTGCTTGCTTAGACTCCTGCTGCCTAAAATTTAGGTGGAAAATAGAAAAAGCAGGGAAACTGTGGCTGTCTGATGGGCTTTTTAGTGACCCAATGGAAGAAACCAGGTAATTTTCTATTCTCATGGCCATTACTCAGGTGTTAACCACTATCCTCTGGACAACCACAGGAGTTTGACTGTCTCTAGTCTGAATTCTTATGACCCATTTGCTTTGCTGCTGCCACATAGATTTTCCTAAAATGTAGATCGGATAATTCCACTGCCCTGCTTACAAACCTTCTGACTTTCCTTGTCCTTAAGATAAAGTTTGAAGCACTTTGCTGAGTAGGCTGGACATGACCCTTTTCCTGTCCCATCATCAGTTCCCAAATTTGGTGAATTGGACTGAATTTCTTGGCACTAAGGGTGGGTGTGTGACCCAGGCCTGGGTATTCAGATCACTAGAGATCCATTCAGGGAAGAGCGGAACATCCAGGTTAGGCTAATGCAAGTTAGTCCTGGGTTGAGGAGAAATTCCTGGTAATCAGCTAAATCCAGTCATAGTGGAGAACTCATTTACTTCTTAAGCCTTCTAGTCATTAAGTTATTGCCTCAAAATTATCGTTTTTCTATGACTTGAAACCAGAAAAATTCTTGCCTAACTCTGGTATAGCTATCACATTCTTCATGTTCTTTCCCAGGCTTCCCTCTCTGACTCATCTCCTATACTTCTGATTTACTATGTTGAGTTCTCCAACACATCCTCCTGTTTATACCTCTGAGCCCTTGCATAAGCTGTACTTTCAACAGAGATTGCCACCATTCTGCTCTCCTCCTTTATCCTCCCATCTTATTCTAGTCACCATTCAAAATGCCACCTAAGAGTGATGTGTTTTCAGAAGCTTCCCTGAAACCTCAGTCTGATTTAGCTTTCCTTGTTTGCTCTCTAAAATTGTTCTGACTCCACACTGTAACCACTGGTCCACTGTTCTGCCTTCCTCTCCAGGTTATAAAGTCCTTGGGAAAGGGCCCATGTCTTATTTAATGAGTATCCCTATCTCCTAGGAGATAGTGTTATGAGGTTCAATAAGTGTTTGTGGAGTGGCTGGGGATGTGGCTCAGTGGTAGAGACATGAGCAAGGCCTGGGTTCAATCCCCAACACCATGCACACAAAAAAACATTCATTCAACCAATAGAGATAATTCACACTTGGCTAGTATTTTTCCTAGTGTAGATAATTTTTTGCATACGAAAGCAATTTATTTGACTGACGATGTTTTGTTTAGGAGTTCAGTGCTCTTTCTAGCCAAATACTACTTAGATGAAATTCATTTTAGACCAGTTCCCTTCTTATTCTAAAATTACTTGCTCCCAGGAAAGGATACTCCATGAATTGGTGTGGGATTATCCATCAGTCTTCTGGAGAGGCCTAGAACATTCTGGACTCAAAGAGGGTTGCAGGAAATCTCAGAGCAGACCCTGACCAGTAAGTTTGGAAGTGGCTGGTATGCATGTACTCAGGAAATGATGCTGTTACTTATGCAACACTTCTAGAGAGTTTATTACTCACCTTCCATTCATTTCTCAACTCATTCCTATGAGTTGAGAAATTCCTATGAGTTGGGTGGCAGGATCCAGATATAGGATCCACCCCTAAGGAATGTTATTGATGAGATTATTAATACCTGATTATCACAGACCCATAGACGTATTTTTGCCCTTATTTGACTTGAATTCAGATCTACCTTTGTGCTGATAAATACTCATGTCAGCTCAAACTTTTTTCTCCTGTCCTCTCTGATTTCCAGATTTATACTCCCCTTTCCAAGTGCTCTGTAACAGATGTTTTCAGTTTTCTCCTCCTCTACATAGCCAATGAATATTTGATACCCCAAAGCTCATCCTGGTCTTTCTCTGTTGGTATTCCATATTCTATTCCTTTGAGATCTTATCCCACCCTTGGCTTTGATTATCCCCACCACAGACATAACTCACAAATTTGCATTTCTAACACAAGCTTTCATCTCAGCATCAATTGTTACTTAATAGCTCCAATTAGATGAGACTTCAACTCATTGTGTCTATACCCAGATTCTAGATCTGTCCCACACTTTATCCTTGATCTGTGTCCTCAGTTTCAATGAGGGACATCATTTTGTATCTCTTTCCTCAAGTCATAATCTCTGGTGTCATTTTTCATATTTTCTTCTGTCTTTTGTTAATCCATATCCAAGACCACTTGATTTTATGGAAACATTTTATGAGTTTTTTTTTTCACCATTACAATCCAAATCTTTTCCTGCTACTAAAATAATCTCCTAAATAATTTCTGAGTTTATATTCTTTTCCCTCTCCAATCTATTTTTCACTCTGAAATGCAAATGATGTTTTTCAAAATGTTAATTTGTTCTGTGTCACCACACTGTTTAAAAATCTTTAATAACACCCCAATTTTCTTAGTCATGGTAAAATTCTTTAACTTGACCTGAAAGGTCCCATATAGTCTAGCCTCAGTGTGGTTTTGCCTCATCCTATACCATTAGATCACACTGGCCTTCATTCAACCCTTCCTATTTGCCAGTTTCCCTCCCAGAGTAAGCATTTTCACATGCTCCTTTACTTCTCTTGATCTGGTTAAATCCTGCTCATCCTTAGATTTTATTTCAGTGGCTACTCCTTCAGGGAAGCCTTCCCCACATGCCAGCTTAGGTCTTATTAGTGCTGTCACAGGGCTGAGGACCTCTCCTTCACAGCACTTACTACATTCTATTATCACTTTTGTTTGTGTAATTATAATGTTTCATTTAGTCTAGACTATTAGCACCATGAGGAAAGGATCATCTGATGTTGCTTTTTTTGGGGGGCAGGGGCAGGGGTTAAGTAATGTTACATAATAAATAACTCAAAAATTTAGTGGTTTAAAATATTTATCATCACATGAAAAGATGCTCAACATCATTAGTTATTAGGGAAATGCAAATCAAAACCACAGTGATGTGCAACCTCACACCCACTATGATGGCTATTAAAAAAAGTAAAACATAGCAAGTGTGTGTGAGGAGGTGGAGACATCGGAGCCCTTGCATATTGTTTGTGGGGATGTGGAATTGTTCAGATGCTGTGGATAACAGTTTAACATTTCCTCAAACAATAAAACAGGGACTGGGAAGTAGCTCAGTGGTAGAGCACTTGCCTAACATGTGTGAGACTGTGGGTTTGGTTTCTGGCATCACACATGCACAAAAAGAGTTAAACAGAGAATTATCATACAGCCCCACAGTTTCACTCCTAGGTACCTACCCAAAGGAATTGAAAATAGGTACCCAAACAAGTTCATGCAACCTCTGTAGCAGCATTCGTCACAAACACCCAAAGGTAAAAATTGCTCAAATGTCCATCAGTGAATGAATAGATAAATAAATTTTTACATATATACATTTATATATGTATATATATAAAAATGTATATATACATATATGTGTATATATAAATATTATTAGTTCATAAAAGAGAAATGAAGTTCTGATATATACTATAATGTGGATGAACTATAGGATAAATACTCCTATTTTTGGTTAATTTCAAGCTATCAATTTAAAGTCACAGATTGCAAATCTGGGAAAAGATATATATGTTTGGCTCATGACAGTTAATAAGAGGCAACTGCAGTATACAACAGTGTGTCCCTACTGGTCAGAGTTCAGCCAACACCTTGCCTGTTCATCTCTGGTTCTTCCAGGACCATCAGAATCAAAGATCTACTCTGATTTGCTGCCCTGACTTTTGAATTGTTCCTTTCATTCATTCTCTCAACAAATAATTATTGGGCAAACCCTATATATATTTTTGTTGGGCTCTCGGGATGAAATGGTAAATAATGCAAATATGGCCTCCACCCTTATAAACACCTACTCTTCCTTGCTGAATTAGTGCTTCCAGATCCTCCCAAAGGAGTACTGATTCTCTGGCATTGTGCTCAGTGATGACCCATGAAGGTGTTATATTGGTGTCACCTCAGTCAGAAAGAAGACTCCTGGTTTCTTGTACAGTCCATGCATAGGATGAGGATACTGTCACACAATTGTCATTTACCACAGTCTTTTGGACAGGTTCTTTCTGGGTTGGATCCAAATATTCAATTATAGCTCAACTATATAATCAATTTTGATAACATTTCTTCATCACAATTTCAAAAATTAGAGATTATTTTGACACCAAACAGAACCTGACTAAATCAGAATGTGTTAATAAGTTTTATCGCATCCCATAATATTCAACATAATGTGACCAGTACATTTACATGCACTTGGGATAAATAAACCATTTAGATTCTCACACATATGAAGGAAAAAGAAGGTACCATTCTCAGAAGGTTGATTTTTTTTTTTTAATTAAGCCATAGTTCACATCTTTGGGGAACTAAATGCTCATTTAAAGTCAAATACTAAAGCTTGTGTTATTTTTTTTCTTTTCTCTTCAGATATATATAGCGCTCTTTTGCTATACTATTAACCATGGACATATGTTCTTCATTTCTCTGTGTTACTGACACACAAGTTTTTTTTTTTTTTTATTGGGGGGGGGAGGTGGTGGAGGGGGGGGGGTGATTCAACAAATAATATATAACAGCTGTTGCAAAATAGATATATATATTTTTTCAGATGACTGATTAAAGTTCCAAACACAAATTATGCCTTAGCGAACAAAGGAAAAAATTGTGATTTATTTACTGTGTCCAAGACCCAAATACAAGACTTAGTACAATCAGTCATCTATGACACAGCTTTAATATTAATTGCTCTTGGAAAAGTAGTAGAATAGCAACTTTTGTGTGGGCAAGTAGGTGGGGGGCCACATATTTTCAGAACGCAAAGCGGTGGGTTACCCTCTTATAGGGAAATGAACTTGGGAAACAGTTACTCATCTCAGGAGAAGAACATGCTTCTCAGCTGCCAAGGTCACAAAGCCTGAGGTCCTCCTAAAAAACTGATGTCCTGTTGAGGCAATTTGATCTAACAATTGGTTACTTCTCCACACAAAATACATTGCCTTCCTGCCAGTTCTCATGGGTATGTAAAGAAAAATAACTACTTGCACCAAATATCTTGGGCACCAATGTCATTTCGGGCTGTGACTGATGGGTTGCAGTAAAGTTCTATGGAGGGTCCCCCATAGATGACCCAGTAGAAAGGTCGTTATTCTGCTAAATCCCGTGAGAACTGGTGTGACTCTTCAGTCCAACTCAGTGGCCAGCCATGGGGAAGAAGATTATGGAGCAGTGATTATATGTTTGTGTTTGACCCAGAATGGAGAGTTAAAACCCTGACTGGAGAGAGCTTATGTGTAGCCTTTAGTGTCAGAATGAATTCCTCTTTCCCTGTGTGCCTATAGCGCTGGATTCTACCATCTCCATGGTTCATCCTTTGTCTAATCTGTGCTGAGAGATTCCCCAGGTTGGGGACCATCCTGGTTCATCTTAATTTTCTCTCTGTTCTTGACAGGAAGAGAGTGAGCATTTGTTGAGTTGAAGTGAGAGGGAATTAAGTTATTTCACAGGCTTTGCAGTCCCCAGCGGATCACACATTTTCTGTCTAATTAATAGGGACTTTGGCTGCCTTGGCTACCTCTGATACACTTGTACCTCCTGGGTCTTTGCATTTTCTCTCTTTCTTTTTCAGTCTTTCTCTGGTAATAATCATACCTGTCTTATCTGTCTTATAGATAAGACAGATATCTGTCTTATCTTCTTCACAGGGCTTTTGGTAACATCCAGTAAGAAAACAGGTAAAATTCTAAAGAGTTGGGGAAGGACGGGGGGCACTTGTGGACTTGCTTTGCCTAGGCTGGAATCCCTTACAGCCTCTCTACTGGGCAGACATTGGGCTTCTGCTTTGGGGTTGAAGGGGTTCCTAGAAGATGCTGTAAAGCTGTAAATTGAGGCCTCCAAATACTATAGCTTTTTTCATTTCTCAATTATTGAATAGGAAATTCTCTCCTATGTCCCTTTCTACCTATTGGAAGAAAAAAAAAATAACCAAGACAAGTCAGGTTTCTTAGTTATTTCAAGTTTTAAACTCAGCCATTTCTGTCTTTCTGGTGGCAGACTTGAAGGTCATGCATGCTTACACAGAGCCAGGTCCTGGAGAAATGTGCTGTGCTGGCACCTACTATGACACAGTCCCTTTCATTCTGGCACCCACCATAGTATCCAAGTTCCCATTTATCTCAGATCAGCAATGTAGACCTGCAGATCTCAAAAGCTTTAGTCTCAGGAACTTTTCACACTCCTAAAAATTATCTTGTCCCTTATAATTTTTTTTGTGTGTTCTGTCAATATTTATCATGTGAGAAGTTAAAACAGAGCATTTTGAAACATTTATTTATCCTTCATTTAAAAACTAAGAACTATTAAATGTTCACATAGTACCACTGTTTATATAAAACAACTATTTTGGAAATAAAAATTAATGGTTAGAGTATCTTATCTTTTAAAAGAACATTTCTGTAAATTTCTTAAATATCTGGCTTAATAGAAGAGAGGTGATTTCTCCTGTGTCTACATTCAATCTTGTGATAATGCTATTTTGATAGATACATATAAATACAATTGGTCTCATACAATTATGTTGTTGGAAAACAGGAATATTTAATAGGCTTTGAAGATGACTGTACTTATTCTTCTTTAATACTATTTCAAAACTCAGCAAGTGTTAGTTTCTTAAAGGTTGCAATGTGGAATCTGAAATCAAAGCAATAAAATTTTCGCAATCAGTCACATTAAAATGTATTGGGTTTTCTTGTGCTTTTTCACTCATGCATGATTTCATACCATCAGTCATTTGAAAAATTGGTTTGTTGAGTTTGGTAGATCTTCTAAGTGTTGACACATGTCATTATACAACACCAAAATTCACATTCATTAATATCATCTATTTCATGGGAAAAGGCTTTAAGTAGTAGGCTGCTGTCAAGCTCACAGTGGTGGAGACAAGTTTTCCAAAGTTTTCCAAACTTCTCAAGTTTGACTTGAGAAGTTAAACTGAATCATGGAAAGCTGGTTCTATCAATTGTCTTCTTTGACAAGCCAGGAAGTTCACTGGTTCATTTTGAAGAAAATACTGAAGACTACCAAGACTCCAAGTGTGAATAACCATAATTGTCTTTGGTCTTTCATGGGAATAAAAATGATGTACCTTGGAAAAATGCAGCTGATCCAGCTTGAAACTCAGACTCACTCCCACTCTTCCTTGAGGCAACTGCTGCTCTTTGAACGACAAAGTGCTCTATGCAAACTATCAACTTAATCATATAGAATATTAGAAATACGCCCCAAAAATGAGAACGGATGCAATTTATAACTTGTACGGTGTCATATAGTCCTTCTTCAGGGAAATAGGCATGGATTTAACATGGGCATGTGGTGAGAAAGAATGTGACAATCTCCAGCACCGTTTGTTGCCACGACCTTGCTCCACACCAAGGTCATAACAGCTTGATGCACTTTTGCTTTTGCATCATCAGTGAAAATATCAACAGGTTGAAAATGAAACATCTTAGTATTATTATAAAAATAATTTTAACCTCATGATGCCCTGAAGGGGTGTTGGTGTCCCCAGGAGGCCCGGGAAGCTGATACCTGCTTGCCTAAACACAGAATTCTCTTCAGACTGCCAGACTCCCATAGTCCGTCCAGTTCTCCCTTAGCTGGGTCCAAACAGTCGGCCTTGAGGGAAGGCTTTGGGCTGCTCTCCACAATTTAATAGGGGCATTAGGAACTTGTGAGTCTGCCTCTGGCCACTCACGCCCAGTATTGTAATGTGATGTCTGCTATCCCTTTGGTTGCTGTGGTGGTGTGGAGATGCTGAGAAAATAGCCATCATGAGTCAACCCTATCAGTCTCAGATCCCCAGATTTGTGTATGAGAGGGTTGGTTTTCATCAGTTTCAGGACTTGATGGGCATAATATTCCCACTTGAGGAGACTCATCAACATTCTAGTTTTGAACCTACATCTGCCTTCTATGATATTCACACATTGTCAAAAATCCCATCTTTTGGACTTCCAAAGAATAATTCTAACCCCTTTTGAAAAAAATCTTTTTGGCCTTTTTAGGTCAAAATGTCCATGTCACTTCTGTTCTTAAAAATAATGATAATGGTGAGAATGGACAACTGAATTATAAGTTTTTGCACAGTTATTTATACAGTATGATTTTGGGCAAGTCACTGGTTTAGGTTTAGGTTTATCATCCATAAAATGAGGATAATTATTCTTACCTTGTAAGGTGCTTCCAGGTGTGGGGATTTAATGAAATAAGTCTTTTAAGGAATCAAATGAAATGTTAAGTGCATAGCAGATACACAATTTTTTTTTCTTTTTGGAAAAATGTCAATTGCTAACAATTTTTCCTAAAATAGGAATTTTTTAAAAATGTGATAACAATGTGATATTATTGTTGCTGGTAATGGCACCATGTTTTCAGGTTTTATTAAGAGTAATTGCTGTACTTCCACCTCGGTTCTTCAAAATCTATACATTTGATCCTATGATCTATCATCTACAGCAGCAGAACACTGAATTGTTGTGGTATCTATAACAATAACTGTCATTTGGGGGTTCTTTTGATTTCTTTTTGGATAAGGGAATGAGGGGTTGTCGAAATAAATGTTCAGGAATCTGAGATGAAAACCTTAACTATTCATATTCTAGGGGTCTCCATAAGCAAAAGTGAAATGGACATCTCATATTTCACAGAGGGAATTGAAGCTAAGGAGCAGTTGTGAGGAGGAAAAAATCCCTTATCATGTCAGCAGAAAGAAGAAAATGGATCCAATGGCTTTCCCTTTTTCCGATAAGCAATGGAACGTGACATGATAGCTAGGACCAAAAGAGTATAGAAGAATGATTTAATTACCAAGCTCTCATAAACTTAAAGTTCATTAAAAACAAAGTTGAGAGATGTGGAAATGTACAAGTAAAGGATGCCATGGAATCTTTGGAGAGATAAAGATCATGAATCTCTGCAGGGCCATTCTAGCCAGTAATAGCATGGTGATTGGGGAAGGCCTCTTACAGCTTTGTGAATTCCAGGGCACCTCATTTATCTGGAATGATGCTCCACAGGAATAAGCTATTTTGGTGAGGGGGCGGGGTGGGGGGACCGGAGAGATCAGATAATTAAATTATACTCCTCCTAAAACTGAAACTATTTTTTTTAATTTTAAAAGATTGGTTTATGACCCAAGGTTTGAGAATTAGTTTCGGAGAGTTTCTTAACTGCCTAAAATTACATGGAAAAATTTGTGCATATTTCTGATAAGAGAATCCATATTTCTATAAGTTTTTTCAAAATCGTCTATCATCTAAAAGCATGGAGGACTACTGCTATAGCAACCATTGAAGTACTTTTTTCTCACTGATCACTAATTGTGAAACTCTTCTAGGCATATTGTGTTCTTATTAGTCTATCCATTCTTATCATTTCGGGTTCTTGTGTTGCCTTTTTGTGTTTTGTCCTGTTTTGTCCTTTACTGATATAGCTATCTTTTCCCGTGTTACCTGCAAAGTTGCTTCTAGCAATCTCTTCTGGACTACGGTAAAGTAGTTGGAAAATAAAATATCAAAACCTGTTTAGAGTACTAGTGAGTAGATTCTTAGCAGTTCCTCCTATGAGTAAAGTATGAGATGTTGGAACAGACTATAGAGCATCTCTTGGTAAGTCAGGGACAAACTTTGCTTCCTTCTTGTTCTTTACTTGTGACCTTGAGGACCAAGCTGATTCCCCAACACTTGAGATATAAATGGATTATTGACACAAAGTAGAGTCCACTAGGATGCAAATTCCACTCTGTGCTGTTAGGCTTTGCATGAGTCAACTGTTGACACAATAATACTATGTAAGGAACCACCACAACTAAGTGACATGCAACAATAAGCCTTTATTTCTCTTTGTCTGTTGGTCAGCTAGACATTTGCTAATTTAAGTGTGTTTAGTTGGGCTTGGCTCAAAACTGTGGATTGGACACAGGACTGCCTAACATGTCAGTCCTAATATGGACTGATGGCTGTTTGAGGAAAAGGTAGGAGACAAGAAAGCTGAGCTGACACATTTTGTCTCTAAAGGTCTAGACTGGTCACAGACACATTCTTACTTCCACCCACCTTCCACTGGCCACAGCTAACCAAATGGTCAAGCTCACCCACAGAGAAAGGAAGAATATTCCTCCCAAAGATAGCAAGTGAATTATTTGCTGAACAATTAATTGACCACAAGCTGCTCCTTATAAGTGAATTCAGATTTTTTAAAAAAGAAAAGTAATTACAGATCTCTTTGCTGTGGTTTTTTTTAAAAGGCAGATTATGCATTCCAGTAAGATATCAGAACTTTGAGCAGTAAGGACTCTGGATTGTTATTCATCCTAGGAGTGTAGGTAATGGACCAAAAACCAAAACAAAACAAGACGCTGGTTTAATAACTAAAGGAAGAAAATATTACTAATAGTCCCTCAGCCATGAAGTTTCCTCCCCACTTCCGAATCAGTTTATGGATATTGTCATCTGAGTTGCTTCCAAGAGTTCCCATGATACAGTAATCCCACAAGGGGCAGTTTGTTTGTTGTTTCTGAGAACACCATCTGCTCTGAGCAATGTCTATCTGAAATCCCCTTCTTCTTCCATTATGACAATGACTCTGTGTAAATAGAGAAATTTCATTTCATAACTTATTCATGGCTGGGAAGAA
>JAJEJO010002641.1:356594-382846 GCA_020662805.1 Glaucomys volans
TTGGCCACATTTTCAATTTTGATGGTTAATAATGAACTGTGTGTCCTTGGGAAAGTGATCCAACTTCTTTGATCCAGATCTCATGATCTCTATAGTGAGTATACTAATGCCTAACTCACAGTGCTGTGAGTTCCATGCAAATTTGCTCTCAGCTACCTATACAATAGAAATCCTTAGATAGTATACATGAGTAGAAGAAACTAAGAAGATTTTGAGTCTAGAGCTTAAAACTTGTGAGCATGAAAATAAAATGAAGTGCACCCTTCGATTCTAATGTTGGCATCTATAGAAAATTAAATAGCAGAAAAGAAGAGGAATGAGTTTCCAACCAGTCAGATTTGATAATGATTGTTCACAGTCATTGATTTTTTACCTTTACACATCATGCAAGTTTGGAAAAGGTTAATTCAGACAACATCCTGAATCTTCTATGAATGTTATATGAATGGGAGGGAGATGGATAAATTTCCCTGATTTCAAGTGCCTAAATATTAACTTCTTATAGAGAGACAATATTTAACTCTGTCATGAAAGCTATTTCATCTCTGAACACAATGTAGAATGACCTGTGAGTAAAATATCAAATGCATTCTTGTTTTACATACAACAGAAACCTTCTCTAAAATGAATACTTGTATAATAATAATGGCAATGACTATTTTGAATGAATCCCAAGTAAGAAACTATGCAAAATGCTTCATACAAATTACCTCATTGATCTGCATGAGAAGTCGGTATCCAACTTCCACAGAAAAACAGAGACACTGAACACTGAAATACTTAAATTGATGACAAGGCAAAATTGCTCATTTTTGCAGTTATCCTGGATTAGGAAAAGCTACCACAAAATAGTCAAATGTGACGAGTGCAAATGGAAAGACACAGCTCAGTAGGGAAGGGTACTGGTCATCTGCGACCTTCACTGAGTTCCATGAAGGTGTTTTTATTCGCTTAGGAAAGAACATTTTTTGTGTGTGCTTTTTAAAAAAATATTTTTAGTTGTCAATGGATCTTTTATTTTATTTATTTATATGTGGTGCTGAATACCAAACCCAGAGCCTCACACATGCCAAGCAAACGTTCTACCACTGAGCAACAACTCTATAGCCCCTTGTGTGTGTATTTTTAAAACAGAGAAATCTTGCCTTATTAACGGAAACTCTACAGAATACTGAAAGGCACAGAAAACAGGCTCAGTTTTAAGTTACACAATACTTTCACATCTTCCCCAACTGAAGGACGTTTCTCCTCTGTATCAAGAAACCTCTGCAGTGGTTGTCACAGTAAATTCAGAGGTTGGATGTGTAGCTGAAATTTTTCACTAGGGGGCAGTCTATCACTGAAATGTGAGCTGTTGCTTTTTTCATCATCTGATTTCAATAAGAAACTGGCCCAGGGAGTCACACATTCTCGGCACAGCTTCTAAAGGAAAATTGATGCATCTGTAAAATGTCGAATCAGCACACTCAGTGGTGAGTAAAGGAAGGAAGAAGTCTTGCATAACATTAAAAGCCCAGCATAAATCGATGGCTAGGCATACAAATCCTGTGAGCTTTGAACACAAAACCTCGAGATGTGTGTATGCTGAGTGGGGGAGCACGGCTATTGTCAGGTTTTTAAAGAGATTCACAGTTTAGCTTCTTTTATGCACACTTGCACACACATGCAATAAGTTGAAAGGCACTGTGCAAGAACATTTTATGATTGGGAAGGAATTGAAAGAAGTAGAAACTGATTAATTCCTCAAGCTCTGAAACCCCAGGTTTAAACTGAGCGGAACACAGTGGTCAGGCAGTTCCTTCACTGCTTGGTGACTTTTGTTTGACCCTATATATCTGTCTATTGTTTTTCCTCTTTGCCACTTCTTCTCTTGCGTTTTATATTCCTCAAGTGATCTCACCTAACAAAATCAACAGCCCAGCACCGAGGAGAGTCATGACTGTGTTTTTTTAACCGGGCTCCAAATGGTCTCAGAACATTACACAGAGGCAATATTTGAAATGTGATACTGCCCAGTTCTCCTACAAGCCAGCAGAGCTGTCAGGTCCTATTGTGTCTGTGATCATAAAAGGCAGCTGAGAGCTCCAACATCCCTGAGTGACTGGTGTGACCTTGTGTGGTCTGGGAACTGGAACAGAACTAAGGGTGGCCTGGCACACTGTCACCCAAGATCCATGTGCAGCACAGGGTGGCCTTGGGAATGCATGTGGAAATGGAGCACTATGCCCAGATGCAAATGGAGCTTTAAAATAGGGACAGAAAAGAAATCAATAGATTAAAGGTAAGCATCCACAGCAACTTTAGGCTCAGAATCAAGAATTATCCAAAAAGGTGTAGAAGCTGGAACTCTACATCAGCATGATTGGGCTTGAGTGTTAGCTCTGCCTCCTTTTAGCTGAATGATTTGGGCCAAGTTACTTTTCTGTGCCTTAGATTCCTCCTCAGTAAAATGAGTACTTATAATAACATCAAGCACATAATGAGCTCAATGAAGGCTAGCTATTGTTATTATTTATAACGCAGAGATGAGAGAAGAGGACTTTATGAAAAATTTCAATTTCTTCATCTGTAAAAGGTGGGTCATAGTAGAATCCACTTCATAGAAGTGTTGTAAGAATTAGATAAGCTATTATATATAAAGTGCTTAGATCAGTACCAATAAATAGTAAGTGCTCAATAAATGTTAATCATCATTTAAAATGTTAATCATCATTGTTGTTATTATTGTTAGAAACCTAAGTGGAGATAACGATACATTCCATTCTAGAGGGCGACTTGGGAGGTTGAGGCAGGAGGATAGAGAGTTCAAAGTCAGCCTTAGCTAAAGTGAGGCACTGAGCAACTCAGTGAGACCCTGTCTCTAAATAAAGTACAAAATAGGGCTGGGGATGTGGATCAGGGTCCAGTGACCCTAGTTCAATTCCAGGTACCCCCCCAAATATATATAGATGGGGATATTTATGGATTCTTACTGTTCGAAAGAGCACACACCTGTCAACCTTTGTGCACATACATTCTGGAGTCTTTAGGCATGCCACAAGGCTCATCTAGGGATTCTATAGACATCCTTGGACCACGGCTAAGAATTCCTGCTGTACAGACAAGAATATAACTAGAAGAGATGATGCTTAATACAGACTTCATTGTCAATAATAAGGTAGGGAGGATACTCCAGAAATCAGCAGTTTCTAAACTGATAGTTCTTAAATTGTTGATGGTGGGAACACAATAATAACCCAAGATGCTTATTAAAATTAAGATTTTTGAGCTATTCCCCTATATATTTGAGGGTAGTAGATGCTATGGTTTGAATATTCATAATATCCAGTTCACACGCTGGATACCGACCCCTATACAGCATTGTTGAGAGATGAAGTTGTTATCTTTAGTGTTTTTATTACAGAAGCGAGTTTGGCCCTCTCTTGTTCTCCATCTCCTTCTTTCTCCCTTTCATTTTCCACTGTGGGATGACACAGGGAGAAGGCTCTTGCCAGACACCAGCACTTTCATATGGGACATTTCAGCCTCCAGAACTGCATGAGGGGAGATTTTCTCTGCCTTTTTTGTTCTATCTGGGGCCCCAGCTGAGGGTGGATCTTTCAACAGTCCACAGACACATGTCAATCTGTGGAAACATGCTCACAGCCACACCCAGAAGTAATGCTTTAACCAGTTCTTAATCCTGTCAAATTGACTCCTAAAATTAATCATCATAATGGGTCTTAGGGGTGGGGTAGCCCCAATTGATTTTTTTTTTTTTTTGTAAGAGGCCACTGAAGCACACTTTGAGAACTATTCCCTTAGTTTTGGAAGATCTTGAACCAGGTTTTAAAGGCATTGGGTTCTGAGTAAATAGAATCATTTTAAAAAGAGAGAGAAACCATTTATATAAATTAAGCACCCCAGCAAGAATGAAGAAGAGCTGTACTAATTCAACTCTCTGGAAGGCCTAGAAGAGGTCTGGGTATAATTTTCACAAAGATAACTTTTTCTTGAGAGATGCAAGTTATACTACCAAAGTGTTCATGACAGAGCCATTGGATCTCAAACCCACTCTTCCTATGATGTAGTTGTCTACTTCAGCTCCAATGGAGTTGACTGTGTCATTTTGTACATAGTGGTGTGTACTTATTTATGCTCCAACCCACGATCATTTGATTACGATTTTTTTTCTCAGCCAGGTGGCAAACTTGAGGTCAGGAACTATATTTGATTATTTATATCTATTCCTCCACTCAGTCACCCTGTACAGGGTTCAGTAGATATTATTTCATAGATTGAATAACTGCTTAATTAGCTTATAGATGAGGTAGTTGAAAGGCAGTAACATGGACTCCAGTGGACCTCATGATAGTAATCTAACCTGATTCTAGCCATGGTAGTATAGAAGGGCTTCATGATAAAGTGAACTCAAATTTATTTTGATCCCAGCCGTCATTAGCAGGTCTGTGATATGGAGTATGCAGTAAGGCTCCTTAGGCTGCGTTCTCGGTTGGCAATACTAAATGGTTTGGGGAAACATTCCAACATTTATGCGGACCCAGCTTTCACCAGCTCACTTTGGAAGGCTCCTGACTTCTTAAATGTTCCCAAGGGCAGGGGGTACTACTTCTTCTCTTCTTATCACACTAATACCACTGTTAAGGGTAAACTTGAGTGAGACCAAGAGCTAAGTAAACACTGTTCTCTGATCCTTGGAGGCAGTTGGGGCAACAATGGTTGCTATGGACAGAAAGTACCTGCTGACCTGAAGACAGCAGCCTCTAGAAAAAATTAGGTTTGCAGAAACCTAAAGTTGAGAAATGCTCAATAATACCAGAGTTTATGACTCTGAAAACAATTGATATTATAGATATCACTTATATCTCTATAAACTGCTATTTTAACACAACAAGATCACTGGTATAAAGGAATCCTTAAGCACGTAATACTGGGCCAGGTTTGGAATTCCCATATGTCTCATTATGTCTGAGCCTCAAATTAAGTTCTTTGTTCCTACCTGAATGTAGTTGCCTGAGGGCTATTTTTTTTTTTCCTCCAATCTATCTTTTGTTAGTGGCTATTTTTTAAATGGGCTTTGGAAAGTCTGGAGTCTTAAGAATGCTGCACAGAAATGTAGGCAAACAGAATGGCAGAGTAACAGAAGGCAGTGTTTTGGGCAAATATATGGTAACATAAGGAAAGCTTGAAAATGAACATTGGTGCTACCTGGCAGTGCACATCCTGTGTTTCATTAAATCCCAAACATCTGAAAAACATTTTCTGGAATTCACTGCCTTTAACTCCCAGAAGAATCTGCCTTTCTCTAAGTGACAGACAACATTCTCCTTACCCCTGCGGAATCTGCTATGAGCATTTGGCAACCGCAGAGGGAGGGACGAGAGATGGTGACGGTAAGGAGGAAACTCAAGCCATTTTGAAAACGAGCAGAGATCAGGTGAGCTACTCTTACTGGCAAGAACTGAAGAACCTTTTTTGAAAATATGTTTCTGCAGCATAGTAATCTTGAGGGAATCCTAAGTGTTTTTAAACAAAAGAGCACAAGTAAAATCTGACACAGAAAACACACAGCTCTACAAGCCTCCCTAGACATTCACTCTTTTCTTGCTTTTGTTTTTTGACACTAATGAACGATTGAAAATGTTTAAAGCAGATTTATTGAGTCGAACCAAAGGGAGCTGCAGTTGTACAGCTCTTCTCTGAGGAGGTCTGTGGTAGGAGTAAGGAGAGGTGAACTTCACTCAGTGCCCCCGGTGAAGTCTAATTGTCAATGTTCAGAACAATCACCAGGAGGAATTGTCTATTGTTCTACCAAAGCTTGTGATCTTTCTAAAATGGCAAGAATCAATGGGCTTATAACTGAAATTTCTGGCTATTGATTGCCCTTCTCGACCCTTAGAGTTTCCCCTAATATCATAAGTTTCAGTAGAGGGACTGCTCAGTGGAAGACATACTAGAGCAAGAAGTAGAAGCACCCAGGCAGCATTTCTGTTATTCGTATATTTTTCAGTTGTGGGTGGGTGACCAGTATATCAGTCAGGCTTTTTCCAAGAAACAGAAGGCACACTTTGCAGGGAATAGGATTCTGAGTCTGGAGAGAGCCAAAGCCATGGAAGTGAGGCTGCTATATTATACAACTACTGCTGGCACCCTGGGTAGGGAGGGACACACAGTGGAAACAGACACTATCTCTCTCCTTGCCCTGTTTCCTTGGTGACTCCTGCAGGTCAGACTCACCTGGAAGCCAGAAGGCAAGATGGCCTGATGATACACTGATTCAAGTCAGCCTCTGGGGACAGAGAGCAAAGCAGAGAGTAGGGCAGGAAATGGATGAGCAGTGGCAAGTATAAGCTAACCAGCAGCCATGGTTCGGCCAACAGGGGACCACAGTCGTGCAGCACCAACTGCCTGCCATTTTTCAAAAAGGAACTTGTAACAAATCTGATATTCATTCTCTACATTTTCTATATAAACCCTTATAATCTTCAATAAAAGTCTACAGAGAAATGTTAAAGCATGCAGGTAGTATTGTATTTCTTCTAGTTGCTTTATTTCTTTTCTATCATCAATGAGTAGAGCAAGGCCTGTACAAATGTATTTTCAGACTTGCTCTCTACCTTTTGATCTCCTTTGATATAAATTCCCTGGTAGAAAAGACGGCAAGACAATTAGCATGTTCTCCATAACCTCAGCTCATTATGCTCTTAAGATCTTCCACCCAAGACTTACTTTCTGGCCCCTATGCTAGTATCTCAGAAAGAATTACAATCTTGAGCTTTGTGTAGGAAATGGGAACTGAAATTTCAAAGTCGTCATGGACTGCTCAGGTGACTGCTCAGAAGGGGAATGGGAGAGTCACTCATCTGTTCGGTAAACATTTGTGGACACTTCTCAGCACTGAGCAGCTCGCTAAGTCCAAGGAACACACCAATATAAAGGACAAGGGAAAGACAAAGAAATTCAATTTAATGTAATATGTGCTTTAACAGAGAAGTGAACAAAAACCTGAGAGACTGCTAAGTGAAGTGTCTGAGGAATCAAAGAAGGATTACAGAATAGATGACAAATGAACTGGCTCATGAAGAAAAAGTAGGGATTTGCTAAGGATATGCCCTGAATAAAAGCACATTTTGCTGCAGTGTGGCAGAGATTGGTTGGATGGGGAGTTAGGAGAGAAGGTCAGAGACAATTGGGATCAATTGGAAAAACCTTCCTTAGCTGCCATAGTTTTGTTTCCTTAGCATTTTATTTAAGCATAACACAATCCAGTTTTTATGTTAACTTCCAATTTCTCCTCCTTCACAAAAGAAACATCTTTCATCTTTGGTCATTCTACTTCATTGTTCTTCCCTGCTCTGTACAGTTTCGCACAATGATTTAGTATTAATTTTGCAGAGTCAGTAACTGCTCAACATTTGCACTTGTGTCTAAACTTAGATTTAGATAAATCCTAACACATTGTATTTCCAGTGCTCAAGCTATTGCTGTCATCAGTTTATTATTGCATAGATTCAGGTAGAGCTGGGGCTTAAAGTTAGCTTTCCTACAGAACATCCTCTGCCAATTGTAAGCTGCTGTTGGCAAACCAGGAAAGGTTTTCCTCCGGGTCTGTTTTACCTTTGTCTCTCTACTTAGGCTTTGCTTTGTTGGTAGGGACAGAGACTGAAGGAGGTGGGGAGATATGTAAGTAATTCTTAATTTTGATAAAAGAGAACAGTTTTCAGACTGGTACCTGGAAGTAGGAGGCAGTATTTTTCTTACTTTGTAGAAGTGGTTTCTACTTTATTAAGCTCTCCTGACCCACATGGCTTACAACTTTTTATTAGACTGCTTTGTGTACCCATGATAGGTCATGACAAGAATCACTTAATGTAAACTGGATTCAATTTTTATTTTATAGCTAGGAAATACAAAAAAGTCTAAATTAGCTACTTATTGTCCTTATAATAAAACTTAATTATTGTCCTTATATAGTAATGTGTTCATTTTATTAGCTATTAGCAGGAGGGAAAAAAATTACTGACCATAGCTAGGAAAGGTGGTCAATCTTGGTTGACTCTGAGTTTTTAATAATCAATAGACAGGTTACAGTGACCCTTAAGTCGTCACTAGGTGGAGTCACAAAATGGAAATTATAAAATATTTCAGGGCAAGAATAAAGTTTTAAAAAGTAACTCATTGGGAAAGTATAAAATAGTATTTCTCCAACATAGTAAAATATGTTCTCTAAAGCCTTTCAACTTCAATTTTAAGCTAGGGAGGCATTTATTGGGAGTTAAAAAAATTTTTTTTTCTTGTCTGGGCAGGAGTTAAGCAGCTTCCCTTATATGATGAGTATGGGCCTGGCTCTTTCATGCCAGACTATTTCCCAACAATGAAGTCATTGATGAGGTACCAGGATAGCAGGATTAACCAGATTCTCTAGTTTGTTGCAGTTGCCTCAGTAACTCACATGGGACGGAAACTCCCCAGAATATTATGATTTCTAAGAATAAGACTCAATAATGCTGCTTTAAGGAGGTGAATTCATAATCATCATTCATGTTTCTATTCCATGCTAGAATTTTTATCAGATCTTTGTACTCTGCTAAAAATTACCAATGATGACTGGGAAGGTGGGTTGGAGAAAATTTAAGGCCTGTAACATTAAATATTTAAAAATACAATATTAAAAATACAAAAATATGTGAACACATTGTTTTATTTAATGCATCCTGAAGTGATTCCATGAATAAGACCAGGCAGTTATTGTTATCCCATTTTATAGATGAAGAAAATGTACCCATAGGGCATAGGCGGCTTGGCCAAGGTTGCACAAGGGAATGGTGCAACAAGAACCTGAACTTTGTTTTTTGACTTCAAGGCCCTCGTGTCCTCTTTCATGTCCATGGCATTCCTGAAAAAGGCATGAATGCTGAGTACTTTGTGCATAGCATGTGTTTGTCACATCCAGTCATATACTGCTGTTGGTGTCCTGGTGATCAATGGCCCACAGTGGCAGGGGGACAGTATATTAGATTATGGTCTAAGGTTACAAACAAACAAACAACAAAAAACCTCAGAGGAATGCTGGTGCTCAAACAAGGAAGCATATGAGCAAAAATCATACTGGAGAGAGTTGTGATCCAGTTTAACAATTCACCCTTCATGAGCATGTGCTGTGTGCCAGGACCACTGCCAGGAACTATTAATAGAGGTGAAAAGCACAATTCCTGCTCTGGAGAAACTCACAGTTTGGAGGGGGAGAAAATTAGAAGACAGTGTGACAAATGTAATATGCAAAAGGTGTTATGGGATCCCATGGTTAGAAATCTATACTCCAGCTGGAGCTAGGGAATAAGACTGGGAAATGCTTTCCAGAGAAGAGAGCTCTTCAGAGTTGTTAGCCTAGCAAAGGAGAAAAGAACATTTCATGTACAAAATCTTCAGGTGAGTGAGAGCACAGAACACTTAAGCAATCCAGTACATCCCTCGTAGAATTAGGATGTGCAAGGAGGTGAGTTTAGAAAGAGACAGGGCCAAATAATAACAGATGGTGAAAGCCTGAGAAAGTAAGGAGTTGATACTTTATTCCAGAGACAAGAGAGAGCAACTTCAGGATTTTTTTCTTATTAAAATTGAGTAATATTCACATACCTTAAAATTAACCATTTTAAAGCATATATACATTTCAGTTACATTTAGTACTTTCAGTGCAGTTGCAGCCATCGTCCTATCTAGTTCTGAAAGACTTTATCACCTGAAAGGAGGCAACCACTCCTTACTGCTGACTGATAAGTTATTTTCTGTGTCTAAAGGATACTTCATGTAAGTGGAATCATGCAGTATGTGACCTTAAGGTTTGCATCTCTCAGTTAGTATATTTCTAAGGTTCATCCATGTTGGAGTGTCTATCAATACTGCATTCCTTTTTATGGCTAAATTCTGTCATATAGATATACCACATTTTGTTTGAATAGACATTATTATATTATTATATAAGGGTGAATACTATTTCCATGAACATTTGTGTACAAGGTTTTGTTTCAATATCTGCTTTTGATTTGGTGAGTATGTAATTAGAAGTGGGATTGCTGGGCCATACAGTAATTCAATGTTTAACTTTTTAAGGCATTGCCAAACTATTTTCCACAATAGCAGGATTTTTTTTTTTTTTTTTTGTATTTTCGTCAGCAATGTACAGTAGTCCCAATTTATCCTCAGCCTTGCCAACATTTACTTTACAGTTTTAAAAAATTATAGCCATTCCTAGTGGGTATGAAGTGGTATCTCATTGTGGTATTAATTTGCATTTCCTTAATGATTACCAACGTTGAGTGTCCTTTCCTGTGCTTGCTAGCTATTTATGTATCTGCTTTTGAGGAATGTCTATTCAAGTCCTTTACCTCTTTTTCAATGGGATTGTCTTTTTTGCTGTTGAGTTGTAAGAGTTCTTTATAAATTCTGGATACTAGACTCTTTTCAAATATATAATTTGTAAATATTTTCTCCCCTTCTGTGAGCCAGCTTTTCTTTTTTTTTTGATAGCATCCTTTGATGTTCAAATGTTTTTAAGTTTGATGAAGTCAAATTTCTGTTTTTGATGTTGTTCTTTAGGCTTTTGGTGTCATATCTAAGATCCGTCATCAAATCCACTGTTATTAAGATTTACCCCTCTGCTTTCTCTTTTTTTTACAGAAATTCATTTTTTTTATTTACTTAGGTATACTATCCGTACATTTTCATAAAGATTTACCCCTGTTTTCTTCTTTTAAGAATTTTGTAGTTTTAGCTCATTCATTTAGTGCTTTAATCTATTTTGAGTTAGTTTCTGTATATGCTATGAGGTAAGGGTTCAATTTTATTATTTTGCCTGTTGATATCCAGTTCTCCAGCATCGCTTTGAAGAGATTGTTATTTCCCCATTGAATAGTCTTGGAACTTCTGTTGAAAATCAACTGACCTTATATGTATGGTTTTATTCTCCACTCTCAATTCTATTCCATTACTAAATATGTCTATTTTTATTTCAATATTTGTTTTAGTCAGCTTTTTTGCTGTTGTGACCAAAAGACCTGACAAGAACAATTAAAGGAGAAAAAGCTTATTTGGGGGCTCATGGTTTCAAAGGTCTTAGTCCATAGACAGCCAATTTCATTCTTTGGGGCCCCAGGTGAGATGGAACATTGTAGTGGAAGAGGGTGGCAGAGGAAAGTGGTACAAGGAAGCAGAGAGAGAGGTCCCCTCCCCATAGACAAAATATGTATCCATGAAGGCATGTCCCGATGACCCACGTCCTCCAGCCACACCCTACCAGCCTAATTACCATCCAATTAATCCCAATCAGGGGATTAAGGTACTGATTAGATTAAGGCTTTCACAACCCAATCATTTCATCTCTAAACTTTCTTACATTGTCTCACACATGAGTTTTGGGGGGATACCTCATATCTCAACGATAACAATACTGAAATGTTTAAATCATAATGCTTCGCAGTAGTTTTGATATGGGAAAGTGAGTCCACCAACTTCACTTTTCTTTCCAAGATTGTTTGGCTAGTGTAATTCCTTATGAATTTTAGAATCAGCTTTCCGAGCTTGCAAAATGGTTGTTGGGATTTCGATAGGGATTGCATTGAATCTGCAGATGACTTTGGTGAGAGGTTGTTTTTCTGGTTTCTCTAAGTTCTTTGGCAATTATGTCTTTTATCTTGTTAAAAAAAAAAGTATTTAAGACAGTTGTTTTATAGTTTTTATCTAGTAAGTCAAATGTCTATGCTTGCTAAGGAATAATTTATGCTTATCTTTTCTTGTGACTAGGCCACACGTTCTTGTTTCTTTGTATACTTTTTCTTGTTTAAAAACAGATGTTTTGAATATTACAGTGTAGAAGCTCTGGAAATCAGATTGTCACCCATTCTTGGGTTTTAATGTTGCCACCTTTGGGTGGTTTTTTAGTACTGATTCTTCTAAGCTGTTTTTGTAGAGCCTGTATTCTTTGTCATGTTTGACTACCAAAATCCATGTTCTGATAGTTTAGCGATTAGCTAATGTTTTGAAAGAGTTTCCAAAAGTGCCTGGAGTCAAAAAAGAAAAAAGGAAAAACAGAAACAGGAAGAAAACAAAATACAACAAACAAACAAAAAACCAAAAATGCTCCTAGTCTTTGTAGATTGGCTCTGTGTGAGGGTATAACTTCAATGCTTGGCTGGACCATTGCTCAACTCTGCTTTAGCTTTCAGTTCCTGCCTGTCCAGGGTCTTAAGGTCAGTCAGAGGTGAAAGCCTCGGGGTCTTTTCAGGGCTTGTATAGGCTTTCATCTTGATCTGCGCAAGAGCTGAGTCTTATCTATTCCCCAGTATATAGGAGCTTTAAACAGGCTGAAAAGCTTTATCTTTCCATGTATATGTCCTTTCCCTAATTCTACCTTCCCTGTTTTTTCAGTGTGTCTATTGCTTGTTTTGACTACCATCCCACCCAAGGCTCTACCCACTAATACTTTGCTTTTAAATGCTGTTGCAAAATGCTGCCCAGGATGCTTCCCAAGCCCTGGGAATACTCTCAGTTGAGTAAAACTAGGACAAACCCTTGCGTCTACAGGGAGATCAAAACAAAACACCATAATTCTTTGAGAATAATATCCATCTTACTCCCTCTGCATCAGGAATGCATGCTACTAACCTCGTCACCACTAATGATCTGGGGAGTAAGAGATGGTAGAGGAACAATCCAAAATGTCAGTGTAGCAGCTTCTTTCACTGCTACTTCTTCCCTGGCTGTTGTACATTTTGACCAGATTCCAGAGTTCTTCAGGTTGATTAGGACAACTTTTGCCAGCTTTTCAGCTGCTTTTTCATCTCATATATCCTTTATAATTTTTCTTATTATATATATATGTATATAGTATAAAACTGGCCATTTTAACTCTTTGAAAGAGCACAATTCATTGGCATTAGTTATATTCACATTGTATAATCATCACTATTAGTTGCTTTTATAAAAGGACGAAGACCTGGAATTCAGTACTATCCCATTTTTGATGATGCTACTTTCTGCTTCAGATCTTTGAGGAAGGAGGTAATGTATGTCATGCATGTTAGAAAAATTAAAGGGTTAGTAACAATAGCTTTATGATAATAAAAAGTATTTGTTAAAATAGAGGGTACAATGGGTGTCTCAATATTATTTTTATTACTTCCTGTGAGTCTATAATCTTTTCAAAGTAAAAAGTTAAAAAATACAACAACCTACTTCAGGAATGTGTATATATATATATGTATACATGCACATATATATGTATATATATATATATACATATATATACACACACACACACACACACACACAGACATGAAACCAGAGAATAAAAAATATAGGAATAGTTTATATAATTTCCTGAGAAAATCTTGGAGTCATGCATGCCACTTGCACAAAATTCTAGTCAGGGATAGTCACATGGAGTGCTGAACAAGCCTAGAGGAATATTTAGCTTTATTGGGAGAAATAAGAAAGCTGAGCTGGAATGGACAATAAAAGAAACTTTCAAAAGAATACACTGATTACATTTTCACTTTTCAGCCAGGTTTAGCATCATGTGAATAAAATATATTTGGATACACACATAGAATAAGAACAAAAAAGAAGAAACTAGAAGAAAAAATAAATATAAGCTTCAGGAAAGGGATCAAAAACATGCTCTAGGTATTATAGGTGAGGCAAAAAACATTTCCCTCTTTCCTTTTAAGTTTAGCCACTGGCACACTGGAAACTAACCTAGCTAAAGACAGATTAATAGGAGAAAAGGCATAAAGTTTTATTTGATGTTAATATTTTATTTATATGTGTTCAAGGGTCTCCTAGAAAAAGAAGTGAAAAACCTCTATAAGCTGGTAAGTCTGAGAGCTTATATACTGTTCTAACACAGAGCAATTAATTTGTGGAGAGGCAACAAGACAAAGGAAAAGGGCTGATTGCTCCTAGGGTAGTAAATTGTGGGAAAATAAACATACAGGGGAAAACTAATGGAGCCATGACAAATGGTTATTTCAGTAAGGTTCGTTTATGCAGATTCAGGTAGGTGCCATTTCTAGTGTTGAGTCATCTCTTCCTGGCATGGAAGAGGGGAGGGGAGCACCTTCACCAAGGGAAATTTATATCCCATCTTCAGGCAGAAAAGGAGAGTACAGAAAGCTTTTCCTGCACCCACTGTTTCTCAGTTCCTCCAGCTCAGAATAATTCTTTTGCCACAGTGGCATATTTTGGGGTAGCATAGTCTGTGGAAAAGGGAGTTAATACAGGGGACTAGAGGTTCATAAGAACATTAGAAGAACAGAACAGCAGGATCTAGCAGAAGACCAGCAGTGACTTCCAAAACACCACAGATATGAACCCCTTCAGGTGCTGCAACCCCTACCACAAAATTTAAGTTGATGGTTAAAAAAGTCAGGCTTGGTAGCCACAAGCTCTGCTGTCACAAATGCTTCTTGACAAAACCTAATGAAATATGGTAATTGGGTGTGGAACATGGAGTCTGACTTCACCACCCTTTTAGCTGCCTCCCGCCACATGAAACTGGAGACCGGGCACAGGCATTTCCACGCCATTGTCTCTTAACAACTGAAAAAATGAAAGTCACCAAGATAGTTTCTGCTTCACTTCCACCTTTGAACTTTCATGCTAGTGCATCTGATTGTAGAACATTATAGTGACATACAGGACCTACTTGGAAGATTCTAGGGAGTATAATTTTGACTTTGCAGCCTCTATAGTATGGAAATGCACCCTGAAAGGAAGTGGAATAGATATTAAGTGACAATTGACTGCATTCAGCCCTGCTGGAGTTGAGATATTTCCTCTGTTTTTGTATGTTCCTTTGATTGGCAGTTTTATTACACCAAGGTCAGAATGGGAGGTGGGGGTGGATTAGAGATCATTTTGGCAACCTTATAATTTTGCAGATGAGAAAACCAAGACTCAGAATATTTGAGTGACCTGTTCCAGATCCTGCAGTGGATTAGTGGCAGTTTTTTTTTTAAACTTAAAATTTACCTTTTGACATATAAAAACAAAAGTTGTACATATTTATGGGATACCATGTGACATTGATACATGTACACGTTGTATAATATTTAAACCAGATTCAAAATATCTATCTTCTCCAACATTTATCATTTCTTTTTGTTGAAAACCTCCAAACTTAATTCCAACATCCAAATCTTAATTACTGGTCCTTTTCCAGATATTTAATATCTATACCTTCCTTTGTTGCAAAGACAATTTGAAATGACTTGTCATATAAAAAAACAATGTAGTAGTAGAATAAAACAAACAAACAAAACATGTGAAGTTTGAGACACACTGGAGACCACGGAGCCAGGAACCTGGCAGGTAGGAGACCATAATTAAGACTCTTGAAGAGTAAGCAAGCAATCTGTGATTCAATCTATTTTTAAGGTGTTTGGGTAACGAGTCAGATCTCAATTTGGTATGTTAAAAAGAGTTCCTTTATATTTTATAATAATAGTAGTCTCTTAGTTAAAAATGTTTTAAAAGAAAAGTGATTTCCTAAAAGTGGTTTCTTCAGAACAGACCAAAAGGCTGAAGGAACCTCAGGGGAAGTTTAGGTGCCTGGAGCAGCGGTGAGTTGCTCTGAGGAAATGGAAATACTCACTACCCCTAAAGGGTGGGGCGAGGACACTGGCAGGATCTGGAAGGGGGTAGTTTAGCCCTACACAGTCGGGATCTATTGCCCTTGTCACAACTGTCAGCTGGAGATGATTTGCCGAGGGTGTGGACGTGCCAAGCAGCAGTTTGATTTGGTGATCAATTCAGAAAGTAGTAAATAAATTTGCTTGACAAGAGCCAAATAACAAAAACAGAAGGAAACCAAGTATAAACTGTTAGCTTTGTTTCTGTAAGATGTACCTAGGAAATTAATAACTTTTTCCTTCTTGCCCCCTCACTATGTCCACACTACTTTTATGTTTAATTTTTGTTCCTAGAACACAACTGGGTGTTGTCTACAACTTGTTCCTCTAATTGCAATTAAACCCTGGGAAGTTATCTTTTCAAATGCCAGAAAGTAAGTTAGTGCTCAAGGGAGCAGCAAGGCTGGAAATGTGATGTGAGTAATCACCAAGCCAGCTTTTTCTCCTCCAGAACAAAAGAAAGGCTGAGAGAAGGTGGGATCACCCATCAGTCTCACACAGGAAGCTCTGGTGCTCATTTTCCCAAGAAAATAATTGTTCTGCATTCTTTGGATCATCTGACAAACTGCTTTCTGGTGTATTGATTTGCTGCCACATTGAAAAAGTAATAAATCAATAATTAGCTTTGTTTAGAAAGCAGGGAAAAGTTGTTAGCTTGAGGAACCACATAATTATAAAAGGAAATAAGCCCTTGGGGAAAAAAATAGTGCCTATGGAAGGATCTTTAAGGTCTCAAATAATAGGAACTGTAGAGAGTCTTACATATACTTTAGCCCCATGCCATTTTGTGTGGGTTAGCATTGCTGGTAAGATGCTAAGAGTCTACACCTATGCTGGAGTATCTGTGAACCAGGTAAGATGGTCAGACTGGGAATGTTAGGCAGGGAAGACATCATGACTTAGAGAAGCAACCTTGGTATCAGTGACATAATTTTTCATTCTAGCTCTTTCACATCCTAGCTAAGCTTGCCTGAGAAAGGTACATAAACCCCTTGAACCTCAGTTTCTTCATCTTGTAAAACTGAAATGAAAAATTTTCCAATGCTCTAACAAGATGACATAATTCACAAAAATGATTGGTACATAACAGTTGATAAATAGTAGCTGTTACAAGGGGATTTTGGAGTCACGGGGACTAGATTAAAGAGGAAGAACACCAGGAAGTTGGTTTTAAAAAAAAGTTGTTTTTTTTTTTTTTTTAAGTTGATAAGGCAGTTTCTAACCACAGAGAAAACCATACATTTAGAAAAGCACATGATAAGAGTCACTGGAGGGAACACTAAGTCATTGAATACTAAGTCATTGAAAGGAAGTCAATGATTTATTTGAGGAAAATGGTGTTCAATTTATCAGTAGAAAGATATTTGACATTTGTGGGAAATGGGAGAAAAGACCCGCCAAAATATAAAAATGCAGAAGCCATTAACTGGATGAAATGGAATCCTTGGTGGTATGTGAGGGAGGGGACAGTGAGAAATAAGTGGTCTTGGTGTAATTGGAGAAAGATGGGTAACAAATGGTTATGTCTAGGCTGGAGTTCAGGGACTTGTATCATTCTTTGTGAGGAAAAATACCAGTTGAAACAACCTCAAAAATTTTCTATGGGGCTGGGGATATAGCTCAGTTGGTAGAGTGCTTGCCTTGTAAGCACAAGGCTGTGGGTTCAATCTGCAGCACCACAAAGAAAAAAAAATTTTTTTTCTAAACAAATATTCTCTGTGAGATCTCTGTCAGCAAAAATTCTATAATTATAAACAAAATTTAAAATAATAATAGAAAAAATTGCCTAATGAGTGTGCTGACAATTTGTCTCCCAGTGAAACTGAGGAAGCTGAAAAGTTAGGTCAGATAAGATGTTAAAGACTTCAGTTATCTTCCTGTGTGTAGTCAGGCTACTAATTCAGGATGAATTGCAGAGATGAGGTTTTAGGATGAGACAAGTGACTAATTCTAACAAAGTAGAATAATCTCATGGCAGAGAAAGTGTTCACATCATTAACAAGAGCTGGTTTAATCAAGTGTTCACAAGGAATCTTTGGGTATTCATAGCACAGTAAAGTCCAACATTTTAGCAGAGGGGTAAGCCAAAAACCTCAGTTTGGAAAAAATTCAAACACTGATCAGAAAATCTTGACTGATTTTAAAATGACCTTTTTAAAAAGGCCCAAATCTGACTAAAGACATTAATGCAAACACATGAAAATTGTTTGGCACAAAATGTCTAGATATTAGGGGCGAGCTGATAAGTGATGAAGTACATAATTCTGGAAGCATATTACAAAGTTTTTTGGATTGGTAATAATGATTATTTTTAAAAAATACATCAGATAACAAGCTGTGGAGCTATGAAAAAGTTTTATATGTGAATAAAAAATATGTAGATTCAGTGAATTCATTACTTCTTCTTTTTTCCTGAATATAAATGTGAATAGCACATAAAAAGAAAAAAGAAGAAAAGAGATTTTCTCCCTTTTGCTCTCTTTTTATTACTTGAAAAAAATTAAAAACTCCAATTTAAAAAAAAAATTTATTTGTTCTTTTTTAGTTATACATGACGGTAGAGTGTATTTTGACATATCAAACATACATGGAGTACAGCTTCCCATTTTTGTGGTTGTACATGATGTGGAGTTTCACTGGTCATGTATTCATATATGAACATAAGAAAGTTATGTCTGATTCATTCTACTGTCTTTCCTATTTCCATCCCCCCCATTCCCTGAAAAACACTCCAAAATTTTTAATGAAAACCAGCTGTAAGGAAAATTGCTTGAAAAAATTTCCATAGTCCTTTTTGTTTTTTAAATTATTTTAAAGGAAGATGTGAAGGCTGAATCCCATTTCCAAATTAACACTGGAAGCAGACAGTTGTGAGCTATGAACATAGGACAAAGTCAGGGTACAGCAAAATCCCTGGAAGTGGCTGGTGCTTACCCAAGGACTTTTAGCAGACTTTAGCTATGGCCATTGTTTGAGACATACTATTGGTACATTGGGACACTGTGCCATGGACTGGGGACTTGCTGGTGTGGCTCTAAATGCTATAGGGTAGTGATTAGAAGCCCCTGATGAGCCTGCACAGTCTGTGATGAAAGGCACAATCCCAAAAGGCCAAGAGGCATAGTCTGTTAGGGGATAAGGGCAGTAATGTTAATATAAAGAAGATTGTATCTGATTAATTTACTAGTTGTTTCTTTGGTTTTGTTGGATGCTTTTCATTCATAGAGTAGAATACCCTCACTGAAAACAACAACAACAACAACAACAACAACAACGACAAAACAACAACTAGAAAATATACAGAGTATAAAGAAGAAAATAAAAATCATTATCACTCCACTACCTGGCAACAACTGTGATAACATCTTGAGGTTTAGTCTTACAGATTTTTTCCCACAAAAACATTTTCAGTCTTTTGTAAATTTTGCCTAAAAACGAGACATTTTGCATTCTGCATTTTTTTCACTTAAAAACATGACATGCAAACCTTTCCGTGTCAGAAACTACAGACATATCATTTTAATGTTGATATTAAATATACTACCTTTAATATATTGTCTGTTTATTCTGTAGTTTATGTAACTAATCTTTTATCTTTTCAGATTAGACTGTATTAAGTTACACAAATTATTTGCCTTTAAGACTTTCAATATTTGACTTCGAGAATGTTCTTCATGCACATTAATTCATACCCATTTCTGAATCTGTGCAGATCTAGCAGGTCAGGGAATGAAAGAGAATCTTTATTCATTCACTAGAAGGGATTTTGGAGCCCTGACATTCAGTATTTTACTGTTAAAAACAATGCTAAACCAAATATCCTTGCTTGATTATTTCTTAGGATAACTTCTAGAAGTTGGATTTTCAGGGGAAAGAAGATGCTCATTTTTAAGCCTTTCACTACATATTGCCAAGCTACCAAGCTGGCCCCTTGAAAGATAAATTGCTCTACCACCTTGCTCCATTTTTCCATACCCTTCTCAATGTCATGCATCATCACTTTATTTAATCTTTATAAAGCTGGTTGGTTAAAAAATGGCATCTCATCCTAATTTGCAGGTCTTTGCTAATAAGGTTGAGTACCTTCTTACAGCTATTTATTAGTTTATCTTTCCTCCTTCTTTTTGTTTTTTTTCTAAAGAATTGTTACTACATTTTCTTTTTGTGAAATTTCTAGGGGAGTATTATGTGGTGCAAACAATGGGAGAATCAATGGGCTTAGTTTGTTTTTATAAGAACAGGAAGTTTCCTGAAGGGCAAGGCCCCCTCAATGATGAGCCTGACTCCTAGGCTCACCACTGACTTGCAGAAAGAATTGTGTCTTAATTTGTAGGGAAAGACTAGTCTGACATTTTATAAATAATCAGAAAAAGAAAGGGTACTAAAATAAGTGACTGGGACAAGGACAAAAGTGTGTGTGGAGACTGGGGTTGTGGCTCAGTGGTAGCGTGCTTGCCTAGCTTATGAGGCACTGGGTTCCATCCTCAGCACCACATATAAATAAATAAATTAAATAAAGGTCCATTGATATCTAAAAAAATATTAAAAATGTGTGTGTGAAAAGTGAGAAAGTGGCAGGTAAACCTAGAAGTTCACTGATCAAGTATTAAAAGGGTGGCTGGGAAACATTTGCTTTATTACTTTCAAAAACATTTTCTCTTCCACTCAAAGATTGAATATGCTAATTGTTGAATTTTTTCAGATCTTTTTAAAAAAATAACAGGGTGAAAATGACTTTTTTGGGTACGTAATGCTATGAATATTGAATATTACCACTAGGATCAGGATGTAGACTAGTTACATCTCTCCACAAATTCCCTGGTGCTGCTCTGAGAACTTACTCCCTCTGCCAACTTAGTTTTGTCTTAAGAATATCATATAATTTTACATTCCCACCAGCAATATGTGAATGATCTGGTTTCTCTACATCTTTGCCATCACTTGAAACTGTCAAATTTTTTTTTAATTTTAGCTATTATGGTAGGTATTTTAACATTTTTTTAAAAAAAATATTTTTGTAGTTGTAGATGGACACAATATCTTCATTTATTCTTTTATTTTTAATGTGGTGCTGAGAATTGAACCCAGGGCCCCACACGTGTGAGGCAAACACTTCACCACTGAGCCAAGCCCCAGCCCTCTCACCATGGTTTTAATCTGAATCTCCCTAGTAGCTGATGATGTTGAAGCATGTTTTATTTGCCATCTATCTCTCCCCTCTGGCTAATATCTGTTCAAGTCTTATAGTCTTGAATTGAATTGTTTCCTTGCTATTGAGTTTTGAGAATTCTCTATGTTTTCTGGCTCCAAGTCCTTTTATTTCAGATATGTGACTTGCAAATATTTTCTCCCAGCCTTTTTGTCCTTTTTTCAGTGTCTTTTAATAGAGTAAAAATTTTAATTCTGATGAAACTTCAGGATCAATCTTCAACACTGTGTGGATGCTGGTTGAAGACAGTCTCTCAACTTCCCTCACATCTCATCCCTATGTATTTGGTCTTTGCAACTGATCCCCAGGATTCTTCCCTAACATCACCTGCTTACAAAAATTAATTCTCCCTGTTAATTACATAATGTAAATAAACTATTTGATTTGCTTTTTGAAATCAATGCAATATTTGGCATGATTATGATGCACTTTTATCCATACATATTTCTGAGTCCTATAACCTGGGAAGGTGGGCACCTCCTCTTTTGATCTAGCTCTGAACAGCACTTAGCATATCAGGGGATGATAAGAGTATCATCACTGGGAGTTTAGAGCCCTGGTAGTAAACATGTGGTTTGTGGATCAGCAATATCAGCACTACCTGGGAGCCTGTAAGAAATTCAGACTGTCAGTCCTACCCCAGGTTAGAATTTGCATTTTAATGAGATCCCCAGGTGCATATTAAAGTTTCTGAAGCACAGCTGTACAGCTCATCTGGTTCTCACTCCTATTTTACAAACAAAGAAATTAAGGTCCAGAGAGCAAGGATGGCCTCAAGGCCAGTGGAGGCAGCTGGTGGTATGGCCAGAAAGAAAATCTGGTCTTCTTATTCCAAGGCTATTTGTTTGTCCCCACATCAACTGTCTCCAAGTGTTTTTATGACAGGGACAACTCAAACTTCTCCCTCTCATCCTAGGCCATGCTAGGAGCCTCAGACCTGTCTTGATCAGAAATGACATTGTCTTTGGGGGAAAAGACACATCTTATTGCTGCTATCCCCAAAGGATATCCAACTTTCAAAATGTAGACTTGAATTTTTGTAATGAAATGAACTAAAAACTCTTTGGGGGAATAAAGTGATTTCCCCTTGCATTTGTTTACTTCTCTGTAAGCTCCTGAGATGGCTAACACACTAGTTGTTAATCACACCATCTGTTCAAACAGTACTTCTAAATCATTCGATTCATACTTTTCTTCTTAAGGAATTTTTTTTTTCAGAACAATATGTTTGCGTCTGTGTTACTCTCATCATTTGGCAATGCAGTTTGAGCTATTTAAACTTTCCTATTTATTGTAAATGACTTTTCAATCAGCAAATATTTTTTAAAAATGTGCATACACCACAAAAAAACTGTGTCTACTGACTTTTAAAACATTGGAAACAGTAGAAAAATCTGTTCCAGGCTGTCTGCTGTCATATTTTTAACCATCTGATTATATTTAAATGAAGTGTTCAGGAAGAGGATTTATCTGACTGACCCTGAGAAATTTTCCCCATTGGCCCTGAAGATGGCAGTGCTGTGCAATTTAGGACAGTCCTTTGCCTTTTTTTTTTTTTTTTCCCTCCCCTAAAAGGAATTTCTGGAATGGCAGAAAGTGGGGGAGGATTCACTAGATCTGAACCTTCTAACACTTAGCATAAACCTCTTCTGAACCCTGGGACAATTTGGTTTATCTTTTGGTCCCTTTGTTTTTGTTTAAAGCGGTACCCCATGCGTTTCCTGTTTCCAGCAGGGATCAGAAATGGAAATAGTTTAAAGGTTATTCTCATATCAGGGGTAACCAGGAAGCATCTATATAGCTTACTGAGAAGCTGGTTTTCACAAGACTGCTTGAATTTTTAAAAAAAGTTCTAACAAAGTCTCAACCCAAGATAAGCAGGAGCTAAGAATACTGGAGATTTTGAATGCCTACTGGGACCACATCACTGGGAGCCTGCTTCTCCTGTTTCCTCTCCTTAACAACAGAGGCCTGTCGCTTGACATTCTTTAAATTTCATTAGCAGGGTCTGGAAGAGTAGGCTGGGAAGGATACAAGCTCAGGCCTCAGGCATTATAAAGCAAAGGGCAATTTCTTGGTCCTGTCATTGTAACGTGTGGACTTGGGAACTGGGGACACGGGGGTGTATGTGGAAATAGATATACCCTACTTGCTTTTAGGACTGTCAAAATTTTGTGGCAATTCAACTAGCCAGAACACAATGAAAACAATGATATGGGAGATCTTATTAAGTGCTATTATAAATGATAATAATAACCAGCAATGTTTATGTGCTACAAGCCAAGTCCTTTGCCAAATGCTTTAGCAATATCTCATTTACTCTTCACCACAACAGTATGAGGTAGAGACTACACCACCTTCCCCCCACCTTTTTTTTTTTTGTATTTTGTTTTACTCAAGTGTCATGAACAACCCAGCCAGGAAGTCTGCCTGGATCCCAGCTGGCCAGATTCTGCCACTCGCCCACATAAGAAATAAGCAAAGAATGGAAAAAGGGAAAATACATTTTATGAAGTTTGTCAAATTGGGGAGAAGCAGCTGAGAAACTGAGGGAGGTAGAGGAGGGGAGACCAAGGTCTCAGTATATTCCTTCTCCTGAGTGTTACACAGTTGTAAAGAAGCCAGGCCCCAGTGAACACATACATTGTTTTTGAAGAGGGAGCTCCACATGGAACCATACACTTAGGTGACCTTAGATGTCTTTATATATGGTAATCTACTCCAAGAATTTCTGGAGCAAAGATTTGCTACAAAAACTAGGGAGACCAAGGATACCCAATTGAGAATGTGGTTTCAGATAGTCAAAGAATAAATCTTATCAAAGTTTAAATTATCTTCTTAGATTTTTTTTTTTATGGTGGGTTGTACCACACCCAAGCTCAGAGGACATCTCAAGTTGGTTCTGTGAGGACTTTCTCATTTATTGTTGTATCAAAAGTGTGTTGTAGAATTTGATTTCCCTTCTTGGTGTCTATGACTGTCCTACAATACTGCCTACAGGAGTCACTCTGAAAGTGTGGTCTCTAGACCTGCATCATCAGCTTCATTTGAGAACTTGTTAGAACTACAGATTCTCAGTCCCAACTCACCAGACCTATGGAATCAGAAACCCTGGAGGTGGAACCCCAAATCTGCTTCAAGAAGCCCTCCAGGTCATTAATGTTAAAAAGCACTAGACTATGCAGCATCTATATGTCATTTGGAAGACAGGGATGCAACTCAAGTGAGCTAATGGGTAATTGCTGAATGCTGTGGAAGGGACATCCTCACTGGTGGGAAGGATAGGTAGCACAGTCCACAATGCACATACTTGCTTAGGTGAAGGCTGAGCTGGTTTTGAACTTGGTCTCCTTGAGGTCCACTCCCTCTTCCAGGACTTTTGCTCCCATTGCATCCCACCTCTCTGTTCTCCCACCCCTTCCCCAAGCTTGGGGAAATCTCTAGCATAGTGAAGATGGAAGGATGGAAGATGGAGGAATGGATGAGGACAGTTTTTAGGAGACATCTCATTTTCAACCAGATCTTACACTCAGGCTTTTACAAGTCAAGAGCCAGGAAAAGGCTCTTTTCTACTTTCTGCAATCATATCCTTTCTCTCGAGCTGTGAGCATATAACACCTAGGATGGAAGGTAAAAAAAGGTAAAAGTAGGAAGGAACATATACTAGTTAGTATTTCAAAATTATTATTGCAACACACTGGCAGGCAAGCTACTAGGTTTTCCATATTTCTCCCCCAGATGCCTTGGGCAGAGATCTCATCACACAGAGATTAGAGGCAGCTCTAATTAGAGGTTGCTGAAAATGATTTGAGAAGCTCCACCTACGTCCTCCCAATGGGAAAATATCTCCTCTGTCAAGGATTTCATGTAACTTAAATTTCTTCTTAGAAGTTTGTTCTCAGTAAAGTTTAGATCTAAAAAGAGATTTATTCCTTGGAATGAACATTCTCCCTGGAGAAGACAACTTGGTTTGCCAGATGCTGGGAATTTCTTTCCTTTCCAGCTAAATCCCTCCTTTAGCATCCACCTTAAGTTGAAATTACTCTTTCAAATATCACTGCTCCCTCCCCATTCTTACCATCTACAGCAACTTGCACTTTTAGTAATTTGCTCTCCTCAGTTTAGAAACTTCTTTTACACTGCCTTGTTTTATTTTCTATTCCAAATCAGATTGCTTTATGGGTAGACATCTTTCGTCTCCTCTAAAACATTGTTATAGAGGATGAGAATAATTTCAGTTTTGTGGGGGAATTGCTTCCTCTCTAGTAGTTCATTATCATGTGAATGCTGAGGCTACTCTTTTATATTAAGAAGGAGTTTGACTATGGACCTGTATTTGAGACCTGGGTCATGCTGTATCAGGAATCCAGCCTCAGCTGAGAGGAGGATCAAATCTATAATCTTTCACTAGTGGAAAAAGCACATGCATTAGACCATCTCTGATGGTGCAGGAGAGAAGAATGGAATGACCTTGAAGCAGGAGTTGGTATGACTAAGGTGTGTGTGTCAGGGGCATAAGATGCGTTAAAGACAGTGTCTGTCACATAGAGGTCTCTTCTTAAAGTTGTTTTCAAGTGAAGCTCAGGGACTCCTGGAGAATTGCATCAGGTTCCATCAAGGGGCCTCTGGGTCTCTTTAGAGAGCTGGTCAATAGAAAAGTAGAACCTGGAGGAAGTTCCTTCTACACTTACCAGAGCCGCTTCAGGATTTGCTGCTTTATCTGTGAAAGCTTTGTGTAAAATTGTTTGAAATAAAGCTTTTCCTGAAAAGCTGAAAAAAATATTAGGGGACACAAATGATCTTTTCTGTAATCTGGATTCTTTTGGTTTCTGCATTTTCATGTTTATTTGCATTTATTAATTCTCGGAATTTTGATGGAATTTTGAAAAACTTGGCTGAAAATATCTCAGCTGAGCTATGGGAAGGCTATTGTGCATGTAGAGGTTACTCCCAGAGGTGACCACAGGGGTGATGGAGAAAACCTGAGGGAAAGGCCTCCAAGGTGAAGGTAATGCCTGGAAAGATGAGGCAGAATCTTTGGGGTAGATCACGCCCTACCTGTCTCCTACCCTGATTTCTTCCTCCAGTGCTGATGAGAGCTTATTATGAAGATGCTCTGTGTGTGTGTGTGTGTGTGTGTGTGCGTGCACGCACGCGTGTGTGTATATGTATTTTATATCTATACATATATTTCTATTCTCCTAATGTAAATGCTTTTTTGATTTGAATTAAATTAAGAACTTTGGTACTGTTAAGAGATGTTGAAAGTGTGTGTGGGAGAAGGAGAATACAAAAAGGGGAAAATCATTGAAGAGAACTTGTCTTGCTTTACAGATAATTGCAAGGAAATTCAAAGG
>JAJEJO010002641.1:382946-542399 GCA_020662805.1 Glaucomys volans
GAAGTCAATGTGCGATTTCATTTCAGAGTTTGATGGTCTCTTAGATTGCTCCAAAGAACAACTTTTGAACTCAAATTTTATTTTATTTTTTAATTCTTTAGGAAAATCTGGCTTTTCTCAGTAAAGAAATAAAAAGTAGAAAGGCATTTTGCAGTAGTAGCAACAGCAGCAACGGAGGCAGAGCAGCCCCCACTGTCCCAGCTGCCGCCATGCTTCATAAAACCATCCCAAATGGGATGAGCACATTTAGCAGGATGATCAATTCACTGCTGCCATACCGCTTCTATTTATAATCTTGGCAGAGCTACAAATTTCAAGGGTTTTCGAAGACAGAGGAACTCTGCTACATGAACTGATTTTAGCTCTCATCTTTTTAGAGTTTGAATTCAAGGGAGTGGGATTTTCCAGCCTCTAAAGGAATTGATGTTCCTGCAGAACACAGCTAGCTTTCCCCTCACAGGGGGATGATTTTCAATACTGGCAAGGAAGAGGCTGGGGAAGGTCTTTTTTCTAAGGAATCTTTATGTTTGCAAGGAGTTTATAACACAGAGATATATTTCATGTTTTTTTTTAATGTTTATGCACTGATAATATCTTTAAATCACCTAAGGGCTTATCTCACACATCTCTCTGTCTCGCCTCAAATTATTCATTTCCAATACTGGCCTCTCTGTTAATTAAATGGTATGTCTATGGGGGCATTTCCACTTGAATGATAATTAATGTGTTTTTTCCCAATCCAGCTGCCCATGAACTCTAGTAGATAAATTGTTTTGTGTATAGCACATATTTGCGAGGCTGGGCTTGGATAATGATTTCCTACTGAAGCTAAAGACAAAAAAACAAAAAACAAAACACAAAACAAAACAAAAGCAACACCCCCCCCCCCCAACAACAAAAACACTGAAAACTCAACATCACTCAAAGCACAATTTCTTTTCTATATCTTTTTATAGTTTGGGTTTGCATGAGAGGAGAGAAAGAAAAATATTTCCTAATTCATAAATAAGAGCACTGAAACCACAGTAACCATGGTGGAAGCTACACTGACCTTTCTGTTGATTTTCATAATCATTTGATATTCTTGCTTGTGTCCCTCAGTGGTTTATAAAGCATATGGTTTCCGAGACATGTGTAAATGAAGATTGGGTTATTTAAATATTTTTGGTGCCAGAGGTATGTAAAATGTGACAAATTTTCTTTTTAATGCTCAAAGTCTTCTTTTTGGTTTTTTGGATGTTACGAATGATTTTTTTTTTTTTTTTTTGGTGAGAGACAGAATAGGTTATAGCGGTTAAAGACAGACTCTGGAATAAGATCTGCATTCAAATACTAACTTTATCACTTGGCAACTATGATGCCTGACTTTTCCCTCCTAGGGCTAGTGTGAGGATTAGTATCATTATTTATGTAAAGCAAATAGAAAGGTGTCTAGCATATAGTAATCACTATATTAAATATTAATCAGTATTTTCAAAGGGAAATATTTTAACCTTAAAGCAGATCCACTGGAAAAAGTTGAAAAAGCTTACCTAGATTTATACTGCATTATTAATTGACAAAAGTCTCTGAAAGGGCAATTTCAGCCCTAGAATTCTGTAATTTCAACAAATGGATAGTATTGACCTGAAGTTTGTGGTTTAAATGAACATGAACCTTAAATAGAGGAACTATAAATCTAAATAGCAAGATGGAGGGGAACTGCCTACCCCAACAGGTGTCCAAAAATGAGCTTCATAAGAGTAGCTAGCAAAGATTTTTCTCCCATTCTGTAGGTTCTTTCTTTATATTCCTAATTATTTCCTTTGCTGTTAAGAAGCTTTTTAATTAGATGTTATCCCATTTAGTCACTTTTGGCATTATTTCCTGAACTTTCGGGGTCCTATTGAGAAAGTCATTGCCTAAGCCTATATATTGGAGTGTTGACCTTACATTTTCTTCTAGGAATTGCATAGCCTCTGATCTAATTCCAAGATTATCGATCCATTTTGAGTTGATTTTTGTGCAGGGTGAGGTATAATGGTCTAGTTTCATTTTTCTACATGTGGATAACCAATTTTCCCTGTGCCATTTGTTGAAAAGGTTGTCTTTTCTCCAGTGTGTTTTTTGGCACTTTGTCAAGGATCATATGACTGTAGATGTGTGGGTTTGTCTCCGTGTCTTCTATTCTGTACCAGTGGTCTATGGGTCTGTTTTTATGCCAGTGCCATGCAGTTTTTGTTACTATAGCTCTGTAGTATCATTTGAAGTCTGGTATTGTGATGCCTCCAGCATTGCTTTTATATCTTAGAATTGCTTTGGCTATTCTGCATCTTTTATTCTTCCAATGAATTTAGGCCTGTCATTTAGTTTTGTGAAGAATATCATTGGTCTTTTGATAGACATTGCACTGAATCTGTATATTGCTTTTGGTAGTATGGCCATTTTAATAATATTAATTCTGCCTATCCATGAACATGGAAGATCTTTCCATCTTCTGAGGTCTTCTTCAGTTTTTTCTTCAATGTTTGATAGTTTTCCTTATAGAGATCTTTTACCTGCTTGGTTAGATTTATTCTTAGGTATTTTAGTTTATGTTAGTTTATTTTGAAGCTATTGTGAATGGAATTGTTTCCTGATTTCTTTCTCAGCTGATTTGTTGTTGGTATATTGATTTTTGTATGTTGATTTTTGTAACCTGCTACTTTGCCAGATTTATTAGCTCTGGCAGTCTTCTTGGTTGAGTGTTGGGAGCGGTGACAGAGGATGGGAGAGCAGTTACTGAAATCAGGGGTCTCTGATGCCCTCATGGCTGTGGCATGCCCAGTTCCTGGGAATGTTTCTATGCAGGAGCATAAGATGCCTAGCTACTGTAGCAATGCCCTGCATAAGGAGGTTCTGTGCAAGAGCCCTATCAGTTCTAACCTGGATCTTGGTCACACAGCTCCCAGGAAGAAAGGAATTTTTATGCTAGACAACCACAATGTTTCACCAACTCTGCTTCTCTGGTTCCTGCCCACCTTGTAGCAACTTTTAACAATGAACTTTCTTGAGAGCTACACAAAGTTCCTAACATTGCACTTTGCAACTATAGATTGCTACATGGATGCCCTCATTTCTGTAATGTTCCTGAATACAAAGAATAATGTTTGTATAATCTTTAACCTGATAACAAGACACATATAAATAAAGATTGCTGGTGTAATTCTTAAGACCTGCATCTCCATCAAAGAGCAGGCTCCACCTGATCCCAATCTAATCTCAAGATCTGTGTCTGTGAATCTTTATTTTCCAATCCCCCTTTGCCTCTCGCTAGACCCCAGAGTTTGCCCACTGATAGCTACAGTGGAGTTTTGGATTTTCTGGGAATAGGATCAAATCATCTGCAAACAGTGATAATTTTACTTCTTCTTTTCCTATCTTTATCCCTTTTTTTTTTCTTGCCTAATTGCTCTGGCTAGAATTTCTAGCATTATATTAAATAGTAATGATGAGAGAGGACATCTTGTTCCATGTTATAAAGGAATTGCTTTCAGTTTTTCCTTATTTACTAAGAGTTTGATTTTGGGTTTTTCACACATAGTCTTTATTAGGTTGAGGTAGCTTCCTTCTATCCTTAGCTTCTTCAGAGTTTTTATCATGATTGGATGCTGAATTTTGTTGAAGGACTTCTCTGAATCTGTTGTGATGACTAACTGATTTTTGTCCTTACTTATATTTATGTGATGAATTACATTTATTGATTTGTATATGTTAAACCATCCTTTTATCTCTGAAATAAAACCAACTTGGTTGTGGTGTACAATCTTCTTAATACATTGTTGAACATGGTTTGCTAATATTTTATTAAGTATTTTTGTATCTAAATTCATCAGGGATATTGGTCTATTGTTTTTAATTCCTTGATGTTTCTTCTGACAGGATTAATATCTAGAGTATATAAAAAACTTAAAAAAACCCTTAACATCAAAAAATCAAATAACCCAATTAAAAAATGAGCAAATGAATTAAACAGACACTTTTCAAAAGAAGAAATACAAATGGTCAACAAACATATGAAAAAATGTTTAACATCACTAGCAGTTAGGTAAATGAAAATCAAAACTACACTGAGGTTTCACTCACACCAGTCAGAATGACAAACATCAAGAATACAAATAACAATAAATGTTGGAGAGGGTGTGGAAAAAAAGGAACAATTTTATACTGTTGGGAGATTATAAATGAGTACAACAATTATGGAAATCAATATGGACAACTAATTAGAGCAAATAAAAAAAATTTAAAGACTAGGAAAGGAACAACCGTCCGGCCTAGCTATACCACTCCTTGATATTTATCTTAAGGAATTAAAGTCATAATACCATAGTGATACATACATACCTACTTTTATAGTAACACAATTCACAAGAGCCAAACTATTGAACCAGCCTAGGTGCATGTCAATAGACAAATGGATAAAGAAAATGTGGTATATGTTCACAAAAAAGCTTTGTTCAGCCACAAAGAGAAATGAAATTATGTCATTTACAGGAAAATGGATGGAACTTGAGAACATTTTGTTAAAGGTAATAAGCCAAACTCAAGGGTCATATGTTTTCTTCTCATATGTGGAAGTTAGAGAGGAAGAAGAAAAGGAAAAGAAAGGATCTCATGAAAATCAAAGGCAGATCAGTAGAGAAAAGAGATAGAGGGCGGGAGGTAGGGAGGGAGGGGGGAAGTGCTGGTGAGTGATATTGGCCAAATTATATTGTCTGCATGTATGAACATGTAACAATGAATCCCATCATTACGTACAACTATAATACACCAATAAAACTGTGAAAAGGAAAAAATAAGAGATTAAAAGAAAACAACAACAAAAAAGTGGGCTTCATCCTCATAGTAGAGGGGCAGGGGGAGATGCTTCTAGGTCAAATTCCAATCCTAGTACCTTGCTTATGTAAACACGCTATTACATTTTCCCAGTTCACACTAGGCCTCCCCTTACCCTGAGGAAAAATAAGTCATATAGTTAAGAAAACCAAAATTTAAAAACTTTGACCTTCGAAAGCCTGCTCCCGATTCATAATGATAGGATTAAGTCAAATGACGTCAAAACAGGGTTACTCCACTAGCTGATGACAAGTATGTTTGGAAAGCTGTTTAATCTGGATTGATTCTTGATAATGGGATCTGAATGGGAGAATTTCCAAACCAAAATATTACGATTATTGCATAATTATTATCTAAAAAGAAGTCAAGGATGTCACAATTGGGAAAGCTTTTCTGATGAAAGTTTTAGAGAGAAGCAGGACAACTGGAATTTCTTTTGAAAGGAATTGTGCTTGCACCTGGAGAAATACTTTCAGATGGTCACTTTTTTATATGCTCCAAAATTGCCTTGAGAACTTAGGAACTTGCTGATGACCTAACCAATGCTTATGACCTAACCAGTGCCTCAAGGTCTTAGGAACCTGAGGATGACCTAACCAATACTTACAAAGAGTTCTGAGTGCTGGGCACTGTGTTGCTCATCTTGTTATTTTGTGTAATTCTCATTGCAATTTTAATTAATATTTCCCATTTCAAAGTTGAAAAAGCTGAGGCTCAGAGACACAGCTGGTAAGCAGTAAAGCTGGGATTCAAACCTAAGTAGTCCAAGTTAAGTCCAATGTGTTGCTGCCTTAACCAATATACTCTTTTCTACAATCTCTCATGTCAGAATACAATAGTTAATAGGTGTCTGTATAATTTCATTACCTCAATTCTAAGAAGTAAAAAAAATTGTGATTATTATGATGCTGACATAATAATTATTATGCTGACACTTGGACTAAAACATCAAACAGCAAGCTTTGCAATGTTGGGCATAATCTCATCCTACAATAACGGATCCTGTTTTCTTCTACTGATGGAGTGAACAAATTGCAGAGATAAAGTCAGTCCTGAAGGGAAATGCTTCATTGATATTAAGGTCTGTAGGAACACCTAGAGAAATGCCACATCGAAACCACTGTGGACGCTGGGCACTGCCCTGACCTGATATTTAAACAGTGTGCTTCACAATCTGCCTAATAATTAAAGCAATTTATCTTCAGGTAGATCTAGGCCATTTTGTTATTTCAACATGAAATTCGTGGGGAATAGAGATGCCTGTAGAGAATCTCTGTTGTGTAAATACTAATATGGAAAGGAACTAGGTAATTTTTTTTGATATGCCATTACCTTTGTGCCTATTAGAACTTTGGCTGTGAAATCTATGCAACAACATCTGACTGGAAAACACTTACTCAGAAACGGGTTGCAAGGTAACTCGCTGAAGACTTCGACCACCTTGCAAGACCCAGAACGCAGCTAAAACAACAATGGGTGTATAAGACTCTATATTGTCCCAAATTAAGAAACAAATATAGTAAAATACTGACTGCAAAAAGCCAAAGAACTCTGAAATGTTATGGCATGCCACGTGAACGGAGGTTTGTTCTATCTAATTTGAAAGACACTGGACAGCAGCATGTGCCTCCCGAGCAATTGAAATGTAGCTAGTTCACACTGAGATGTGCTGGGTATAAAATATAAGACAGATTTAAAGACAATGTGAAAAAAGAATGTAAAATATCTCTGCAATTTTTAATATCAATTATATGTTGAAATGGTATTATTTTTGATACATTGGCAAACAAAATGTATTATTAAAATTATTTTCTTGTTCTTTTGGGGGGATGGTGGTGGTACCATGGATTGAACCCAGGGGGCACTTTACCACTACTGAGCTACATCCCCAGTTATATTTTATATTTTATTTTGAGACAGAAACTCCTTAAGTTGCTGAGGGTCTCACTAAATTGCTGAGGTTGGCTTCAAACTTACTATCCTCCTGCCTGCGCCTCCCGAGTCACTGGGATTGCAGGCGTGCACCATCACACCCAACTTCTTGTTACTTTTTAATGGGACTAATATAACATTTAAATTGCATATATGGCTCACATTGTGTAGTTATCAGGCAGTGCTTGTAGGTGCTTACTCTATACCAGCAGCAGCTGAGGAATGATGTTGGTGTCATGTTTCATCAGGAATGGAGGAGGGACTCTATCAGAGCCAGATGGAATATTTTGATTTGTTTTTTATTTTAGTCATCTTTGCTACTATTCATATTACCTTCTTTTTTCTACTTTCTCTGGATTTATTCATTTTCTTCTCAACCTTCAATAGAATCGTTAGTTTACCTTTTCCAATGTTTCTCATTAAGTAAATTCATTTAAGGCTAAAATATTGCTTTAGAAACATTTCCAAATTCTGGCAGATAGCACTTTTGTTTTATTGTTTTGGGTATTTTTTTTTAAATGATTTCCTCATTGTGGTTTCCTTTTTGACTAGTAGGTTATTTTTATAATACAGATATGATATATATTCTTTGAAATTTTTTTAAGTTTCCTGTGTTGCCTGGTACGTATTCATTTTTTCAGACAATATCACATGTACTAAAAAACAACGTGTATTTTCTCTTTTTAATCCATTCCGTGCAAGCTTATGGTATGTCTTAGATTAGCTCTTTGTGTTGTTTCATCTGCCTGATATATCAGTTTCTGAGAAAGGTGTCTGAAAGTCTTGCTCTATGATTTAGATTAGTCAATTTTGTCTTGTGATTCTGTGATTTTTAGTTTGTGTATGTTGATACTATGCCCTTAAGTACATACATGCCCATGATTTTTAAATTTTTTTGTTGGGTTATTCTTTATATCTTACATAGCTATGTTTCCATTTTACCTTTTAACTTGAAACTCTATGTTGTTTGATTTGAATATTGTACCACCAGCTGCCTTTTGATTGGTATTTACCTGGTTGTTTGTTCACCACTTTCTGTATCACATTTTATGTGTGTCTATTAAAATAAAAAACCTGACAGTTATTCCCTTTTTAAACATTCCAATTTAATATTTACTTATCTATTAATTTACTTATCTATTAATGCTTATGTGTACTATTGATTTCATTTATTTTCTTTCTTCTTGTTTTTTATTGAATGGACCAAATCTTATTTTATCTACTTCCTCTCAAACAATTTATAATTACACATTTTATTTTTCTTTCTTACGGTCGTAACATTTTGAGTTTCTAGCATGTATATCTGATTTAACAAAATGTAAAATTAACCAAAATCTCTATTTTTCTCTTAAAAACATTAGGATTTAGAATGATGATTTCTCTCTGTATTCCAAATTATCATCTAGTATTTTAGCTTTTTCTTATAGGGAATTCTCCAAATTAGTTAATGTTATCATTATTCGACATTCAAAGTTCACTTACATTTATCCACATAAATCTTTTTCTCATCATTATTTCTTGCATCTGTATTTTTCTTCTAGGTCTACCATTATTCTTGTTGTAAAATGTTATTTAGTAATATGTTTTAGTAAGCTTCTGTGAGTAATAAACTCTTTGAGGCTTTGCATTTATCTTCCTTCACTTGACATAACTTAACTCATAGAGAGTTACTCCCTTTTACTGCTTTGAAAATTCCATCCCATTGCATTGTAGCATCCATTGCTGCCCATGGAACATCTTCTGTTAGTACATGTTGTTTCTCTGCATACGTGAAATGAAATTTTGAACTCTTCTGCTTGTCATGGTTCCAAAGCTCCTTCCCCTATTAGTTATATATCCATTAGGGGTATAAACCATGAACTGCTTTGGCTTGAGCTTCTATACACTTGGTTGCTTTTTTTATACTTGGAGATTCACACTCTGTATTTGAAATTTGGCTGCATATCTAAATTTTGCTATTGTTAGTTTATTTTTCCATGAAGGAGAGTCCTTCTCTCTTGGTTCAGTCTACCATACTGACTTGCTTCTCAATGATCTCATTACTGCTACATTCCACAGCCCCTAGAGGTGAGATACTCCATGGTGTAAAAACTGATGCAGTGGTCTCTGTTGTAAAGTCTGTAAGGTAGAGACATGAAAATTATACAGATCCAAGACTCAGAGTGTTGAGTGCACCTGTGATATCCTCTTGCATTCTGACCTTATTCCTGGGGTTCCTTTACCTTGGTAAGCTGTTTTCCTAAGCAGGTTTCTATTTTGAATGGCACCTGCCTGGAAATCCTATCGTGGACTCTACATCTGGTGCCCTGGATATGCCTCTTTGACCTGAAGTAGGAGAGAAGTGCATTAATATCCCAGCTGCAGCCTTTTCTGTGCTGCCATGATCTGCTTGAAGTTAAGCTGGGTGAATCTGTGTGTTGTCAGCTGTGTGTTGCTGTGACCAAAACATACAGCAAGAGCAACTTAGAAGAGGGAAAATTTATTTTGGCTCATGATTTCAGAGATTTAGTCCATGGAGGGTCAACTTCATTGTTCTGGGCCCAAGGCAGGGCTGCACATTATGGTGGAAGGGTGTGACGGAGGATAACTCCTTGTCTCATGGCAGAAGGGAAGCAGAAAAGCAAGGGGAAGCTGCAGGGAACATGTACCCTTCCAGGGCACACCCCTCCTCCAGCCAGCTCCTCTAGCCAACCCCACCTCCTCCAGCCAGCCCCACCTGTCTACAGTTACCACCCAGTCCATTTAAACTAGGATGGACTGATTAGGTCACAGCTCTCATAATCCAATCATCTCAGCTCTGAATATTCCCGAATTAACATGGGAGTTTGGGAGGACACCTTACATCCAAACCATAACAGTCTGGTTCCAGTTGACCAAGACTTCCAAGTTCAGAGAACAGATATCTGTAAGTGATCTTCCCAAAACCCCCAGAAGACACGTGATGGCAACCTTTCCCACTGGGGGAGGGTGTACTGGGGACTCACAGCTCAGATTTTCCCAGAGAAAACCTTCTGACAACTTTCCTTCTCTTCACTTTTTGCCCTTTCATAATCTTATGTAGGTCAGAATGTAAACCCTTGGCACTTACTTTGATGTTTCACATGATTTCATGACCCTGTTCTCTTTATTCTCACCTAAACAATACTCTGGTATTTTATCCTTGTCTCTGATATTTGTCATATTTTGGTAACAATATCTAGTGAGATATTAAGGGTTTCTACAATTTACTATAATTTTCAAGACATTCTTATTCAGTATTTGTTATTATGGAATATTTTTCTTTTTTTTAAAAGTAAATGAATATATCCATGTATCTCCCATGTGAAATATGGTTAAAAAAAAAAAGGTTTGAGAGGAAGGTCTTAAGGGAATGGAAATTACTTTAGTGATGGTTATAAATGTCCATCCGAATTTTGACAGATTATTTTTCACAAGGTAAACATTACAAAAATATTGTTAACCAGACAAAAGAGAATCAATCCAAAATCTGTAATACCTGCCCTTGAGTTACAGAAGTACTAGGTAATATTGGAGGAATTATTAAAAACTTCTCAAATTTAAAAGAGGAACAACACCTCTTCATGTGTCTTTTCTGAGTTCCAAGCACATTCTCTTTGGCATATTTAAAACATCATCTTTATAGTTGCTGTGGTGGTCTGTCTGCCATTTTGCTGCCTGAATTTGTGATATTGTCTTACTTTAAAATGCTTCCTAAGACTGCTTGGGAACCAGGTGCACCTGTAATCCCAGTGATTTGGGAGGCTGAAGCAGGGGGATCCAGAGTTCAAACCCAGCCTCAGCAACTTAGTGAGGCACTTAGCAACTCAGTGAGACCTGTCTCTAAATAAAATACAAAAAAGGCTGGGATGTGGCCCAGTGGTTAAGTGCCCCTGGGGTCAATCTCTGGTACCGAAAAAAAAAAAAAAAAAAAAAAAAAAAAAAAGAATGCTTGGAGGTCAATTTGGTGTGGTGGGATAAGATGAAATTCAAGATGTGTTCAAACCTACAGATTCAATGATTTTTTTCAGAATTCTGCAGCATCTATTCTCTTCACATGAGTGCTCCAGCAGATGTGAGTCTATGTAGAAGAATTCGGGAAGCCCATGAAGTGATTTCTTTCCTAAACATCTTCAATGGCAATGGTACACTGCCATATGGCTGAGTATGGCATGCAGGTGTCACGGATGAAATCCTCCAGAAGCTCCCGTGGCCTCACAAAGCCAAAAAACTTGCTTTAGGAGCACCATGCACTTTATAATAAAAGTTAGATTTTGATCTACATGTATCTTAAGGAGTATGGGTTATTTAGAGTGAAATGGGAATATCTACATGGAGAAGCGTTTTGTTTCTTAGCATTCAGCAGAGTGGTATACTGAACAAGGTATCTTCTCTGAGAGTTATATTTTTGTTGCAAGTTTGCTATCATTTTCTATTTGTCTGCATGAGGAAAGAAATGTATAGCAGTAATAGGACTTCTGAGTTCTATTTGCTATCTTATCAATGACTGTGGAACAACTTGCTCGAGTTCTTTTGACTCATTATTTCTAAAATAAGGAGGATACTTTCTGTTCCACAATGTTCTAAGCATTATTTGATGACAAATTATCATTCTAGGGTTCTAGGAAGACTATGTATTAAGCACACTATGCTGCTCTTAGCCTATGCATATGTTTAAATTCCTGTGATGGGATTCAGTAAATTCAGGAAACAGGAACATACACATCCACATTATAAATGATTGAGAAAGAAGTGGCTAAACAAGACCATCTTTAACAAAACATTTTAATTTGATAAAGAAGCTGAACAAAGAAACAGGACATCAATAATGCCGAACTACATGCAAACTCCATTTACTAGCATCTATGTTGTTCTCTTGGTTAATACCGGGATAACATATAGCATAACTGTTGTCTATGTTTGCATTCTGAAAACCTTCTAAAAATAACATTTTGAATTCCCCAAAGCAATGATACATCATTAATGCCAGATGTTTGAGTGCACTAACCTTCCAGATCTATAAGTATGCCTGCATATATATGTATAAATACATAAATGTTGATAGTACCTCAAGATTTTTTGGCTGCCAGGAGTCAATAGCGAATTGTATATGTGTGTACATTTGAGCATAACTAATGGAAATAAGAGGGTCAGAGTGAACACTATTAAAAAAGAAGTCTCCTGGAATGAATGATGCCATATAGTCCAATAGAAGCATTGAATAGATGGTGGCTTCCAAGAACAAGACAACAAAGAGCTCCAAGGAAATCTTATCAGGAGCATTCTAGTGTCCAATGGAGGTACTCACCATAGACAGGTCTTCCAAGTAGACTCTTCCAGTTATAATTCACATTTCCAGAAGAAAAAGCCAGTGAACTAGTAAAAAAAAAAAGGGTGGCAATAATGGCATTCTTTGTCAACAGAAAAATGAAGAACAGGGTTAATGAACTGAGAAAGGCAGAACTCACTTTGCACATTCTGAAATCTCTCAGTTTGAAGTCAAACTAAACATGTTTAGTTTGACTTCAAACATGTTTAGTTTGACTTCAAACAAGCAACAACCAAGCCTTTTCCTTAATATTGGAGCATTATATCCTGTTAAAAAATTGAAGCAATGCTGTTTATGTGTTTAATGTTTAATGAAATAAAGATGCTGGGATGATGGCAAAAGAGCAGACTCAAAGACTTCCTTCCCTCCTCTGTCCCTCCACCCTACATGGTTCCCAGAGAGGAGAATGCAGAGGCCAACCAGAGCTGGGCAGGTGAAACTCTGAAAGCCATCTTCAGGCATTCTGGGCTTGGCTGTCTGGTGGTCCTCCTCTGGCCCAATGGCTATTTTTCTGGATCCAGGAACTGCCAGGGCCAAGTCTTATGATTTGACTGCCAAAGATCATGATAAGAAATTTTGTCTTGACCAGGTTGGGGATGGAAGCCAGAAATGAATTATCTGAAGGAATATGAACATTACTGCCTTCCCCAGAACCCTTTTCCTGAGAGATGTGGTGCTTGGAATCCTGGCCACATTTCTGGGCCAAGCCCTGGTGGCTCACTCCATCATCTCAGTGAGAACACAGTGGAGTTGCCTCACAGCTCTGCCTGTTCATTCTAAAAGGGGCCACCGTGTCTTACTTGTTTATCCCGCCTGCAAACCCACATCTCTTTTTGGTCAGGTAATGGACAAGAAAAACTACTGAGGTGCTCACTCCTCTGCACGAGGCTAAGACCTTCAACTAGCAGCAGGAGAAGCACATCTCCCTGCCTGTAGAGCCTGGCTCATTAAACGCTTGTGCAAAACAAAATTATCTTAGATGGTTTAAAACTGCAATCAAGTTTGTTATTTAAATATTAACATTGTTATTTCATCTTTATCAAAATAGAGCAGTTGTAATTGGGATATTATTAGCTGTCCTCATGGAGGACTGAAGTATCTATCCTGAATAAGGAAGGAAACTGGAGTTTTATTTCCCAGAGGGAAGATGGGGGTGCAGCGTGGGACAGGAAAACAGCTCCAGACTTGGAGGCTGACAGGTTTGGGTTTCAGCACTGACCCAGCCACACCCAGGCTGCTTAGGTGTGGCCAAGTTACTTTCTGAGCAAACTTCCTGAACTTCCATCTCTTCCTTTATAAAATAGAACTAATCATACTTATGTCATGGGGTTACTATGAAGTTTAAATAAATAAATCACCTAGGATGGACCTAATACAGAGCAAATGGTCAAGAAATGAGTACATTTATATGATCGTGATGAAAAAGATGAAGGAATTAAAAATATAAGGATTTAAATAATAAAATAATTTAAATAATAAAATTCCATAGACTGGAACCATGAGAATATGGGGCCTCTTTTTCTTTAGTCTTCTCTTTATTAAAAAACAAACCAGGTCAAGGATGTTTATGACATGGATTTTCTATGTCTAGTATATCTGCGTTTATCCCTCTGTCTTTCTAGATTTGAGTGATTACATGTATTAATTTGGGTTGAAAAAAGTGATTGCTCTGAAAACCTAATCATGACATCAGCACTCCAGTGTGGGTGCAGACACTGGTATGGGGCTGCAGAGATCTTGAGTTTGGTTGGAATCTTCCCTTCAAATTTGCTGGGGAAATTTTAGTTTGGTTCTCTTTTCTCCTGCCTCAGAAGCTGTGTTCAGAGAGCATGATGAGAGCAGTCTCTCTGTGCTCTGAGGCACTGTGATGCCACACTGAACACAGAGAGGGCAAGCACCCACTGCCACACTTCCTGATCAGACCCAGGAGTCCTGGGATGGAAGGGAGAATGCATACTTTGAAAAGGTTTTCACACCAACAAAATCATTCCCTGTGAATTTCCTGTCTCCCGGCTGATGGGAAGGGAAGAGGAAAATGCTCTGAGGTTTCCGCTTCTCAGGGTCATTCATAACCATACAGCTGAAACTCTAGGCATTTGCTCAATGAGTCTCCACTCCAGAGTCTACCTGGTTAAGGGTGGTTTTGCCTGCTTTGTCAAATGGGCGCCTGTTCTTCCCTTTCATTGAACTGATAAATCATGAATACTTTCCTTAGCTATTTAAAAGTCATTTCCTATCATTTTCCCTGGGCACCAGAGGCAATCTCATATGCGAAGGCTAGTGTGTGTGTGTGTGTGTGTGTATGTGTGTGTGTGTTGATTGCTGCCTTAAAAACTAGCGAATAATAGCAAACAACTGCTAAGAGATTTTCAAGCCGAAATTTATCAACAGCCTAAACTGTAGCACTGCATTCATCAAAAAGCAAAGATGTATGCCTTGTATTACTTAACCTTTCCAAGCCACCTGCTTCTTATTATATTTTTTATTTCATATTCAACTTCCTATTTGAAATTCAAACATCTTCTTATAATCATGTGTATGCTTTCTGTACTAAAGTAGAACATTCTAAAATCTGGTGTTTCGTGAATAAAAATGGTTTTTATGATAATTCATTTATTCAACAAATATTATGGAGTGCCAAATGTAATCTGGTTTTGTAGATGTTAGGGATAGGTCAGTGAGCAAAGAACATGGTGTCTGCCTACATGGAACTTAGAATTCTAACGTGTCTGGGGGTAGGGAAGGAGAGAGATGGGCAATATACAACTAATATTGTATAGTTGGACTGTGATGAGTGTTTTGGAGAAAAGGCAGGGCAGAAACATGACAAGTTCTAGGAGAATGCATTAATTGTGGTGCGGTCTAGGATTCAAATTTAAATAGAGTTGTCAGGAAAGATCCCACTGACAGAGTGACTTCTGAGCAAAGGTCTGAAGCAGGTGAGGGAGTGAGCCATGAAGTGATGTGGAAGATTATCTTACTAAGAAGGGGCAACTAGTGCAAAGGCCCTGAGGTCAGAGCTCCCTGCATATTGAAAAACAATGAAGAGGTGAATGTGGCTGGATGGAGTAAGAAAGGAAGAGAATAGTAGGAGAAAAGAAGGAAGGAAGGAAGGGAGGGAGGGAGGGAAGAAGGGAAAAGTGGTCAGTTTAAGAAGTATAGAAGTTTTTCAAAGAGGAAAGAATGATCAGTTAGAATAATTATGAACTGGGATGACATTAATGAACAAAACGTGAAAAACCCCTGCCTCCTTGAGTTGACATTTCAGTGAAGTCTCAAAGAATTAAAATGAAAAAGCAAAGTATACAAAAAGCAATGAATGCAAGAGGAAAGAAATGAATAGGGAATTCTGGGGTGGGGTAGATGTATGCTTAAGTAGTACTCTGTTACTTGGATCAATCGTGGAATGTGGAAATTTGTTACTTTGCCTTTAATAGTTCAGTAGTAATACTGACTTTCCCAAGCAAAATAACTTTTTGGGGTGATGGTGAAATAGGAGATAGAAACAATTCCAATGTTTCTAATCCTGTTTAAAACCACACTGTAAGCTACCTTTCCGAGAGGCAGTGCTAGCATCGCCACTATTGTCTTGCAGAATTTGCTTAACTAAATTTTGTCGGAACAGTTATAGCCTCTCGCTGGTAGGGTTTGAACCATATGGAAAAGATGAGGTCTAATCTAAAGCTGGGTAAACTTGACTCATGATCTGGAAAAGGCCACAGTACCTTGGATGTTCTTGGGATAAAGCCTTTAATAGATTCTAGGCTAGAAATAAGATACAAACATTCTATTCCTTCTGTGAGGCCAGCAAGTCTGACTCCAACCCAATAACTCACTTTAGATAAATCTATTTTCAGCTTTATTTGGAGGATGCAACTTTTGGTCATTCTTCACTGTCTATTCCTGTAGATGACTGGTGATATGATCCAACAATGGAACCAAAATATATTCATTCACTACAGCAGTGACGTATTTTTCTGCATTATGCTTGTCCTTGGCAAGGGATGCTTTAGCTGCTCCCTCTGCTGCCTTGCTGTCAGCTTGATAAACGGACAGGCTTCCTTCCCAGCAGGGCTGGAGGGGCTCCAGGTCGCAGTGCTGCCCACGTAGGCAGTCTGCAGGCCATTGTTCCTGCCTCCCGTGAGCTCAAAGAGTGCACAATCGGAGTGCACGGGGGCATTCTGAAAGACACCCAGGCTGATAGCCTCATACCAGGGCAAGGAGAAAATAAAGTTCTGTCCTGTTCTGTTGAATGTCTCTGCCAGACTCTACAGAGACATACTGCCAGAAGAATAAAGAAAAGTCCATTTTGTTCATTGCATACAGCTATTTTTAAAATTTACTACCAGACCCTTGCAATGGATATGTTTGTTTATTTTACCTTTTCCTGTAAGTAGTTTTTTGAACTCAGTGATGATTCATTCATGTGCTGGATTTTGAAAAAACCAGAAGGAGTCCAACAGTGTATTAATGAGCACAGTTTTTAATGGGGTAAAGAATGAAGTAGAAAGTGGTCGATCATAGAAACCAAAGAAAGGTTACTCACAGAAAGTGGGTCCTTCTTGAGCTTTCCAGCGGAATAAATAGAATTAGCCCATGTGAACACACTTGATGTGGATTGGCAACATCTCAGGTGCTTCTCTGTTTGGATAAGGCCCATGTGTTAAAGGCTTGGCTCCCAGCCTGTGTTGCTACTGAGATGCTGAAAACTTCCAAAGGTGGGGCCTACACAGAAATTGGTCATATAGGGGTGTGCCCTCGAAAGGGATTCTTTCTCTGTTTTACTTCCTGGTTGTCATGAGGTGAGCAGCTTCTTCTACCACACACTCTCACCATGATGTGCTATTTCACCACAGGCTCAAACCAATAGGATTGAAACTTCCAAAACCTTTCTTATTTTAAAAGTTTTCTCAGGTATTTTATTACAGCAACGAAAAGCTAACATAGTGTATGAACTTTTGTTGTCCCCTTTAGGTAAAACCATTCAGTAATATATTTGTTGACCATATCATTTGTGGTTTGGATGTCAGGTGTCTCCCAAAAGCTCATGTGTGAGGCAATGCAAGAAGGTTCAGAGGAGAAATGATTGGATTGTATGAGTCTTAACCCAATCAGTGATTTAATCCCCTTATAGGGATTAACTGAGTGGTAACTGAAGTGGTAGGGTGTGGCTGGAGGAGGTGGGACTTGGGGCGTGGCTTTGGGTGTATATTTGTATCTGGTGAGTGGATTCTCTCTCTGCTTTCTGATCATGTTGTGAGCTGCTTCCCCCACCACACTCTTCCACCATTATGTTCAGCCTTACCATGAGCCCTGAGGAATGGAGCCAGGCTTCTGTGTATTAAGACCTCTGAAACTTTGAGCACTTAAATAAATTCTTCCTCCTCTACAGTTATGCTGGTTGGGTCATTTAGTCAGGAGCAAAAAAGCTGACTTAAACAACATCCTTCACAGTATATTCTCTTTTTACTCCCATCCCCATGATCCCTCTGTGGGGAAGATGAGGATTTTTATCAAAAGGAGAAACTGAGGCTCAAGAAAATACAGTCCCTGGGCCAAGTTCACATGGATAGCAGTGGTAGCAGGTATTTGTTCCTACTTAAAAAATGAAGTAGAGAAAAAAAAAATAAGTTGAAAGCCTTCTCATTGTGAAAATCAGAAATTTTCTCTATGAAATTAAACGTATTGAAAAAGTGGACAGGTACATTTTAAGCTAAGTGGAGGATGCACAGATTTTTTTCTTTTATTTTTCTTTTTAACACTATACCCACATATCCCATGTCATATATACTTTTTTGTATGTATGGTGCATTTCATGATGATAATAAGAAATAACAGAGAAGGGAACTAATTGGTTTTAATACCTATGATGCCTCTGGCACCGTGGTAGGCATATTTAATATGTAATCTCATGTTTTTAATATGAGATTACTTCTATTATAAGAATCTTTCTTAACTGCTATACAAGTTAATAACACAGTGTCATTAGAGTCCATCTCAGCCATCAGTATGTGAAGCCCCAAATGACAAAATAATAGTCATGGATTTAATTCATTGGAACTCTTTCTGCTTTTCTTTGTTCTTGGTAGAAGTGTCCTTCTCTTCCCACTCCACATCCTTGTCTCCCTGGTACCAGAATTCAGAACTTTCAACCCAGCACAGTCTAGAGATACAGGAATGGGAAGCACACATTCTGCAAGTGTATCATTACGACCTATAATGAGGAGGACCAATGCTTCCTTGATTTTCAGGCCCACATACTCTCATGACACTCCACCACATATTGGCTACAGGTTCAAAACATATATAGAATCCTGGGGGACAGTACCCAAACTTTCTGCATGTGGTCCTCAAGCTGACTCCTTGGCTGGAACTTTAATAGGCTATTCTCTCATTTTGCATACTAGGCTGGCTTCTTTGGACTGATGTATTTGGTGGGATCTATGGATTCTCTACTCATTGTGTCACTGACCCCACTGTAAAATGTGTTCGCAGGGGCACTCTGGTTAAGAAAGGCAAACCAATAGTTAAAGCAGGTATGAATTCTGGTGAGGATATATTGTTGCCCTTCTAGAATGGAAAATATCCAATGTAGTTAACCTGTCACCAATAATTGCTTGGCTTTCTTGAGGGATGGTTCCATATTGACACGGTTATATGCGTCTGCTCTGGCACTTGGAAATTCTGCAGTGGCAGTAGGTGGATCAACTTTAGTGAGAGAAAGTCTTGCTGTCAAATCTGTGCACAGTCTCTATTCCTGCCACCAAGGCTGTTCATTAATGGGTTTATTGGGCAGGTACTGAGGTGGCTGAGGTTAGAAACCGACAGCCCCTTAAAGAAGTTGTTCCTATCCACCTGGCTGCCCAGTGCCTTTCTGAATGTTCTAAGTGCTTTCCAGGGGGCATTAACACAAGACCCAAGTACTCATACTTGCTTTGGGCCCTTTGCTGGAGGTTCACCCACAAACATATTTCTCAAACTCCTTATCTTCATAATCCTGACCAAGCAGCAAATCCATTTGTCAACCTTGAAGTCTGTGTATCTGTGCTTTAGACAATTTCTCCCTGGTTTATGACCAAGTGTGTTGCTCATTTTTGCCCACTGGGGAAACTTCCTTTTTCTATTGTCCTTCACGGCTAGTTTGGAGAGGCACTGTGTTTTGGTGGCAGTTCATTTTTGGCTATTATACATACGTCGAGCTAACCTATCTGTGAACCAAGCTCAAATGGTTTCTCCCCCCCAACTTGGTTATAGGGAAACTCCCATGAAAGCATGGGTATAGTTGAAAGAGAGACAGGAGTGCCACAGGGGAGAGTCACATGAAAGTCAGGGCCACTTACTTATGTGACTTACCTATGGACCTGCTCAGCCCAATTCTAAATGTACCATTTAAGTCTGTCTTAGTCTCTTGGTGCTGAAATAACAAAATACTAAGATCAGGTAATTTGTAAAGAACAGAAATTTGTTTCTCATAGATCTGGTGGTTGGGGAATCCAAGAGAAAGCCACTGGAAGTTTCAGTTATCTGGTGAGAGATGTTCTCTGCTTTGAAGATGGTGCCTTGTTGCTTCATCCTTTGGAGGAGAGGAATGCCTTATTCCCCCTTAGTGGAAGGGATGGAAGGGGTAAAAAGGGGGATCAAATTCCCTCCATCAAGTCCCAATCCTATTAGGCACCAAATCTCATTCATGAGGACAAGCTAAACCTCAAAGGCCACACCACCCAGGACTGTTGCCTTGGGGATGGAATTTTAATGTGAAATTTGAAAGAGATAAAACCACTCAGTCCATAGCAACATTGTACAATGGATTGTTGCTGTGCCTACATGATCTTCTGTATTTTATGCTGGGATTATTTCATAATCCCAACTCATCATAGGCAGCTCCAATTGCATAGTCATATTTGATGTTCTAGACTCTACTAGGGCTCAAGAAAAATGCCATGAGCTGTTTTTGGAATATTGATGTTTGATGTTACTCCAGAACCCAGGGATTTGTGCCTCAATTTGTACATTGGGATTAAGGACTCTACATAGCATCTTAACCCACTAATCTCCCCCAGCCCCAATCTATCTTCTAGGTCATAGTGCCTGAACTTTAGTATAGTTTGCACTACAGTTTGGACCTGTCCCAGGATCCTCTATTGTTCTGGGCAATGTATGTCACACTTAAAAATGAAAGGCTCACAAGTCATTCATTAAGAGGTTCACAGTATATTACCACATGTGCTGACTCCAGTATCCATATAAGTTTACCAGATGCAGTGACTCCAGTAGGAGGTGTGGGTATAATAAATTGCCATGCATATTAAAGGGTATTTTCCCACATGTACCTGTTCATTGGATTTTTATAAACATCACCCATGCGGTAGATGTGGTAGAACCTTGAAACTCTGAGGGCCTTGAAGCCTCCTCCTTTCCTTACCAGGTCCAATTACTAGGATGTCATCAGTGTTGATTGCTTTTCTGAGGAAGATCAGTACAATGGTCTCTATGGACAGCAGTTGATTTGACCTTGTCCTGGGGTAAGACAGTAAATGTATACTACTGCCTTTTCTACATGACATCAAACTGCTTTTGATCCTTATTATTTGTGGAGATCGAGAAAAATATATTTGCCCATCCAAAAACTGTATATTAAATGCTAAAAACTATAAAAATCTATTATAGTGCAGTGCCACATCTAATATAGCAATTGCACTTGTAGCTGCCACTTGAATATTTACTTTGGTCACTGTTTCATAATGATTTCTCTGGTTTTTGCAGAAGCCTAATAGGTGAATTGAATGAAGGTATTCCTTCATCCTTCAAGTCTTTGATGGTGGTACCAATTTCTGAAATTCCTCCTGTGATGTAGTGTTGGTGTTTCAGGGACTTCCCTTTGTCCCTTCCAAACACATGGTGGCTCGTATTCCACTGGACAAAGAACCAAACCTGATTGCAGCAAGAAACTAGGCCTGTGGACCCACTGGACTGCTATGAGATAGATGTGGGCCCAGGATGCCACTCATGGTCTGGCTTCCATAAACCTCTCTCCAATGAAGGATCACAATTGCATCTTGGATTTCTTGCTATTAGAGTTAGTGCAGACTCTATAGGAGTCCTTGAATTTTCTGGGTATCCATCTTTCCCAGTGCACACTTATTATTCTGGAAAATAACTTCAGGTGCCTGTGGCAAAGGATCAAGTGACATTTACTGTATATATTTATATTACATGCAGGATATTTCATGAAGGGGACCTAAGCCCTTTGTTAGTAAGCTCTGGATCAGAGGCTGAGTTGCGGGTCTGAGAACTGACTTAGACCTAGAAATTGGGCAACTGTGATTTTCCCCTGTGGTGGCTGACATCAATATTTTGTTTGCCATATCTTGACTTCTGAACATACCGATGAAGCAAAACTCTAGTTGACTGCCATCCATCTTGTTCCCACAATTTATTAACAGTTGCCACAGATCCCATGGGTCAAGATACACTGTCAGTCTGGCTTTGATGACTATTTCAGCAATTATGATGCTTTTGTTTCTGTGAAGACAAATTAGTTTCTCCTATTTCAGAATTTATCAATTCCACCAATACAAGGGAAACCAGTTCAAACAAAGCCTCTCCCACTGTGAACAGTCATAACCAACCTTCTCCAAAATTTTGCTGCTTCCCTCACCATGCATTCTTTATTGACTGAGTGAAAGAGTGTCCTTTGGACCACCTCAGGCAATGTAATCAAGTGGTGGACTCTTTGGTCTAACAAATTCATTACATTCTTACCTCCCTGAGCTTTCTGATCACTTTCCCAATATTTTGCCAAGGCCTGATTTATCTGATTACTTTGATAAGACCTAAGCTTTGAGGAACAATCTCAGCAGTGTATTGGGACCAATTCTGTGTGTCTTAGCTAAGACATCAAACCCCATGTCATAGGAGAGTGTTCCAATATCAGCAAATCCTCCCCCTCCAGCCTTTGCTGTGACCTCATATATGAGCACCATCAAGATCACTCTCATACTTGTTCCCAGGCTTCTGCTGGGTCCATATAAACCAGAACTTACAATAATTTGGTTTCTTTCCACAGCAGGAACCATATATGCCCTCCTGCAGTGGCACTATAACCTAAACATTCCTATCATTATAGCTATTACACCCCAGGATTGTCAATGGAGGGTTCTGCTAGCTGTTTAGAATGTGTACTTAAAGATCAGAGAAATAACCCTTCTGGTGGGTCCACTTCAAGGCCAGTGAGAGGAGATGGAGGTATAATATGAGGGTAGGAATGTGTTTTCTGAGCCATCTTCCTCAAATGAGGTTTTTGCAGTCTTTAAGTTAGGGTTTCTCAATGTGGTACCATTGACATTTGGGTTGGATAATTCTTTGTTCTGAGAAGCTATTCTGTGCATTGTTGAATGTTAACATCATCCTACAATGGCCTCTACCTGTTAGATGCTAATAGGATCCCCACTCAGGTTGGGATTACCAAATCTCTCCAGTGAGAACTCCTGCTTAGTTGATGGAAGGCTGCTTCCTCCTGCAACCAGGCTCCTGGGATGTCCTTAGAGGGATGACAGGATTCCTCAAGGTGTGAGGGAGGTGAGCTGTCATTAGACTCTCCCTGAGCACATCTGGAGCCCGTAACAATGGCTGGAGCACAAAAGTAGGCTAAGAAAATGTAAGCTAGGGCTTGAAATGTGTCTGAAGCAGATACAAAATATGTACTGCAGTTTCACAGATGGCAGCACTGAGGTTTGATTCACTGGGCATAAAAATGAATAAGACAATCTACCTGCCCTCAGTGAATTCTCAGTCTAGTACACTGAAATATTAAATAATAAATAATTGCAAGTAATGTTGATAAGGTCATACAGTCAGCAAGAGATGAGATGAAGATCAAATGAGGTTTATTTAACTTCCAAATCTATAGTTGTTGTGGTGAACAGAAATTATGTTTACTGCCTTCTAGATTTTTTGCTAAGTTATTTGCATACCTGAGGCTCATTCGACATTCTAGCATACTGGTTATTCTTACCCTCCCCACTTTTTTCAGCTAATGAAGTGGCTCTCTCTTGTACACCTTCATGTGACCTAGACACAGTATGCTTAAAAAGACATGGCTTTGGGCTGGGGGTATAGCTCAATTTGTAGAGTGCTTGCTTTGCATGCACAAGGCCCTGGGTTCAATCTCCAGCACCATACACACACACACACACACATGCACAAAGACATGGCTTTGTAGAGCAGGATGACCTTAGACTGATTAAATCAATGTAGATGAGCACAGAGATGCATAAGATAATGCAACATGTTGCTAGAAACAGGAGAACCCAGTGACCGATTCCATTAACTCCATCTTCATCTTCCAACAGTGTGACTAATTAAGATATGGGTTGGTACTAAGTAGCTCAGTTCCTTTTAAGAGTGGCTTATGAAACTGTGGAAGTTATCTAAAAATACATAACTAATGTGAGAGAAATAATGTTGTTACAAGGGAATTGATAACTAAGGATAATGGGAAAGGGAAGAAATAGCAAGTTGGAGCTAATTACCAGGGAAAGCCCCTTGACACTGAAAATGGTGAGCCAGGATAATGGTCTCCTGAGGGGAGTGGCAGAATCGCCATCAGTTAGTACATTTAAAAATAGGCAACAGAGCGCTAGAAACAGGGCTACAGGGAATAATCTTGCATTAGGCAGGAAAGGAGGTAATTGACTATGTGACCTAATATTAAGAGCTTTCTTTCTCATGAATTTCTTGAATTCTAAAAAAATAAAACCTTACAAGCTGTATACAGAAATGTAGGCACCTAATGACTGGAAATACCTAAATATAGCCTCAAATTATTCATACATGCAAAATGAGAGCAGCCATGTCCCAGATGGAGCATAATAGAAGGGTCAGAGGAAACATAGGAGATGGATAGGGAAAGTTGAAGAATTGTTAGGAGTCCAATTTCTCTAATGTACTCAGATGAGGCTATGCCCCAGTGCACTTGAGCCATATGAAGCTGTATCATTTAATCTCTTTCCTTTGCACTTCCAGTCCGAGGCTACCACAATGTAAACAGTTTACAAAGACCACTGTTTGTGGATTCCTGCATGGTCCAAATCTTCCAAGTTAGTGTTCTTCTTTCCCTAAAACTGATGAATGGGGTGATTACAAAGCTGTTTCCCAATATATGATCCAACAGCTGACTCTAAGCCATAGGGAAGCTAGCCAAAAATTGCAGATTTCAGGATCTCCCTGGAGATCCTTGGAAGCTGATTGGGAGGTGGGGTGGGGGGTGGGCATGAATCTGCATTTTTATCCAGTTCCCTAAGTCTTATATACAAAGCATTAAATTGGTAATTCCACCTAGGAAAGGACATGGTGGCCAGATCAAAAGAAATTCCAGGGTAGGAAAGTGTAACCCAACCTTCCTCCCCTTCTTTCCTCACTTGGTTTCCCTGGTTTTCCTCTATGGCCAGCCAAATGAGGTCTCCTTTAACTTCCATACCTCTAATGCACTTGAAGGTATGTCTATACACACACTTCTAATGTAGATTTTACCTACTTGCAAAAAGCTTTAATGTAATTTTCTTGTAGTGTCTACTGTGCTCCTGATTATTTCTCTGCTTCGTATTTGTGATGTTATTTTAACCCTTTGGTGAACAGTGATTATGTCTTAATCATATTTTTTAAAAATATTTTAAGATGATGATAGATATTTATTCATTTATTTATATGTGGTGCTGAGAATTGAACCCAGTGCCTCACACATGCTAAGCAATCTACCACTGAGCCACAACCCCAGCCCCTACTCTTAATCATATTTTTATCCTGACAATGTTGAGGGAAATAATGGATATTTTTAGTGAATGCAACTAAATCAAATCTGTAAGAAGTAATAAAAACAGGGCATGCAGTAAAAACTCAGGAAATGTCAGCTTTGTCAACGTGACAAGGCATAGTCTAGGGGCTGAACACTTAGCTGGGCTTTTGCTTCCAGCTCTACCAGTAATCCCATATGAAAATCTGAGAAAATCATGCGACCTTTCAGTTTCCCTGGCTGTAAGCAAGGATAACAATCACTTTCTTCCTTCTCTCACAAAGCAGCTGAGAGAGTAACATGATAATATCACTATTTAATATCACTTTTCACTTAGGAAAGCTAAAAATGACATCAACGTTATCCACAGCATCATTTCACAATCCCCAAACCATCGAACAGGTTTAGCCTCTGTTCCCTGGAGTTATTATTTTCTTTCACACCAGGATATACAAGAAAAGATAAAACAGGAAAAAACAAAGATTCCAGGAATTACATCTCGTTAAAAAGTATATCAGTAATCAGTCTTCTAATACATTTCCCCAGATAATGCAAGATATCAGGACAAGGAAAATAATTGGCATTGTTTAATTTTTGACATGCTACCTAATGAACAGCTAAACCATTTTCATAGAAGGCAAAATTACAGTGCTGTTGCTGGTATGCAGCTACTGTATCTCAAGTTAATTGGATTTTCCATTATGATGAGGCTTGTTTTTCAGAATTTAATCTCAGAGTCTCTTCAAATTGCTGAGTTGATGGTGAGACAGGAGATATATAGGGCATGTGGAGTCAATCATGGGCTGGAAGGAATCTTGTTAGGTCAGAGAATTCTTAGGTATATTAAGGCATTACAATGTGCAAGCAGGAACCAGGGTTTGTGTAGAATATGTATCTTCCCAACATGGAGTTTTTGGGGAGGGATAACTGACTACTTGTTATTATAGTCCCCCTCCACCCCAATTAAGACAGCAATATGTTTTCATTCCATTAGGAGGTTGAGTGTCATCTGCGCAGACTGGAACAAAATAGCAGCACCAGCTTCTTCTCTAGTCGAAGGCATTGCTGTGCAGATTGCCCAATTTAACATCAGTTTGTTTGCTCTGGTGTTTTGAAAAGTGAAAAGAGCTTTCGAAGGGAATGAACCAATTTGAAAAAAGCTACAGCAGCCAGTAATGGACCAAGAGACAATGGGGCTTTCTCACACTGTCACCTGGAAAACAACAGTGGAAAGAGTGTGGCTGCATATATATGGTCTCAATGACCAGGATGGTGAGTCCTTGGGAAGGTCAGGCAGACCAACAAGCTCAGGGACCTGGAGTGGGTCGTGAAGGCCCTTGGCCTTCACTTGGATACAGGAAGAAACTTCAGTTTAGAGTTTTGACATTCTCTATGAAAAAGGGCTCTTCGTGTTGTCATTGTGTCTATTCGTACGTATCAATGGGTTGATTGCTTAGATGGAAACAATTACAACATACCACAATATTGTGAACTCTATTGTGGTTTTTTTTCATTTTTCAAGCTATTAAGAATCTAAACATAGATTGACCATAGACCCCTCTAAAGGCTTGAAGACCTAACCCTGTGAGGAGCCTGCTGGAGGGTAGAGGTAGTGAGGAGTGTGTCTAATACTTCTGGCAGAAGCTGGGAGCTGGGGGTGGGAGTTGGTGAGAACCAAGAACTCAGGCTGATTCCAAACTCCTATAGGCATTTCCCCAAAGATCTGTCTTTTAATGCCTCAAACAAAAAATGTAGCTTCTGTCTGTCATTTTTTGCACTAAACCTACTCAAGTGTTTATTCTACTGTTGTATTGAAAAAAGAGTTCAAGAATATTGCCTGATATTTGGATGACTTAAAACAATTACATAGCAGATTGATGAAACTGTAAAAAAAAAAATTGGAAAAGGGCTTCAGAAATTGTGAATTGCAGATCAGTCATAATTTCCCTTTCATGACAAAGCTTTCCTTAGTATACACTAGCAACAAAGTGTAGATAGCATTTTTCAGTTCAGAAAACATGCCCACAGATATCATCTCAGGTTCTCTCAACTGGAGAACATTACATAATACTTTTAGTGACACATTTGGGCTTTATTTTAAGGGGTAAATTGTCTTAGTAGTGTTTTTGGAGATGATAACTTCATATGGCAGATGAAAATCTGATGGTAGAGAGCAGAACTCTAAATCCTGTGGAATCTAGGGAAAACCAGACTGACTTTACAGATGTCAAGGTATACTGAAGAACTATGTTTTTGTGCAGTTCTAGCAAGTTTACCCAATAATTGTCCAATGGCTAATTTCATTGTCATTGCAACCCAGAAATCAAACTAGGCAAGGAAAGCAGGTGCAGCTTTACTGTCTCTTCATCTTCTGGATCATCAGAGAAATGATGTCCCACACTACATGAGTCTTTCTTCCAATTGAGGCTCACTGCCCACCACAAATGTAAACTCCTCTTGTCAATTTTTAGGGAAACTAAATAGTTTAAACTTCTCTGCACAGATTGCTCTGTACACTACTAGAAAAATATCTGCTGTCCCCTTGCAATTCAGGAAATTAAAGATTCCTTTAGGATTGCATTTTTTCAGTTTCTTACTTCAGATTTGAAAAATGAGAAGGGAATGTCAACAGTCTTCAAAAGTGTACAAAACGGATTTTTGTAACGTCAGCGTCTCTTAAGAACCTCCTCTTTGTCCTCTATCCTTTTAGAGACACACCCATCAATAAAGGCATAATGATTGTATTTTGACACATGATTCCTTTTGCTCTCTAACAGGAAATTAAATTAAAGGTATTAAATCCCCTCCATGTGCTCAGAATTTTGAGGAGTCACTTCAAGGTGGCAGCATGTATGAGTCTACTTTTCCCGTTACATGTTCAGATGTTGAACCTGGGCTTGGTAAATCTCTCCTATACATACTGCTCCTTGACTTTTTCTCACTCCTCTACCTGTAATCCCACTGTGGTCTCACCCTGATCACACACATTCTCTGGTTCTGGACTGCTATTTTCAGTCTTACTTCTGCTTCCAGATCATCAGGCTATCTCTCAAATATAAAATGGCACTTGATAACTATTTCTTGAACATCTTTCAATCAATGTAAAGGAGAGGGTATTTTGTTTCAACCATATCCTTTTAGAAATATACAACTACCACTGTCCTACTTTATTTTGATATAATGGAAATATTTGTGCATGAGAGTAATTTTTATTTTTTCATTAATGAAACTTTCTTTTAATTATCCTGCTTTTGCCACATTAAGTTGGTCAACCTGAAATCAACATTTTAAAAAAGAATTTTTCCTGTGGAATGTTATCTTCCTGTCTAAATGTTCAACTTCTTGTTCAAACCTCTAATTGATTAGTGTATTGTGATAGGTTATATGTAATGAATCATTATCAATATATAGCAAATATAATTATTGATATGTATTTATTAGCAATCTCTTGCCTTGCCTTCATCTAGCAGTCTTATTAATGCCTAAATGAATCTTATTTAAAAGTAAAACATGGTAACTAAATGCAGGGTCCAAAATCAAAGTCTTCTCAAGTTTTCCATTCAAGACATCTTCCCTAGGAAGAACAAATGTGGAAGACTTGTAAGAGTCAAATGAGAAAATGCTTTTCTAGAGGGATGTGTTTTAACAGTACTTGGAGTAGCTCTGATTGATATGGCACAGGTATGTCCTTACTAACCAGCCAACAATTATTAATAAAGATGAGGGTAAAAATGGCATGGTTCTTGCCCACCAGGACAATGGGGGGGGGGAAACATGACATTGGAAACAGATACTTGCAACCTTCTAAGACATTTCAGAAAACTATTGTTCTTCCTATTTTCCATGGGAAGAAATTAACTAAATCTGAGTAAAGGACTGTGGCAAGGTAAAAGGGATAATACATGGTAGCAAATCGGCCCGGACCCATGCAGAAGGAAGGAAGATGAAAGGGATGTATTTTTCAAAGTGTTCAAGAAGGAGGAATCTGTCACAGACTTCCCCTTAGCCACACGAGCTCCTCATAAGTTTGCAATAATATTTTTAATACATAAAGTTGCATTCTAGTCAGACAGCTGGGACATAATTTCTTATTGACCATCAGAAAGGGTTTAAAAAATTAATAAAAAAGGAACGTAAGACAGTACCTAATTATAAAGGTAGTGAAAAAAACAGCAGTAAATACTAGGTGATGGCGGCTCTGTGTGTGTGTGTGTGTGTGTGTGTGTGTGTGTGTGTGTGTTAAATCCGTATTGAATTTATTCTGAATACATCTCCATATTGTTCCAATAACATGTATCACATGTACTCGGACTCTTGGTCAAAACAAGCCCTGATAAAGGCTGAACATGAACAAGGAACTCTGTAACAGGTAAAATAAGAAAAGCACCATTTTTTTTGAGCATCCCTTGATATTCCTTGGAACAATTCATAATCCCCAGGCGAGCTTCACTGCTTCCTTAGGAGTTTTATTTAAACTACAGTCTTATTTACAAAACCCCCCAGTATCTTAGTGTGTGTTCTAGAATTAGGAGTTTCAGTATATCCACAGGAAAGCTTTGCACTTAATGTGCTACATTAAATAGTTTATACATTTAGGATGGTATTTCCCTGACTTTTTCAGTTCAACCCCTAGAGCACAGTTAGCATTCACTTAGTATTTATGAGTGATAAGCCTTAGCAGTGTGTGTCAAAGATTTGAATGGAATATTATGCAAACAGGAGGCACACTTCATGCATACAGCATATGAACTGTTTGCTCTCTGAAGTTATGTCTTGACAGGGTATATATTTGGCAAAAATTACCAACACTCATCTTCAGTATGCATCATGGCTCATTTGTTGACTTATTTGTTTATTGAAGTATTTATCAAGCTCCTATTATGTATCTGATGCTTTCTTGCATACTCAACACCACTTTCCCCTTCTTCCATATGGCACAGCCCAAATTTAGTTCTCACATATACCCTTGCCCCATGAGGCTCTGCTAAAACCCAATTGATTTAAACCAAACTTGATCTCATTCTCCTTATAATGGATTGATTTCATAAGGGGTACAAATCCCAGCAGTGGCTAATGAAAATTGAGAAGATGTCTGTTGGGGGTTCTGGGAAAAGTTTCTTTGCTCTTAAAAAGAATTATACAAGAAGACACTATCTGTAATGGTTAACTTTGTGTGCCAACTTAGCTTGTCTATTGTACCCAGTTATCCAACCAAATACTAATCCATGTATTGCTGTGAAGATATTTATAAATTGGTTACCATATACAATCAGTTGACTTTAAATAAAAAAGACTATTTTTGATAATCTGAAGTTTCCCTAAGGAAGAAGAAATTCTGCTTTGAGGCAGCAGCATCAGTTCCTGCCGGAGAGTTCCCAGTCCGCCAGCTTACTCTATGAATTCTGGACTTGCCAGCTTCCTATAACACATAAGCCAATTATTTCAAATTATATATATCTCCTTCTGGTTCTGTTTCTGAGAGAATCCCAACTGATATACTGTCCTTTTTTCAGTCTCTGGAAATTCAGATGAAAGAGTATAAACGTAAAAACAACCTGGGTCTTTGATAATCTGAGTTAATCAACTCTGGAGCCTGCTTATTTGGGACTCCTTGTGATGAGAGAAATCAATCTTTTCATTCTTTAAGCCATTTTGAGTTGGGTCTTCTATTTCTCGAAACCGAAAACAGCCACACTAAAATAGAAACCATTAGAAAACAATTAGTACTATATATAATCACAATGCCAACCACAGAGAGTTTAAGATAATGACATATTAGTATTTGGGTGATTTTTTTTCCAGATAACAAAGAAAAACTCTCTTTCATAAATGAATGTATTAGGAGTCCAGAAACTAAGTTTTATCTCTTTAAAGGACTGACTTAAAAGTAGGAAAAGAGGTTCAGTGAAGAGACCTTTTTTGATGATGACAGGGTCTTTCATCCTATGGAAGGAGATCTTGAAGACAGTGTTCATATTCAGAAAATAATAAACGCTTTGGAAATTATTGAATAACCACCTTATTCTTTTATACTTTTGAGGTCTTACCAGGAAGGATCATCTGCATGCTTTCTCATTTTAAAGGCTCATAACTATTTTAGTTCTATTTCACACTAGGGCTTATAGTTATAGTAAAATTACAAACAGCTGCTATTCCTGCCCCAAGAATATGTGTAGGTGTGTACAAAATGCTTACTGGCTTTGGCAGGGAGCAGGTGTTGCATGGGCAGTGCAGGCTGGAATGAAATAAAGTCACTCAGGCTGAAGCTATGTAATCTGGTTGCAGAGATTTGGTTTTGTGACTCACACCTATGAAAAGGGGCGTGTGACAGAAACACTGAAGTGCTCTCAGAGAAGGCGCCATTTCACTGTTCTATCATCTTCACAAGTTCAACATTTTTAAAGAAAAATTTTAGTTGCTTTGAATAACAACGACACAGATGTACAGAACAGTAGGTGGGAGCCTGAGAGGAGTGACAGACAGCAATTTGTGGGACTCTTTTTCCAGTACCACTTAGTATGCTTGAGGAACGCTGCTTCTGCATACAATTTTAAAAACTTGTTTGAACTTTTGTTGAGTGGAATTGGTTTAAAATGGAAATTTAGCTTCCTTATTTTATAAGACAGGATTTTTTTGTTTTGTTTTTTAAAAAGTGCATACTAGATATACTAGATTTTCAGCACTCACAAACTGTACTTGCTTTTCTTTTCTGTCCAGTAAAATAGTGGCCACATCTCCCATGAAATTTTCCTGATTCTGGTATTGCTCATCCTATTTTTAAGTCACTTTTTATGACTCTGAACTCCCATATTAACTCATGTGTATCATTTTAGTGGTATTGTATACATTCTATATATTTTGGATTATTTTTTTGACCCCTCTATGCCTAACCTCTCCAGAAGATGGTAAGATCTTTGAGATCAAGATGCATATTAAATCAACTTTATGTCTTTCTTATTGCATGTGGTTCTTGTGACATAGCAATCAATATTTATTGAAATAATGTGTGTAATTGCACAAGGAAAGCACTGAGAAGAAATGAAACATAAGGACTGCTGAAAAGCTAGTGGATGAGATAGTCCTGAAGAAATGGAAAGAAATCAGAGATGTGACATTAACGCAAAGACAGAGGCAAAAGAAAGTGCCTGGGCCACTGGATACCTGAGGAGGCCTTGTTTACCTGAGCAAGAGAAGAGAATAAGGGACACAGACTATTCTGGGGAAAAGATCCTGAAACTCACAGGCAGGAGGAAGGGAACCAAAGGGTGATGGGCAGGAATTTATTTGTATATGGTAGAAATCTTTGAAATAGGCCAAAAGATAGACTGAAAAGAAAGAAGTGTTGAAGGTAGTGATTACAAAGTACTGTAATTAAAGCCTGAATAAGACCAAACGTGGATATGGCAGCAAAAAATGGCTGGACTTGGGACCAACAGTGAGCTGACATGTGTGGATATTGGTATGGTGTGGGAATAGAAGAATCAAAGGCAGCAGAATTACATCAAAGATGGCAAGACTGACCTTGGAGAAAAGCTTTTGAGACTCAAGATGCTTCTGTGCCATTAATATAAAAAATGCTCAGTGGCAGCACTGACTTGGTGGATGGAAGTTGCCTGAGAACTGGAGAAGGGGTCAGGATAGACATTCATCTCTGTGAAAGGGTGACAGCTTTCATGGACTTCCTGGACACTTCTTCTTCTAGATGTGACAGGCATTGGAGATCCATTTCAAATGGGAAATACCGATATTTCAAGCAATTTGGCTAGGTTATAGTTACAATTCTATCTAGGTCACAGCAGAATTCTCCTCCTACTGCAATTATATGCTGAATATCTGATTCTAAACCTAAGACAAATTCAGCACGGAGAATGAGATATTGGGAACTCCTGGATTTTTTTCCCCTAGGTGTTTAAATGCTTTACTGAACAAATCTAATTGCTCAATTTCCCTGCCAGAATTCATCACTGGTTAAATTAATTCAGTAGTATTCACTTCAAAGTGATATTGTGAGTTTAATTAATGAATGTCTTATTTATAAATCCTTACAAAGAATTGTTTTACTTCAAACCTTCAAGATGAAACCAGATTGAACTTGAGTCTTTTTCTGTCACTGGCTTTTCAAAGAAACAGTCTCTTTTTGTCCCTGTGGAGAAATCAGTGTAAACACGGTTGGAATTTATCTAAACAAGAGAATGGGGCATTTTCCTCATTCCACAATGAAATGGAATTTTTCTTGGAAAGGAAGTGCTTTTCTATTCAGTGTTCAATTTCTACTTGATTTTACCTTCTCCCACTGCCTGTCAATTATCTAGTACTAGGGAACACTTAGATTTCAATGGTGAGCAGAGTTTATCCAGGGAGACAGAATCAGGGCAAGGTTGCATATTGCATTCATCTTTAAATTTCTGCTCCCTTGGTTGTCTGTGGCCTGTAACTATAGTTACATGGTCAAATACTGTTTTTTCTTTTCATATCTACCTCTCTTGGGGTATGTGGGTAAATGCCAAATAACACAATAGCTGGAATAGTAGTCTTGAGAAATCTTTCCACATTTTTTAAAAAACCCATTCATTGTATGGGAAAGATGACAGACATATGTAAAAATCTTGTTTAGGTCCCATGCACAAATAGCCCTACAGTTCTCTGTGGTATTTGGTCCTCTTGTATTTATTTATGTATTTTTTTGTTTGTTTAGGGGTGAAATAAGGTTAAACCACAAGCACCATTCTACAGGAGTGAAGGTTACAGCAAAGAAAGAAAGGGCTGGGGAATGTCAAGGTCCATGGTTGTGGAAAACAAAAAGGGTGGTAAGCTCTGAAACTGGAAGCTTAGTTTTAGTCCAGCTGTTAAGCAGGTAAAGATTTATTTCGATATTCCCTCTCCTTTCCTTTCCCACACGTCTCTGGCTCTGCCCAAAGCCCATTTTCCACTAGCTCTCTATGCACTTAGGCATCACTGGAATCTGAAGTTTCATTGCCAAAGTACAGGTTGATACTTGAGAGATGTGTGGAATACCTATAGATTAGGACTACCCAGAGATCACTGTGGGCCTCCTTATAAAGATAAAAAGAGGGAAAATAGCTTGGCCCAGGGAGGATGGGATTGGGTGTAAGCAGAGATCTTTACTGGAAATTGGGGGAGGAGTGATGTTAAGACTCAAGTGGTAAAAGTTTAGGCCTTGACAAGCTGGTGAAGGAATTGTACTCGAACCCTCTAAATTATAGAATGTAGAGAGCTGCCTATCCTACTTCTTCTGAAGGTACAGAAAAATAAATTTCTAAGGCTGGTAGAAAAGTACTGCTTGACTGGCCCAACCAATGGCCCTTGTATCAGATTCCCAAATACTACAGTTGATTTTCTGAAATAAACCAGATCATCTAGAGACTCAGAATGAACTTTATGTTTTTTATATCTAGTTTTCAGCTAGAATAAGATTCGTAAGTGCCAGAATTCTCATAAGAAAACCACACTTTGTGAATATCCAACCCAATTCTTTAGATTCAGGCAGTCCAAATGGCCATTATTAACAATCCTGAAAAACTTAATAAAAGCAGCCACAATTTTGCTTTTTGTCCTGATAGAATTATAACTTCTTTTGATTTTCCAACTCTAGAAATTTTAAAAAGAATAATAGAGTTCTATTATTAGAACTCTATTATTAGAACTCTTAATAGAATAATAATAGAGTTGGAAAATGCTTTAGAAGTATACTGTTTATGTTCCATGAACTTATTCAGCATGAAACTTGCTGGCCCATTTTGTAAGGAAAAAAATTATTTTGGCGGAGGTTATATATGGCTGTATCATTATCACATTGTGAAGAATCATGGATTAAGAAAAACTGAAAAGAAAAAATAAATTTGTTTTTATCTTGCAGGGCAAATAAATATTGGATTTCTCACAGGAGGCCTATAAAGTATTTTATAAGCAATAAATTCTTAATCTTGTGAGAAGGCAGCGTGCTATGTTGTAACAGGAATCAGAGAGCAGTTTTTGCTCTAACTAGCTGTGCAATATTTGGTACATGTGGCATGCACTCTTGGCTGTCTACTCTCAAGTTATTCCTCCAGGCTAATGGTTTACCTTGTTAATCAGCATTTCCACAGCTTGACAAACCTCCTCTTGCAGGGAGGCGAGGTTGCTCCTCATTCCCAGGAATTAATTCAGAATTGGTTCAAGCAAACCATAGGACACTCATTCCCTTTTTCAATGAGTGAATTAAGAATGACTATATGACCTGTTCTGACCAATGAGATGAGTGGGAAAGTCATCCAGGCCTCTCTTGAAAAAATTTCTTTGTTCTTTTAAAAAATAACACAAGAGGTAATTTAACTAAGTGATCCAACCCAACATCACAAAAATGAAGGGAAAAGTGGCATCATGAATCCCCCAGTGTGTTGCAATATGAAGTATATAATTGGAGGCAACGCAATATTCTTGACAAAAATGTAAAACTTGTATCTATTCATGAGGGAGAAATCAAATCCAGATTGTGAGACATTATATATGTTCAGTAACTGGCCTGGACTCTCAAAAGTACTATTTTTATAAAAATACTTCAAGAAAAGGTAGAACAATTATTCTAGATTATAGGATATCAAAGATGCTTGATCCTTAATTGAATGCTGGATTAAAGCGGGAAAGATTGCTCTGAAAAATATTTTTGAGACAAAGGAAGAAATGTGCATGTGGATTATATTTTAGGCTAAGACTTTTTACAATAAATTAAGTTTCTGGCCTACATGCCAGTATCCTAATTATATAGAAAATGTTCTTTGTCTTGGAAGCATTATGCTGAAGGACATAATAGTGAACTCCCATGAAGTTTGCAACTTGATTTCAAATGATGTAAGATAGGGTGTGTGTGGGCATGGGTGGGGGTAGAGAGCAAATGGCAAAAGTTTGATCCAGTGGTCCACAGACCAGTAATAACCTGAAAGCTTGTTAGAAATGGAAACTCTCAGGTCTCCCCATGAAACTACTGAGTCAGGCTCTGAATTTTAACAAAAATTTCCAGGTGATTGGTACGCATATTCAAGCTTCTGTAGGGCATGCAGTGTGGCTACACAGCCATATTGATCTATTTTCATGGAAGATGAATCTGGTCTATGGACAGAAAGAGAAAAATGAAGCAGATGTACAAATAAAAATGGGCAAAATCACAGAGCTCTAGATAGAGTATTCCAGTAATTATTGCTGCATGGTAGTGTTATAGCAACAGAAAACAGATTAAAATATTGTGTTTCCCAGGGAGATTCTCCAGCGCCATCGGGAGAGTCAGCCTCACCCCAATCCCAAATCCCCTTCCTATAGCCCACCCCAATCCCTTCCCCTCCCTATTGCCCCGCCCTAATCCCTAAGCCCTATAAAAGTTGGCAACAAAAGAACTAATGTGGGATTTTCCTGGCACACCGCTTTTAGGTGTAGGGGTGGTCGTCGCTGGCCAGCTAAAACAAAGGCTTCTTTTGGCTTTATGTGATGGGCTTGGATGATTTTATTTTCTTTGGGTACAGCGGTAGTAGTATAAAGGAAGGTCAATCAATTATGATTATCTCTTGAAGTTCTGAGGTTAGGTGTGTGGAAGTTTTATTTTATTTTATTTTATTTTATTTTATTTTAAAGTGTAGGCACTGTTTATTAACTGACCAGATTACAAGAATACCATGGTAGATAGCTTAGTTCATCCTTCTATAAAGTCTGTTGATCTGGTCTTCCCTATTTCCAGCATCTCTACTTTCTACAAAATGTGTGACCTTTTTCTTTATTCCACCTCATGAAAAATATAATTTGAAGAGCTATCAAGAATGATTTGCTTCTTAGAAGCATTTTCCAACAGTATAGATCTCATGAATCAGATCCTGTAGACAGATGATGCCATACTTACCACAAAATGGAACATCTGAAGTGTTATCTGTCAAGTCCTAGTGAGACTAACAAAAGTGCCATTGCAGATCTAGTGAAGGCGAAGATGTTGGGACACCTTGTGGACCTTTTGGTTCACATCACTGGTACCTTTCTGATCTTGATGACACAGGCCAATTTGTGTTCTGCAGGTACACAGAAGTTGCCAGATTTTCCTTACTATCCTAGCCTTGATTTGAATCTCAGTTCTATATGTCTCTCTATTGTTATGGTTTAGATGTGAGGTGTCTCTCAAATGCTCATATGTGAGACAATGCAAGAAGGTTCAGAAGAGAAATGATTGGGCTGTAAGAGTTTTAACCCAGTCAGTGATTTAATCCTCTGATAGGGATTAACTGAGCAGTAACTGAAATAGTAGGTGTGGCTAAAGGAGGTAGGAATTGGGGCGTGGCTTTGGGTATGTATTTGTATCTGGTCAGTGGAGTCTCTCTCAGATTCCTGATCAAGATGTGAGCTGCTTCCCTCTGCCACACTCTCTTACCATGATGTTCAGCCTCGTGACAAGCCCAAGGAATGGAGCCGGCCTTCGATGGATTAAGACCTCTGAAACTATAAGCCCTCAAATAAACTTTACTACTCTACAGTTGTTCTGGGCAGATTGTTTAGTCACATCAGGGAAAAAGCTGACTAAAACAGAAATCAGTACCAGGAGTGGGGTCATTGCTGTGACTAACCTGACTATTTGGTTCATAAGGTTTTGGAGAATTTTGGAATTTTGGGGAGAAATTTTGAGATGTTTAGCAGTGCGAGTTGGAAATGCTTTAGGTTGTTGTAAGTGGAGCTTAATGGTTGATTCTGGTGGGTGCTCAGAAGACCAGAATGCCCATAGAACTCTGGACAGTGAAGACAGGGCTCAAGAGAGTTTAGAGGAAAAGGAAGACACTATTGGTAATTGGATTAGAGCCTGTTCATATTATGTTCTGGCTGAGAAGTTGTCTGCAATTTTGCTGGTGTCCAGAGACTTTCTGCGGAGCTGATTTTAAAAGCAATGGACTTCTTAATCTGGTGGAAAAAATTTCTAGGCAGCATAGCATACAGGTGGTGGCATGGGTATTGCAGGCAGTTTCTAGCCAAATTCTTCATGGTGTTCAAGAGCAGAAGGCAGAGCAGAAAGATTTGAAAAATGTGGACTCGAAAGGCAGGAATAAAGTTAGGGCTAAGGAAGTTGCAGTTGTTAAAGACATTACTGCCACTAAAGAAATGCTAAAGACTTTGCCCAGAGACAATAGGAAAGATGGCTTGAGGGTATCTCAGGAGCTGGCAAGACCACATCCATCTCAAGCTCAAGGGAGTAAAGGTGAAAATTCTCTTGAGAAGAAATCAATGGGAAACCCTTCTTGCACAAGAGGGCCTAAGAAGTTTTTTCAACATGCTCAGCCACACAGACACTCAGAGGCTGCTGCAACAAGAGTCCCTGGAGGCTTGGCTATTGCTCAAGATGGTGGCTGACCTTGACATCAACCATGTGGTGCTGGTTCTGCGGGAATGCAGGATGCTGGAATTAGGGGTTCATGGAGGCTTCCACCAAGATTTCAGAGGAAGACCTGGGAGGCCAGGAAAAGTGCAGCAGAGACTGAGTCCCTGAGGGCAGCTCCTGAGAAGTCAAAGTTTGGAGACATGAGGAGGAAGCTGAAGCTGTAGTGGGAGACCCCTGAGATTAAGAAATGCTAGTAATGTGGGACATCATCTTAGGAAAGCTGCATGAATTGAGCAGAGACAAGCCAACAGAAAGGCCACTTGGGCTGCAACAAACAAGGCCACAGGGACAGAGCTTCATGAGCCCTTTGGAGAGAACATCACAATGGCATGTACCTCAGTTGCCAGATGTGGTGCTATAGAACTTATTTGCCCAGCTGGATTTTGGTTTTGTTTTGGTCCAATCCCTTCTTTCTATGCCCCTAATTTTGTGAATGGAGATGTTTATTCTGTACCATTATATATTGGATACTTGTAAATTGCTTATAATTTACAGGAGCTCACAGTGAGAGACTGCCTTGAGTTTCAGAGGGACTTTGGACTTAAACTTTGTGCAACTTGGAACTGTTTACTATGGGGACTCTTGGAAATGGGCAAATGTATTTTGCATTGTGAGATGGTGGTGAGCTTTTTGGGGCCAGGGGCAGAATGCTATGGTTTAGATGTGAGGTGTCCCCCCAAAACTCACATGTGAGACAATGTGAGGTTCAGAGGAGAAATGATTGGGTTGTAAGAGTCTTAATCCTCAGTGATTTAATCCCCAGATAGGGATTAACTGAATGGTAACTGAAGTGGTAGGGTGTGACTAAAGGAGGTGGAAATTGGAGGCATGGCTTTGGGGTATTTGGGGTATGTGTTTGTATCTGGCAAGTGAAGACTCTCTCTCTGTTTTCTGATCATCGTGTGAGCTGCTTCCCTCTGCCACGCTCTCCCACCATGATGTTCAGATCTCCTGGAGCCACAAAGAATGGAGCCAACCTTTTATGGACTAAGACCTCTGAAACCATGAGTTCTCCTTTATAGTTGTTCTGGTCAGATCTTTTAGTCACAGTGCCAAAGAGTTGACTAAAACACCTATATTATTTGTGATAGTGCTTAACTTTTTCATAGATAACCTTCTTCTTTGCCTTTCAAAGCATTTTTTGGGCAAACTTCTTGGTCAAGCACTTTACCAGCAGCTCTGTGAAATTCCTTGGCTTTTTCTTAAGTGTTTCTGGCATAGCAAGAACCTTCTTTTTCTTCTCTTTGGCACCCTCCAAAGGTTCCAGCTGGAAAAGAACCTGTGGAGCCATCTTGATGGCTTCCTTTCTTACGTGTCTGGCTCCTGGGGTGAAGGCTAGAATAGCTGGAACTCCTTGGTGTGTCCTTGTATCTCCATGTGGTCTTTCTAGCATGCCAGCTTCAGAACAGCTGGACTTCTTATACAGAGAGTCAGGTCCTAAAATGGAAAAGTCCAAGAAAGAGGACTGACAGAAGTTATGCACTTTTTACAACCTAGTTTTGGAAGTCACCTAGCATGCTTCCACTATGGTCCTCTGTTGAGGCAGATATAAAGGCCTGTACAGATTTAAGGGAGGAGTGTATAGAGTCCACTTATTGCTATGGGAGTGGCAAGGTTCAGGAAGAGCACGTGAAACATAAAATACTGTTGTGGTCAGTTCGAGAAAATCGAATCTGCCACAGAGAATAATCTAAATGTTGATCCACTTAAAGATGGTCATTTTGTCAGATGCCTTGCATCTTTCTAAAAAAAAAAAACTCAGTTTTTCATCATGTGTGGGTATGCACATGCTAGAGTTCTTTTCTGTTACTTACAATCAAAACAGCCTTGACTAATGGGTATAAGTAATCATTTTAGACATTATTCTCCACACTTGCCATCTGTCTTTAAATGAATCCATTTCAGTCCTGATCTTATTCTATGTTATCTAATCTAGGTTATGATTAGCTTATTGGGAAGCACTCAGGGTCTCTGACTAATACATAGAGAAAGGAAGTGCAATGTGACTGCCTATTTGATGTACTCGTTTTTCAGCAAGACACCAAAAGGCTGGCCAGGCTTACTGAGCATACTCAATTGCAAGCCCATCAGAGGTGGTCAGCCTCTTGAGCAGTGTTTTTTCAGGTGTGATTGGTGAATTGTATCTGAACAATGTGGGAGAGAATGAAGATTCAGATTCTGGGACTCTAGCAGAACCTCTAGCATATGAAGTTTAGGAATCTGCATTTTTAGAACTCCCTTTGTGAAGTTCTTCTCTAAATTTGTGTTTCTCAACCCTTAATGGGGCGTGAGGCTCCACATTTTTAAGATGATGCCCAGTGATGTTTATGCTCCTAGTAAACAAATCATACTTGTGTAACAAACCCTAACCAGTAGACCTCAAAGTGTGACCCCTGGATCAGTAGCATCAACATCACCAGGAAACTTGTTAGAACTGCAAATTCTTAGACTCTACCCCAAGTCTACCAAATTAGGAAACTCTGCGGAGCCTGAAATCTGTTTTAACAAGCCCTCCAGTTGATTCTGTTGCTAACCTAAGTGTGAGGACCACTGCCCTCAGGAATTTCCAATTTCCTTATATACTCAGTACTTATTTATTGAAACTGTAAAAGGTAATGTAAAAAGTGCAATCCTAGGTGCTAGGAATACAGTAGTGAAAAAAGTCTTCAGAGGTCATGGACAAATCCATCTCTGTTTCTCAACACCTACTGGAGTAGATGCCACACAATCGATGCTTTATGATGATTAGCTTGAACATTATCTTGAATGGATAATCTAGAATTAACTGTAGAATTAGCCATAGTTGAGTTATTGAGCAATATATTAGCCAGAGTCTAATTACAGAAGACTCTAATTTCTCTTCTTTTCTATTTTAATGGGGGAGGGTATATTGATGATAATTAATAATGTAACCAACAGACCAGGAAAGGAATTTGTTACTTTGAAATCACATGCAAAGTTGTCTAGGAAAAAAAGTTGAAATAAATTCAACTGAATGGCTGTAAATGAGTCTTGGAAATCAACTATAATGTTATTTGTCTGAGTTTTCTTATTATTTCTATTTACGTGAATAATAAATCATTGCTGAACATCTTTCTCATGTTTCCTTCAAATAGACTGTCCGGGAATACTCTTTTCACCAAGTGTCTTACTGCCCCTAGAGTGAGATGAGTCATAATAGTCAAGAACTTTTTAATGAATGTATAGTCATCAAAATTGATTTAAATATTTGATTTAAAAATATCTGTTAAAATTTTAATTTGCTTTCCTAATGTTATAAACACAGTACGTGAAGAATACTGATGGTGACAAAAATTTAAATGGCGAGTTAATACTTGTTGATGTGACTGTTGAAAGTATTAAGAATCTTCACCCTGGGAAAACATAGTGTTATATTCATGGATATTCCTGGTTGATGTTCTGTGTCTCTCTCCATGCCTTCAACCTCTTTCCTTCAGAAGCTCTGAGGGAGAAGTAGTTTTGCTACTGTGTAGACTCAAGAAGGTTACAAGGCAAACTCTTGCCCATCTAAGAATCTCTGTGGCATTTGCTTACTTATGATGGTTGTCAACCATTCCCTAAGTTAAGTAGGTTATTTACAAAAGCTTCAATATGCACAGCTTATCCTTGGAGAGTAAGAAAATGGCCCTTATGGTTACTTGACATAGATGATCCCCTTTCATAGCTGAGCAATCACCACATACAAGACCAAGTGGCTAGTGTCAGGGTAGGATGCCTGACTCGTTAGCATGAAGTCCTTCCACAAAATCTGAATGAATCCTCTTCAGAAAGGGGATTTGTTATATTTGAATAATATACATGAAAGGGTTATGTTAGGTTCTATTATTAAAACTAAAATAGATTCTAGTATACCTGGAGAATCCTTATGCTCTCTGTTTCCCCTTCCCCCTGAAAATAAATGAAACAATAAATATCAGAAACTGACATTATTTAATTTAATTTATATTTGAGACTGAAGATTATAAAGTTTGCTTTCCTGATTTTCCTTCTTGCTCTCACTGTGCCCTGTTGACTCAATTCCTATATATGTGTTTTTCCCATTAACCTGTAGCTTCGTGAGAGCAGGATAGAGCTTTCTTTACCCCTGCATCCCTGGCTGTTGGGAAACGAATCAACGGTGTGTTTTACAAAGGTACTTTAATTTTTAGCAAACTCAATTTTCGGGGTGCAAACTGGAAATTTTTTAAACCAAATTGCTGAACACCTAATATGTGGCAGGCAGTGTGGTAGGCATTGAAGATAAATGAAAACTCAACTGTACTATGATCCACATACAATGTGCAGCCTCAAGTTGTGCCAGGAAACCTACAGAGCCCCAGGTTTATCTCAAACACCCACAAATCACACAATTTATGTATCAAAACAAATACATGTGCTGTGTTTATGAATGCAACTTGCAGGATGAGCATGTGTTTGATATTACCCCATCCCATCTTTCAATTCAGGACATCTGCCTTTACAAACCACAGAGGAAACTGGTGAAGCATAGAAGAAGAACCCAGGATGTGTCCTTTCAAAGATCATATTCGACTCCCACCCCTCAACCAGAACACCATCACTTCAGACAGGATAACTTTGTGATGTTCCAGACTTGGAACTGTTCCTGTAGTTTGCTTCCTTTCCACAATGTTCTAGAAAGGACAGCAGAGATACACCCACATCCTCACCGATAGGAGCCGAATGCCAGAGACCTGCACACCTACTCTTTCCTCCCTTCTTTCTCTTTTGTTTGCTGTTCCTCCCCATAATCTTTCATAAAATGTCTTAAACAACCCCGTAGGAGGTTTCTAGTGGATCCATATACTTGCGCTTTCAAAACAACATTTTATCTCCCTGACTCACAGGCAGGGTGGAAAAAAACTCACACCAAAACAAACCCCTACACATTCAAAATAATCCACAAGGAAAGTCTGCATTGCAAATCATATTGCCGTATAATTATCCTGTTTACAATCTCCCGTACATCTTTTTTCATAGAAAAATGCAGATTTGGAAACAAAGCAGGAAAAGGATGCCAGAAAACCCTGGCAAGGTTCTGACCACTGCCTGCTTAGGAACAGCCACGGAGGGAGAGAAATGTGTTTGCAATTAGGACTGCCCAGAGCGGGTCCGATTACATCTGCACACAGCCAAGCTGACGAGATTTCCAGAGTGAACTTGTCGTATGGGCCTAAGTGGATAAAAGGCAACTTAGGCTGAAGCCATTACAAGGAAATAAATGTCCTTCCCTTATGCTGCCACCCTCTTGTTGCCCTTTGCTAGCTCACTCGTACCTCTTGAATGAAGAGGGACAAAATCACCATCATTTTAGGCCCTCTCATGTTATAGTTCACAAGGTTTTCATTTGTAAAACGAGTGTTGTGAAGTGGTTTCCATGCTGATTGTGATTTGCAGAATGACCAGTGGATGTTAAGGAGATCCAGTAGGTCCCTGAGGCAGCCGAAGGCTTGCCATCCCACCTCTCTGCTTGGGAGGAACATCTACACTTTGTATCTGGACTCTAAATGCACCCATCGTGGACTCTTCAGTTCCACTTTGATCTGGTACAACAATTAGCCTAGCCCACTCTCAAGGGCAAAGCAAGCTGTTCTCTGTAAAGAATTAAAAGCTCTTAAAGTTTCTCTTCCTTGCTATAATTTCCAACACAAAAATGCTCCACCAAACCTGCTGCCACTCCCTCAATTAAAGAACAAAAACATACAACAAAACTTTGAGTTTCTCAGGGTGCCTGGATTTCCCTGTTGAGTTTTGGTTTCATTGTATGTTTTGTTCCATGTAGATCAGCTCCTTATTCTTTCTGGGGTGAAAAGACAAACTGACAGCCGTTCAGAATTTATCTCCTCCACCCATTTCCATGACCATCCCTTTGCTCATACTTTTCAAATGAGTCTATATTGTTCTTTAAAAACATGTTTAATAAATTACTATAAGTTGAAATAATGCTACTTTGTATGATAGCTTTCCTTAGAGGCCCTAAAAGTCTCTTAAGAAGTTTTCATAGTAATTTCATGCACACGCACACACATATCCAGGCACAAAAAGATGAAGGAATCAAGACAGCAGTTGGTGAAAGGTCAACATCTCTCTAACTCTTCCTTTTATTGCCAATGTATCAGAACTGACTGCTGACTGAGCCATTTTAGCTGTCTACATTGTGTTTCTACATCTAAACTTTTTTCTGCATAGTTTTTTTCTGTTTGATCATTTTTGTTAGTGACATCATTTATAGGGTACTCAGGAATATAGAACCCAAACCAGGATATTTAAGAAGGGAGGACTATTTATAATTATCCTGGATCAGTTGCTGTAAACTGGCACCAACCTTATTCTTAAGTGACTTGTCTAAATTTATCAATCTGTGGTCAGTAGAGCTCTCTGGATTGCAAAACTCTTATTTTTGCAGTCTTGCCCTCTCCCTCCATTCTCTCTCTACCCTGGGTTGTCTAGAACCCTTGCCCAAGCCTGCAGATGTCCTTGATAGGGAGGAGTCCTGGATCTGGGATCTGGGCCTCTGTATTTGTTTGGCACACCCTCATTGTTTCCATAGTTGCCTGCAGAAGCCGTCCTGGACAGTCTGGAAAAAAATATTGAAAGGGTGACATCAGCAAGCCTTGTTATACTAACACCAGAAAAGAGGACATTCATAACCAGAGACACAGCATAAACCCTCTGTAAGCTGTCACTGGCCCTTTTACAGTCTCTTCCAGGAGTCTGCCTTGGATGAGACCATGTTTCTCAACTGCAAACTAATCTAGGCTGCTGGTTTCCCAACCAGTTATTTGAGACCCTTAATTTCTGGTGACCTACTCTCAGGAAATCAGTCCTATGGGATGCTGCTGGCAATGCTGGCCAGCTGGCTCAGATGACATGGCTTTGCTTCATGGATGATTGGTCCCTGTCCCCCTTTTAATTTGACTTGTCAACACAAGCCCTCTCCCTTTATAGCCAAACATGTTAATTTCTCTTTCAAGATTTTTTTTTAAACATAAATTCATTCTTATATACATTTGATATTCCACCAGTGTTAATGTTGCTGTAATTTAGATTAAGACTTTTTCTTGAAGTTATAATTAAATATGGATTTAAAAATTGTCTTCCCTGGGAATGAGATCATTTTGGATCAATCTTTTTCCCCTCCCTAGATCATAAGTAGTAACCTTTGTTTCAATATTTCGTGTCCATCTAGTCCCTTTTCACATTTTTTTTTCAAATGAAATGGCCTTATATCTTGATTTTGGTGGACACATTTTGCTGATAGACTAAGAATTCTCAGTTGTCTTGCTGAAGGACAGGGATTAGCGTGCCCCTGTATCTTTCTTGAGTGCTATTATAGCAATGCCAGTAATAAATGAAGAATGCTGCTTCTAACTGCCTCTTCCTGACAATTTTCAGGGACTGATTAAATATTTGCATGATGTGGCTGCAGTCCTGAATAATGGTTGGAAGGTTAAGGAGAGCAACCCTGCCTGCTCCCTTCCTTTCTGTGGATGATGAAAAGACATTCAGCATTAGGCTCAGTAACACTGTAATACAAGGATACAGTATCTTTCCTCTAATGACTCATTACCATCTATTTTAAAATGTAAGTACATTTATATAAAATGATAATGTCATGGTGTGCCTAGGTTTTTTCATAATATTGCTTCCTTTCCCTTGCTGTGTAGCCCTGCCTTATTTTTACAGGAAATTCACAAATCAAATGTAACCAATTGAATTGTCAGGGGAGGCTCTGGATACTTGATTCTGCTCTTGCAGCAGTGGTGAAGAAGGTGGATCAAGGAGTTCTTCTGGAATGCCAATGAGTTGTAATGAATTGTGGGGGGTCCAGCTCTCTGGATGGGATGCATCCTTGCTTCTTGTAGTAACAGCATTTAGCTGACATTGCTGGGGAATGAAGTATTCCACATAGACACACATTTTCCAGATAACTGGAGCTAACTTTTCCATACCAGCACTTTTACATTTTGAGTGTGGATAGAAGTCTTTTCAACATATACAGTAATTTTTTGCCTTGTTCAGGGGAGTAGAGATAGTATAAGACATATTTTCTTTTTGATCCCATCATATCTTGTAATGCTACCAATCTTAGAGAACAAAGGAGGTTTGTGTTGTGTGAGTTATTTATAATTTATATCCTACTTACTCCTGCAATGACTTGAGATAAAAATACAATAAGATTGCACGCAATGGGTCAGGTTACGTTCTCTGACAATTGTCTAAGGTACAGATATATTTTATATTGAAGTTGGATGCATACACTTTCAGTATCAGGCAGTAAAAGGGACATCTTGCTTTGAAAATCAAAGAAGTTCTTGCACATATTCTTCCTTGGGTAGAGTTCCATCTTGTGTTGACATGGAGGTGGCCTAGGAGGGAGTCTGTCAATGCAGCTATGAACCTTTCTCCAGCTCATTGTATTTGATACCCTAGTGTCAGCCAACTCTAATACCCTTCCCCATAACAAGAGGTCAAGTTCCCAGAATTCTCTCTCTGACTGTCACTAACCCTGTCATCTCTCAACCCTTTGGCTCCTTCATGCATCTTCCTCACTGTCTCCAAAGCCTTAAATGCTAGTACCTGATGTTCCATCTCTTTCTCCTCCCTCCCCTCAGGCTTCTTTGATCCTGTTCCACTTTTGGTAAACATTTCTACTTCTTCAGTCCTTTCTTCTGCCCAAAAACACGATAACTAATTTCATCCTTGTTTCTAATAAACAGGAGAACTACAGAAAAACTATTTGAAGAGAACTGATTTAGTTTGGTAGATTAGGAGGTTAGGTAGGTGGATTTACTTAAGTTAATGGGTTAGAATACATAGGAGAAAATAAAATTTTGGTGGTGTTAAGGAGTTTTTAGGTTTATTTAGTAGTTTTTTCTGGCAAGGAAAAAAAATCAGTGGTTGATTACTATAATTATCTAAAAGAATACAAGTTTCATAGGTGTGCACAATGATAAGAGCACTAGGCCCTGACTACTATTATCAGAAACTGTCTTGACCTAAAAACAACTATAACAATCACTAAGTGAAAGATGGAGATTCATCCAAAGGTAACTGAGGCAAAAAGTGGAATTGCTTGTTTACAGTTAAGCAAACTCCTCTTTGGATTTTATGACCTATGTTGTATTGGTGCCCTTCATGTGGGCCACTGTTCTGTTTGTCTTCAAGTGACTCAAAAATTAAGTTTTCTAGTTAGGTTATTACTGCTTAATGCTTATTACTGAGGACAAGGTGACTGAATTGGCTCAAATGTAAAGCATGACTCAAATATTGTGTCAAGAAAATTTTTAAGCTCATGTGCATAATTTCAGGAAATTCTACCAGGATCGTGAAGACTTTAGGGAATCCACATCATCTTGCTCCTGGGTCCCCCTTCATTTTGTGAGGACAGAGGCAGAGAAGCAGCATCCAGCTCAGACTTGAGTTCTGAAGAGCCAAAAACACTTAATGGAAAAAAGTTATTCCTCAGGAAAAGTAAGAGATTCCTGAGATATGAGATATTTATATACTGAATCCTTACTCAAACTCTCCCATAGCTAGCTGCAAAGTGACGGTAATAGAAAGGTTAGTGGAATAGTTGTGTGTATGGGGGAGAATTGAGTAGCTGGGGGCAGGAGGGACACTGCCAGGGACTGAACATTGTGACCCCCCAAGACTCACATACTGAAATCTTAACCTCCAATGTGATGGAGTTAGGAGATGGAGCCTTTAGGAAGTAATTAGGTAATGAAGGTGGAGCCCTCAGGAATGGGATTAATGCTCTAATAAAATGGGCCTCAGAGAGCCCTCTTCCTGCCATGTGAGGGTATAGGAAGGAGCTGGCAGTTGGCAACCTAAAAGTGAGCCCCTCCCTAGAACCTGACCATGAAGCTACCCTGACCTCAGCCTTTCAGCCTTCACAACTGGGAAAAATAAATTCTTGTTTCTTATAAGCTACCCAGTCTCTGGTATTTTGTTATAGTAGTCCACACTACTAGGATAGAGGCTAACCCCCATATTTAGTATTTCTGGTATTCACTAGATCAAATCACTCAAAAAATGTGACAATAGTCCCCACATGATGATTTTATACCTATTATTGCCACACATGTAATTGCTTGAGTGAAGTCTTTTAAAACCAGGTTATCACTTTATTATTTTAATAGGTATTAGTGCTATAATTAATGGATGATTACAAACAGCAGTAATTGAATATAGTGCTATATATTAGTTCTAGGCTTACAAAGATGAAAAGAAATAGATTTTATTCTCAAGTTGTTTATAGTCTAGCAGGAAAGTGTGTGGGCAAGCAAACATTAAAACTCAGTAAGAAATTTACCATAAAGTGCTGTTTGCAAGACCTGGAATAAAACCTACCTCTTCTCTCTGAACTTTGAACTATTTGAGAAATGGATAAAAGAGGCCAGATAGGAATCAAAAATAGGCTTGCGTACCAATGGCTTGGAGAATGTAGCTTGGATCTCAGGCCAGTAGGTTTTACTTCCTCCTGAATTAACCTTGTTTGGTAATGGCTTGTTCTGGTTTGTTCATGCAAGGTAGCAGAAACAAAAAGGAGAAAGTGGGTTATTTATGGGCAGCCAGGTCCAGAGAGAGTCAAAGAGGATGGATCTTTAGCTAGCAGTAGGCCTTCTGTCCCAGTCTTCCCAATCAGACAAGGTGTACCTCTCCCTGTGGGAGCAGTGAAAGGGATGGAAGCAGTCCTCTAGCAGGATTGCCTCAGTGGTTGAAGGCTTTCCTTGGCTTTGGAAAACTGTGCTTTGGGTGATATGCATATAGTGCTCTGTTTATGGAAGGAGAGGGAGAGGCAAAGGTGCAGGTAGGCAGCAAATGCTAATGTAGAGGATTGTGTTTTCCTACTGATGCTCACAGAACCTTGGAAAAGAAGTTGTGGGATGAAGTGGGTACTCACTTCACTCTCCAAATCGGAACCTGTATAAATCCTTAGGTCTCCTTTGTATGGCAAGCAGGTGGCACCTACACCCAATCTAAGCATGTGTGCTATTGCTACACCAGCAACTACAGTAACTGTCTTATGGACACACACAGTGTGACTAGCTCCTTTGCGGGGAACCCACATGATCCTTCAGTGACCACTGTGTAAGGAATTTTTTTCTCAAGAACCGGATCCTTGGTATTTAATTTTAGATTGAAATGCATAATTTATTGGCAAAGCACTTTTCTATGTGTGATAGCTGGTGCTCCAAAATAAGTAACAGATATATAGGGCTCCACTGAAACATAAATACGTAGGAGGCATGAACTCAGGGTCTTGTTCATGATAGGCAAGTGCTCAATCACTGAGCTTCATCCTCAGACACAGGAGGTATTCCTTACATATGAAAAGGTGCCATTATAAGAGATGAGTCAGGAATTTAGCCTTTTATGTCAGTCTAGTTTTATTTAGTCATGAGCAGAATATAATAGAGAAGGCCCTGAGGAACATCACAGCCCAAGTTTAGAAGGCAGTGGTCCAAGATTATCTTTTGGAAAGTGCCAAACGTGAACATTGAAGCAATGCAGGTTAGAAATGAATGATGATCAAGGAATATTCAGTAGAGTACCACCCCAGATGCCCGTGCCCCATTCTCTCTACTCACTGGCTACTGAGGCTGCTTTACAGTGTTATAAAATTGGACGGCCTGAGTGCTGAAGTCTGTAGTGCACATTCACAACCTTAGCTAACTAGCTGATTGGCAATAAAAACATAATGTATTATAATCGGTCCTAAACTCAGACTAAATTTAGAACTAGGATTATTAGAGATGGTTAAACTAAGCCTCTTCCCAAAACTGTGTGATGATTGGTAAGTCCTCTTTTGAACACAAGCATATTTAAGGAGTATGAAAACCTCATTGTATTTTATTAAAATAGTTCTTTAATTTACACAAATGTGCTCCTCAATTAGTACTTCTCAAAATGAATCAAGAAAGTGCAATTTTTGAAAGAAGTCTGCAAAACTTTATTTGCTCAAAATACCTATAACAGGCATTTAACTTTCTCATCAAAATGTTTCTGTCCTTGGTCCTGTTTAGTGAAATGGTCTGCTATATTACCTGCCCTGAAAGATCAAACTATAAACAAGTAAAGTTCTTCCCTTTTTATGTAAAGAAGAAACATCACATCACCTCCACTAAAAAGCCTCTAGAAAAGTAAGGAAAAGCTTGAGATGTGCAGTTGCAGAATTAATTGTGCAGTGTATTTTCACTAAATTTTCAGACAGTTCCAGCTTCCACTGTGGTTCAATTTAGCAGTAATGCTGCTCAGATGATAAGGATTAATTTTCTGTGACCTATTTTCTTTCCCCTTTGTATGACCTTAAAGTTTTTTGGTTTTTTTTTTGGGTTTTTTTTTTTTTTTTTTGGTCTCTTCCCCTTATTCTACCATATTCTGCCTGACTCCTACCTTGTGCTGCCATGGCTAACTTCAAAGAAATTTTCTGTCTGATGCTAGGTTTTATTGTATAGCTATTCATTCCACTACATAAAAAACCTTTTGATTTGCTTATTAACACCCCACTCTACCCACAAATGGGGCAAAATTAGTTATTGAAATTTTTCCCAGTTTATTTTAGCAGGGAAATGTTGGGAGGTAGAAAAATGTATATTCTTTACATGCAGTGGCACAGTTCTGTTGGCTATTTATAATTCACTTTTGTCACCTTGCACTTGAGGTAAAAGTCAGTTTTAAAAATAGAGACTATAATTTTTAAAACTGAAATCAATAGTCAGAAATCTCTGCAAATAAATTAGGGCAGACACTTCATTGCTTCTTTTTCACATTTTCTCCGCATGGTCATTTTTATTTTTAATAAGTGCTCCAGGACACTTTTCACAAGTCTTTCATTCTTTCAAAGCTTATCATTTTAACACTATAAACATATCCATTTTAAATGCTATGTTAACACACACAGAATCTACATGTGGCTTATATGAACAAGCCCTAAGAACATGTTTAAAGGTAGCTTTAAATTAAATGATAACACACATCCAATTTCATAAGTTGTAGGTTGGTACATTGAAAAAACCAGCACTTATAAATACAGAAAATAACACAAAGCTGCAGCCAGACTCAGTTTTGGACGTGGATAATCAGAACAGTCTGTAGCTGTCTGTGGCTAATGGGATGTTTCTCCCAGCTTTGTCACCATGGCAAATACTTTATAATACACAAACATTTGTAGTGCTAAAAATCCACCCACTCTTGTTGAAAGATGGCCAGGTTTTGTAAAATTACATTCCAGCTAGTGCTACCCTGCTGATTTTTAAGATAAGTTCTGTTTGCCATTCATGTGTTTAACAAAGGATCAAAGGAAAAAATATATATATAGTTTGTAAAAATATATTGCACTTTCATAATCCAAGTACCTTGGAAAGAAGTACCTGTCAGTAGGTTTTTGTGATAGCCAAATTTGGGGCTGGTGGATTCTATTTTGTAGCGGTGGCAGGGAGGGGAAATCTGTGGGTCTGTAATACTCCCCCACAAACTCCATCATTCTCCCCAAATAAGCATACTCTCAGTAAAACAGAACATTTGTGAGGCAAATACAGCTTCAAATCAAGTCCCTTCGTCCCCTCGATAATCAGATTGCTGCCCTTATGCTTCCATAGAGAGCTTTGAGTGTGTGTCCCCATGACAAATGCCACAAGAGTCAGAATCTGGTGAAAGCTGTAGTGTTCTCCAACTTCCATTTTGCCTCTGAAGCAAAGCTGGGGCACCACAGGCACAGGCAAAGAATAGACAGGGCTCCTTTCAGACCCTCTCTCTCCCCAATCAAGAAAGCAAAGCATAACATACTCCAACTCATTCCTTTACTTAACAGGAGGGGGAAGAGAGCCCTGGTAACTAACACTCCCTCGCAGAGCCAAGTGGCAATGCCAAAAAAACACAGAATACGTGTGACTGGGGGGAAAATGTAGGCAAAACAGGCTTTCCCACAAGTGGGAGGAAGAGGACGACGAGTCACAGTTTCAAAAGCATAACATAGGTGTATAGTGCCAGGAAGGGCCAGTCTAAATATTTACACGCACGAGTGATATATGAGGAAAAGCTTAACAGAATGCTTGGGGAAAAAGGAGAGAAAGTGAATGTTACTGGAAGCTCTAGGCACAACACCGGGTTTTTTGGCGACCTGTTTGAGTTTTACAAGCCTGTTTACTCTGTCTGTCACCCCAGAATCATCCTGCTACATCATATGGTCTGTCTCAGCATCTCACGGCATCAGGCAGGAAGGCAGGAGACAAGGGTATCAATACATCACAATTTAGAATGCCTTCTCGGGGAAAGAAACCCTCCTAAGATATTGATAATTTTAATGATTCTTAGCTTTCAACAAAACTGTGGATATTTATTTCTATGAATCAGGCATAGCAGACATGAAAGAAGTCCCTAGATGTAACTGGTTCAAGTGGCAATAGTTTGCTTTAGTTCTACTTTGGAAAACATTGGGCATATGAAAACTCCGAGTTTTCATATTCAGTCAGTGCTACTGTTTAAGACATCAGGTTCAAAGAGCATCAGCTAACCTTGCAATCACGTTTTCCCTGTATAAAGTACAGAGTGTAAAACACCAATCCCAAGTGGTTTTGATTGGCAGCAGCAAAAAGAAATTTTTAAAAAAGGAAATTACCTTATTTGATTTCATAATTATAGGTAAAGTTTTATAATAGTCATTAGCCATAAAGAGGTCTTCTTAGGAGAGAAAATGCAGGGTTTGCCCCCTTCAAGAAAAAAAAATGTTACAAGAAAACAGGAAGTAAGTCTTGGCAAACATATTACTTTTATGTGAATTTTATTTATTTTTATAAAATAAATAAATTTTATTTATTTTTTTCTGCTCTATGCAAAAATCTTTGTTCTTGATATTTTTAGCAAATTAAATACTGCAGATACCAATACTAGAGTCAATGAAAGCAACACCTGGTGATTTAAGTTGCCCTTTCTATTAGCATATTTAGCAGCCCTCAAACACCGATAGAAATATTGCTTTGTATTTTGTTTAAAGTTCATTTCCTGTCTCTCGGATATTCATTGACCTTTCGATGTTGGCCATTTTGCTTTTTTTCTTTTTCCAGTGAGTTTCATTCCAGTTCTCATTGACTTCATTCCATTCCTGACCTCTTTCCCCCGCAACGAAACTAAATGTAGCCAAAACTTGTTGAACCCCAATTAGTTTTACAGCTCTTTTTACCTCTCTCGCACCTTCATTATTTTGTCACAAATCAGCGGCCCAAACCATGCAATCTTCACAAACACCTGCATTCACATACACAATAAATCCCATCTTAAGATTGATTTAGATCTTAAGTAGATTGATTTTTCTACAATTCTTATTCACAAAATTCAAAATTTCCTAATGCTTGTATTGAAATTCTATGGTAGACCTTAATTATAACCATTTTACTTGATATCATTCAGCTTCTGGAAGCAATATTTGCTCCTATGGATATTTTTCTGTCTCTCATATTTTTATTAAAACCCACAATAGACTCAATTTTATCTTTTCCTTAGATAAGTGCATTAAAGAAGAATAATGCAAATGAAAGATATATTTATGGGACACGTCCTGGGATCATACATCGAGTGACTATAAATAAACCAGATCTGATCCTGTTTCACCTCAAGTGCTGAAGAGGACAGAGCATTCTTATCTGTGTGATGAGATAATTTGCAATCTTCTCTTTTTCCTTAGGGCAACTAAGTGCATGTGTAAGCTTGTTTGTGCTTCTAGAAACATCTTTAATATTTCCCCGAACTCCACTACAACATTTTCGGTGAAAAATGGCTCTGCAGTTTGTTTCATCATGCTAATTGAAATGAATTATTATACCATGCAGAAAAAGCCTTCTTCTCTTCTAAATTAGACTTTGCAGATATCTCTGATTTACCTGCAATTGGATTACAAGAGCAAAATAATGCTTCTGAATTATCTAGTTAGAAAAAGAATATTCATCATGGCAAAAGTGCAGTGAACGACAAAAGGAAGCCTTAAGAAAACAGTGTAAGCTCATTCTTAAATTTAGACAACTAGGTGTTAATTTGCAACAACTGTGATATGATTCATATTTTTAGTACTTTGTAACATTCAGATACACCCCTCACCCATTCTACATTTGTAAGCCTCTGGCCAAGGAAGGCATTTTTCTTTCCTTCTTTCTTTCTTTCTTTCTTTCTTTCTTTCTTTCTTTCTTTCTTTCTTTCATCTTTCTTTTGTTTTTCTTCTTCCTTTCTTTTATTTCTATTTTTCTTGTGATTTGTATGACTGAGAAAAATGAGGCTTTACAGTTCTGTGGTCTGTTTGGTGTTGGTGCTCTATCATAATGCTTAACAAGTTAAATGCTTAAAATTGCCTCCTGGATTCCTTAGTCTGAATTAAGGGCTAAAACTCATGGCCATTTCCAAACCTTGACCTTTTTCCAGGCTCCCTGCCATCTAAGTATTTCCCTTGTGCTCCCAAACTCCCTCCTCCCCAACATCTCCTTCCATTCTTCTTGAGCCTTCTGTTTAGACTACATTTTCACAGACTCTAAAACACACACGTGAACCAAACCAAAATTCTGGATGTGCTTCACTCTGAAAAGCTGGAAGTGTCTGAAGACAAATTTTAAAAAATATTTCTTACAAACTTTGACACACAGTAACTGCACATATTTAGGGGTACTATGTGATATTTCCATTTATATCAGAGTATAAGGATCAAAGAAGGGTAATTGATATACCTACCACCTCAAGCCTTTATAATTTCTTTGACAAATCTTGATGACTAGTGGACCCTTGTGAATATTCTTTTCCGGTTCCCTGTGGGCTACATGCTAACTCTGTGACATGCTATCTGCTCTTCCTGCTGTAGTCATCCTTTGCCCAGGGGCTCTCAGAAAACCTCCTCCCTTTCCTTCCACATTCCACTCATACCAACACCACTCTCACATCCCAGTTGAAGACTTGTCTCAGCCTCACCCACTGACAGCAGCTGCTGTGGTCAAACCAACTCATTAAGGTTCAGAACATTCTGGAGGTGTGTTTTCCACACTCCTGGTCTCCGTGCATTTGTGATCTTGAGATCAATTTTGAAGGAACTAACCCACTAATTTTTCCTTTTTATTTTTAAATTACTATAGATTCATAGGAATTTGGAAATGAATGTATAGGAAGGCCCTATACATCCTTTACCTTTCCAAATGCCAACATATGGCTTAGCTGTAGAGTATATGGATCTATGCAATTTTATCACATGTGTAAATACATGTAGCCAACAACACAAAGTAACTATTGAAACAAGTTTGATAATGTTACAGGTAGAAAAATAAGAATTGTTCCATGAAGCTGTCCGGTTTTACATTCACTTATACCCATAATCACACATATATTACGTGTATCTGTATAAATATAATTTATAATATAAAATGTGTTTTTGGGTTTGTTTTTGTTTTTGCTGTGGGTCACGAATGCCCCTGTTTTAGACCGTTGCTACTCAAAGTATGTCTATGGACTGACAGTGTGGATCTCACTGGAAGCTGATTAGAGATGCAGAAATTCCCATTCCACTCTAAGCCTATAGAATCAGAATCTGTATTTTAAAACAGGATCCTGAGATGATTTTTGTGTACATTAGTCTGAGAAGCAGAAGTGAACAGCTTCAGTGAGCCTGTAAGAGGGTAAAATACAATCTCTGCATTTCATTGAGGGTTGGAATGAGGGCAATGATTTGTCCCCTTTGGAAAGTTTGAATAGGATTCTGGCATCGTGGATGTTCTCCTTGCCTGCTTTATTAGGAGGCACATCCAGAATCGATAGGGGAGGCTGCTGTGGAAATGATGACAGACTCACATCAGCATGTTCTTTATTCTTTCAGGATTTTATCATGTTTTCCATGAGAAACCAAGGTTAAAAAAAAAAACATTGATTGCTTTCAGTTTTTGTAAAATGGTGACTGATGTCTGTGAAGGAAGTTTAGCTCACAGTATTTTCTGCATCAATAAAGATGATTAACAGCTGACTGTCCCCCATACCAAATGTAATTCACTTCTCTTTTCCAAGTAGGTTGATGAAAGAATACACATGGAGGGAAAATTAGAGAAGTACTTGACCTTGCTCATTAGGATTAGAATTCAGTATTAGGTATCCATGATTCCTGAGATGCTCTTATTCTGTGAGTCTCATCATTCTTTATGAGATTAATAAATTTACTGAATTTTATTTTTGTAGCATCTACACTTTCATCTAAAAACAACACACATGATAGCAATTCTGAGTGAGTGGTGCTTTCCAAGATCCTGAGCCTTTTGTCTCTTTGTGGCAGGAAAGCCAGGAAGAGATGTGGAAAGTTGAAAGGGAAGGAAGGTTTTAGAATGACAGTGATCTACCTCAGATTTTTTCCAGCAACTTCTAGCTGCTTTTCTTGAAGTAATGCTAATTAACATAATTAACACATTGCAGACAAAATAACCCACCCAAATATTAACAAAATGTCTTTCATAAGAAAAACACAAAATGTGGTTCCGTCATTTCATTTCTGCTTGAGAAGGCAATATTATGAAGGAATGTGAAATCCTTTAATTAGACACAATTTAAAAGCCAGACAGAAAATTGAGATGCTGAGAATTCTACCTAGAGAAGCAATGTTTATACTCCAGAGCATCAGACAATGTACCACACACAGACAGATGTTTTACAGTGAATTAAGATTATCTTATCACACCAGAATATTACTCTGTTATAACCACATTAAGATACATTTTGAACACAAGTTATAGCATCATAATGAGATTAAACATCTACCCTGGTAGAGGCCTCAAGAAAGATTTAAAGAAGAAATTCAGATTTTTTTTCACTCTATTTTCTTATATGCATGTAAGTTTAAAGATGGGGGTAGGTGATAAAAGGACGATGAAGCTGAAACTGGACACTGAGGGAATCTCATGAACAAGGAATTGAGCGTTATTTGTGCCTCTGTACCTATTTTGTGGGTTATTGAAAAGAATTTGGCCTGGGAATTGTTATAGCAACAGAAAACAGATTAAAATGTTGGTATTCCCCAGGGAGATTCTCCATCGAGATGGGGAGAGTCAGTCCCTCCCCAATCCCAAGTCCCCTCCCTATAGCACACCCCAACCCCTTCCCCTCCCTATAGCCCCACCCTAATCCCTTCCCGCTCCCTATAAAAGTTGGCAACAAAAGAACTGGCACGGGATCCCCCGGCACCCTGCTTTTAGGGGTAAGGGCAGTCGTCGCTGGCCAGCTAAAATAAAGGCTTCTTTTGGCTTTATGTGATCGGCTTGGATGATCTTATTTTCTTTGGGTACAACAGAATCACCAACTTTAAGGTAAAATGTGTGGTGTAAAGAAGACATAATTTGGGATTTCAAGATCTTGCCAGGCTCTAAGTCACTCAGTACACTAGGCCATGAGACCCTCCATTCTGACTTGAATCCATCCAGCAGTCACACCCTGATTACTGGCCCAGTAAGGAACTTAATCTTCCATTCTGCAAAGTCTTACCCTGCAGAGGTCCACATTTAATGCCTGGACCCCCAATTAGTGATTCAAAGGACTTCCTATAGCCTTGTTAATTACAAAATAAACATCTTGTGTATCTACCTGACACCCACCCCCACTTTCCTCTGCCTTCCCCCAGGAGCACAGAGCACAAGCTACCTGGGAAGTATTTAAACCCTGGCCCCCTTTCCCATTCTCCAATTTAAATAGATGTGTTAAGTAAAATGGCTTTAGGGCTTTAAACCTTTAACTGCTGGAAAAATTAACTAATTTCCAACTACTCGCAAATGAGGGTTTAATGACCTTTTAAAAAGTAAAATGTGGGCCTTAATTCTATTCTCACCTGCATTGATTGAAGTTTTCTTTTTCATCAGATTTTCTCTAGTTTTTCTCATCTACACCCTCCCGATCCCCCAAAATGTACAAACTATACCTACAAATGAAGGTGGAATTTACGAGATCTGACTTGACTTAAAAGCAATAGCATCTCAAATTAAGGACATAATTGTGATATCACCTGGGACAGTTGCAATGGACTAATTTGGAGAGAAAAAAATTTTAGGTCTCTGCCTTTTCCTAATAGATGGCACCTTCTGAGACACTCTTTAAAAGCTGTCAAGATTTATTGTGTCTTTTGCTCAAGACTGTGCTGGGCTCTATTATACAATATTATGAACTCTGGGTGTTCAATAAACAGCTGACAGTGATGAATGAGAATGAGCCCATGAAATACTTGGTGGCACCTTCAAGTATCAAACATTACTCTTGCATAATGGTGAAACCTTAACTCAAATCCAAGGGCAACCAGTGATAGCAGATTTTTACAGCCCATTTTAAGAACTAGAGACCATACCCCAAGATAATTATGTGGTAACCAAAGCAGCACATAAGTAAGCCTAACATAACAGGACTGGATTGTTGAGATACCCTAAAATACGGCACACTGGCATGCTGAGTACTTTGAAATGAAGGACATTGGAAAGACTCAATAGCAAAGTTTCTTTCTGACTATTTCTGCTTCCTTTTTCCTGCTCCTCTTTCTCCCCGAGGCAGGCCATAGAAAATAGAATTCCTGTCCCCAAGATGGATCATAAACTAAAACCCTTCCACTCCTGTAAACCAACCATAAAGCCTAGAAATATTACTCTTGACTTCTGCCTTTGTGTGTAAGATCTGGCCATAAAGAAATTCTCTGACTCACTTTGTCTGAGAGTAACTCATTTGCCTCCTTCTAGAAGGGGTCTTGCCCCCTACCACAGAAATGCCACCCAGAGAGGGCAAGAAGAATCCTAACAGACAGGCTCGTGGGGTTTTCCCCCATCAGTTGCCATATGGCCACATCCTTTATGTCCAACCACATTTCTGCCTAACTCTCCATTTTTCATCGAATCTTAGCATAAAAATGGACAGTGTCCTCAGAGTCTTTGGATCTTCCCTCTGAAGCCTCCTCAGCCACATACCACTTTGATTAATGCATTTGTTATGCTTTTCTCTTGCGAACTTCTTTTTGTTATGAGAGTGTCTGCTGTGACCCTCATGAGGGGTGAAGGAAGGTACAACACTTACCCTCCCCTACACAATGTACTTAGTGTGTAATTTATGAATCAACAAAAAAGAAATGACAAATGAAATCTGATTTTTATTACACAGAGTGAGCCGAGAAAACAAAAGTCAATGTTTCGGGCAGTACAGCAGATTGGGGGAAAAACAAATAGTAGAATGTTCCCATCTTCCCACACTAAGCATACCTACATACCACTACAACTTTGGCCAAAACAAGAGAAAGGCAAATCAGGAAGGAGGAAGATGGAGAGAGGAATGAAAGGGAACCATAATGCAGAAGGCAGATGGTGAGGGTGGGAGAGGAAGTTTTAAATCTTAAAAAGCAGAACTGCAGTATGTGTCCAAAATAGAAAAAGAATACAGTGTTCTTTTCCCCTCACTGTACCCGGATGCTGTTCCCCAGCCCAGCATACAGCCCACCCAGGAAAGCATGGAACATCTGTGGGGAAAGAAATGCCATTGGTATGAAACTTGAGGTTAGAAAAAGTGCTCTGATTTCCTTCTTTTTCTTTTTCTTTTGTGGTGCTGGAGATGGAACCAGAGCCTTACATGATCTAGGCAAGTGCTCTACCACTAAGCTATAGCTCCAGCCCTATTTTGATTTTCTAATACATTTTTCTGACCAATAAATAAATAAATAAATAAGCTGAAATTTGGTAGAATATTTATTCCTTTACAAAATAGCTGTGATATTGATTATAAAGGCAAATCATTTTGCTTACTGACCAACAGTTTCTATTTAGAAATGTGACCAAAATGTATTTTAACTATAGACTTTAATCTTTATAAAGAACTTCAGACAGACAAGCATATTGAAAAGTAGAAAATATAATGTGCATCAGTATCAGTTTGTAAATCTAAAAAATGTTAGCACTTGCCATATTTGCTTCAGATTACATTTTTTTTTATAGCCACACTCATTTTTATTTATACATTTGATGATATGTATGAAAAATTGTAAAGTATTGGTATGACAATAGACATCACACTAATGTCATATGCCAGTATATCCACTATTACACACAGTATTATCACAACGGACTAATATTTTTTTTTAAAGGATATTCAGATAATCTTTAATTTCACATCAACAACAAATGCAGTTTTCAGTATAAGTACATCTCAAATTGTGCCTAGAACATACTTCTCCCAAAATCTGTTACAGATCAATTGGCCAATTAATATAAAGGCTTATTTCTGGACTCGGGAATTCTAACCCATTATTCTGTCGATCCTTACACCAGCACACACTGTCTTTTCTGCTGTAGCTTTGTAATAAGCCTTGAATATGGGAAAAGCAAGTCCTCAGATTTGGCTTTTCCTTCTCAATATTGCTTTGGCTATTCTGAATCCCTTGTGTTTCTTTTTTTTTTTTATTTACTTATTGATTCATTGAACACAAATGGAGTACAGCTATTGTTTCACTGGTTGTACACAAAGTAGAGTCACACCATCTGTGCGTTCATGCATGTGCACAGGGCAATGGTATCTGTCACACATTCTGTTATTATTTTTACCCCCCACCCCGCCCCCACCCCTCCCTTCCCTCTATGCTATCTATCCTTCCTCCATTCTTGCTACCCTTCCCCCCCACATTATGCATCATCATTCATTTATCAGAGAGACCATTCGGCATTTGGATTTTTGGGATTGGCTGATCTCACTTACCATAACAGTCTCCAACATCATCCATTTACCTACAAATGCCATAATTTTATTCTTCTTTATGGCTGAGTAATATTCCATTGTGTATATATACCACAGTTTCTTTATCCATTCATCTACTGAAGGGTATCTAGGTTGATTCCATAATCTAGCTATTGTGAATTGAGCAGCTATGAACATTGATGTGGCTGCATCACTGTAGCAATCTGATTTTAAGTCCTTTGGGTATAGGCCAAGGAGTGGGATAGCGGGGTCAAATGGTGGATCCATTCCAAGTTTTCTAAGGAATCTCCATGCTGCTTTCCAGAGTGGCTGCACCAACTTACACTCCCACCAGCAATGTATGAGTGTACCCTTTTCCCCACATCCTTGCCAACACCTGTTGTTGCCTGTGTTCTTAATAAGAGACATTCTAATTGGGGTAAGATGAAATCTTAAGGTGGTTTTGATTTGCATTTCTCTTATAACGAGGGATGTTGAACATTTTTTCATAAATCTGTTGATTGCTTATAGATCTTCCTCTGTAAAGTGTCTGTTCATTTCCTTGGCCCATTTATTGATTGGGTTATTAGTGTTCTTGGTGTAAAGATTTTTGAGTACTTGGTAGATTCTGGAGATTAGTGCTCTATCTGAAGTGTGTGTGGCAAAGATTTTCTCCCACTCTAAAGGCTCTCTCTTCACATTACTGATTGTTTCCTTTGCTGAGAAAAAGCTTTTTAGTTTGACTCTATCCCAATCATTGATTCGTGCTTTTACTTCTTGCGCTTTGGGAGTCATGTTAAGGAAATCTGGTCCTAGGCCAACATGATGAAGATTTGGACCTATTTTCTCTTCTATTAGGTGCAGAGTCTCTGGTCTGATTTCTAGGTCCTTGATCCACTTTGAGTTGAGTTTTGTACAGGGTGAGAGATATGGGTTTAGTTTCATTTTGCTGCATATGGATTTCCAGTTTTCCCAGCACCATTTGTTGAAGAGGCTGTCTTTTCTCCATTGCATGTTTTTGCCTCCTTTGTCAAGTATGAGATACCTGTACTTATTTGGGTTTGTCTCTGTGTCCTCTATTCTGTACCATTGATCTACCTGTCTATTTTGGTACCAATACCATGCTGTTTTTGTTACTATTGCTCTGTAGTATAGTTGGAGGTCTGGTATTGTGAAACCCCCTGCTTCGTTCTTCTTGCTAAGGATTGCTTTAGCAATTCTGGGTCTCTTATTCCTCCAAATGAAGTTCATGATTGCTTGCTCTATTTCTATGAGGTCCGTCATTGGGATTTTAATTGGAATTGCATTGAATTTGTATAGCATTTTTGGAAGTATGGCCATTTTGACAATATTAATTCTGCCTATCCAAGAACCTGGGAGATCTTTCCATCTTCTCAGATGCTCTTTAACTTCTTTCTTTAGTGTTCTGTAGTTCTCAGTGTAGAGGTCTTTCACATTTTTGTTAGATTGATTCCCAAGTATTTTATTTTTTTTGAGGTTAATGTGAATGGGGTAGTTTTCCTAATTTCTCTCTCAGAGGATGCATCACTTACGAATAAAAATGCATTAGATTTATGAGCATTAATTTTATATCCTGCTACTTTACTGAATTCATTAATGAGATCCAGAAGTTTTCTGGTGGAATTCTTAGGATCTTCTAAATAGAGAATCATGTCATCAGCAAATAGGGATAGTTTGATCTCTTCTTTTCCTATTCGTATTCCTCTAATTTCTTTGGTCTGTCTAATTGCTCTGGCTAGAGTTTCAAGAACAATGTTGAATAGTAGTGGTGAAAGAGGGCATCCCTGCCTTGTTCCAGTTCTCAGGGGGAGTGCTTTCAATTTTTCTCCATTTAGAATGATGTTAGCTGTGGGGTTAGCATAGATAGCCTTTACAATGTTAGGGAATATCCCAACTATCCCTATTTTTTCTAGTGTTTTGAGCATGAAGGGGTGCTGTATTTTATCAAATGCTTTCTCTGCATCTATTGAAATAATCATGTGGTTCTTGACTTTAAGTCTGTTGATGTGGTGAATTACGTTTATTGATTTCCGGATGTTGAACCAACCTTGCATCCCTGGGATGAAACCCACTTGATCATGGTGCACTATCTTTTTAATACACTTTTGTATGTGGTTCGCTAAAATTTTGTTAAGAATTTTTGCATCTATGTTCATTAGAGATATGGGTCTGAAATTTTCTTTCTTTGATGTGTCATTCTCTGGTTTTGGTATCAGGGTGATATTAGCTTCATAGAATGAGTTTGGAAGGGTTCCCTCCTCCTCTATTTCATGAAATACTTTGAGGAGTATTGGAATGAGCTCTTCTTTGAAGGTCTTGTAGAACTCGGCTGTGAATCCATCTGGTCCCGGACTTTTCTTGGTTGGTAGGCTTTTGATGACTTCCTCTATTTCATTGCTTGAAATTGATCTATTTAAGTTGTGTATGTCCTCCAGATTCAGTTTGGGTGGCTCATATGCCTCTAGGAACCTGTTGATGTCTTCCATGTTTTCTATTTTGTTGGAGTATAAATTTTCAAAGTAGCTTCTTATTATGTTTTGTATTTCAATTGTGTCTGTTGTAATATTTCCATTTCCATCACAAATTTTAGTAATTTGGAGTTTCTCTCTCCTTCTCTTTGTTAGCGTGGCTAAGGGTTTATCAATTTTGTTTATTTTTTCAAAGAACCAACTTTTTGTTTTGTCAATTTTTTGAATTGTTTCTTTTGTTTCAATTTCGTTGATTTCAGCTCTGATTTTGATTATTTCCTGTCTTCTACTACTTTTGGTGATGATCTGTTCCTCTTTTTCTAAGGCTTTGAGCTGTAATGTGAGGTCATTGATTTGTTGACTTTTCATTCTTTTATTAAATGCACTCCCTGCAATGAACTTTCCTCTTAGCACTGCTTTCATAGTATCTCAGAGATTTCGATATGTTGTATCTTTGTTCTCGTTGACCTCTAAGAATCTTTTAATTTCTCCCCTAATGTCTTCTGTTATCCATGTATCATTCAATAGCATATTGTTTAATCTCCAGGTCTTGGAGTAGTTTCTGTTTCTAACTTTACCATTGATATCTAATTTCATTCCATTATGATCTGATAGTATACAAGGTAGTATCTCTATGTTTTTGTATTTGCTAAGAGTAGCTTTGTGGCATAACATATGGTCTATTTTAGAGAAGGACCCATGCGCTGCTGAGAAGAAAGTGTATTCGCTTTTTGATGGATGGAATATTCTATATATGTCTGTTAAGTCCAAATTAGCGATTGTGTCATTGAGTCCTATGGTTTCTTTGTTCAATTTTTGCTTGGAGGATCTGTCCAGCAGTGAGAGAGGAGTGTTAAAGTCTCCCAGTATTATTGTGTTTTGATCTATTTGATTCCTGAAATTGAGAAGGATCTGATTGACATACATGGATGCACCATTGTTTGGTGCATAAATATTTATGATTGTTATGTCTTGCTGATTTATGCTTCCTTTAAGCAGTATGAAATGTCCTTCTTTATCCCTTCTGACTAACTTTGGCTTGAAGTCTGCTTTATCTGAAATGAGAATGGAAACCCCAGCTTTTTTACTCAGTCCATGTGCATGGTATGTTTTTTCCCAACCTTTCACCTTTAGTCTGTGGGCATGTTTTTCTATGAGATGAATCTCTTGAAGGCAGCATATTGTTGGGTCTTTCTTTTTAATCCAGTCTGCCAGTCTATGTCTTTTGATTGATGAGTTTAGACCATTTACATTCAGGGTTATTATTGAGATATGACTTGTATTCCCCGTCATTTTAGCTTTTTTGGAGTTTTTAGCTTAACTTTGTTTCTCCTTTGATTGACTCTTTCTTTAGGGTAGTTCCTCCCCATGGTGACCGAGATTGTTATTTTTCATTTCTTCCTCTTCGAATATTTTGTTGAGAATGTTCTGTAGGGCAGGCTTTCTCTTTGTGAATTCTTTAAGCTTTTGTTTATCATGGAAGGATTTTATTTTGTCATCAAATCTGAAGGTAAGTTTTGCTGGGTATAAATTCTTGGTTGGCATCCGTTTTCTTTCAGAGCTTGAAATATGTTGTTCCAGGCCCTTCTTGCTTTTAGGGTCTGGGCTGAGAAATCTGCTGATATCCGTATTGGTTTCCCCTGTAGGTAATCTGATTCTTTTCTCTCGCAGCCTTTAAAATTCTATCTTTGTTTTTTATGTTAGGTATTTTCATTATAATGTGCCTTGGTGTGGATCTGTTGAAATTCTGTGTGCTTGGTGTCCTGTAGGCCTCTTGTAATTGATTTTCCATGTCATTCATCATATTTGGGAAATTTTCTGATATTATTTCATTGAACAGATTGTTCATACCCTTGGTTTGTATCTCTGTGCCTTCCTCAATCCCAATAACTCTTAAATTTGGTCTTTTCATGATGTCCCATATTTCTTGGAGGTTTCATTCATGATTCCTAACCATCTTCTCTGTTTGTTCGACTTTGTTTTCAAGATTAAATATTTTGTCTTCATTGTCTGAGGTTCTGTCTTCCAAGTGATCTATTCTGTTAATTATGCTTTCTATTGAGTTTTTAACTTGGTTGATTGTTTCCTTCATTTCCTTGTTTCCTTCAAGGATTTCTGTTTGTTTTTTTCTCAGAACTTCTATCTCTTTATTGAAATGATTTTTTGCTTCCTGAAATTGCTCTATTAGCTGATTATTCATAGCCTGAATCTGCTCTCTCATCACCTCATTCTCTTCTCGGATCATTTTAATTATGAACATTCTGAACTCCATTTCTGTCATTCCCTCTACCGTGCTGTCCTTGGGATCTCCTGATGCACCATCCAGGTTTGTTTGGGACACTTTCTTCCCATGTCTTCCCATGCTGCTCATATATTCTCCCCTCTAGTAGTGCAAATTCAGAGGGATTTCAACTTCCCTGTAAAGACTCAGGGCGTCCCTGCATTTTTCCAGCAAATCACCAGATGTTTGAGAGGTGCTTGATCAAGTGGTGACCCAAGATAGCTGCTGTCTCACAACCTCCAGGTTGGGAATGATCAATCCTTCTGGGCAGAGGCAACCAGGAGATGCAGCACCGTGGCCCTGGAGCTGCAGCGCCATGTCCCCATGGGAAGGGCTGAGCTTAGGTCTGAGTGCTCAGACAGCTCAAGATGGAGTCTCTCCGCCAGAGAAGCTGTAGAATGGCGCCGACCAGGCCCAAATTCCCCGCTGGAGCCTGCAAGCAGCTCCGCTCCCGGCTAAATCTCACCTGGAGCCGCAGCGCCGTGTCCCCGCGAAAGGGGTGGGCTTAGGTCCGAGGGCTCAGACAGCTCAAGATGGAGTCTCTCCGCCAGGGAAGCTGTAGAATCCAGATTACATTCTAATCCTTTAAGGTGGGAAACAAGATCCAACTGGTTTCACCCCTCTCCTATCTCTTTCTCCCACAGTTCAAGGTAAATGCCATAGTGAGGTTGATGTGTGTAATAGACATTGTGATACCCAATCCTGGTATTATACCCCATCCAGACGGCCCTTCTGGAGGGAAGGACTCATTCTTCCAGCTGCCGAGTGTGTTGTGGAAGACCATTCTCAGCAGTCAGTGTTAATTTCTCCTTGGAGAGAGATGGGATTGGGATGTAGACAGATCATGTAGGGTTTTAGTTGTGGAACTGACCTGAAAATTTCATCATCTAGCTCAAAGAATAAAGTCTTACCTTTCTGCTTGAAATTTGGAGCCCTTTTTGAGCAGGACACTCTTAACCTTCCCTACCCTATAACCCACCATTTCTTTCTCACCCCAACCTATGTCTTCTGATGGTCCCCAGAAGACAAGAACAGCATTCCTCATCCTGCCTCTGTGCCTGCCATTCTTATCATTTGGAATGCCTCTCCTCTTTCCTGTGAGTACTCCTCTTCCCTGCAAGATCCAGCCAAGGCCCCATTTCCATGAAACGTTCCCTGCCCACCCAGCCTTTCAGTGATTTTCCTTCATCTGGGTCACCTGTCTTATTTGTTCTTAGCAATTTCTTGTCCTGATAGGGTGGGGCAAGGACCAGCTTCTCAAAAAAGTACATGGGGGTACTCCTAGGCCAACTTCCTCCTACAGTAGGTGACTTCTCTCACTGCTGAAGAAACTGTTAGCCTAAATGCTGTTAGAATGAGATAGACTAAGGTCAGCCAAGGTAAGGATAGAGAATGCAAGAGCTATAGTCAGTGTCCTTTCTTTGAGGGAATCATCTGTTAGGAGAGAGTTAGAGGCAGGAGAAATCGGATGCAAAATTCCAATAGAAATGAGTGGAATTCAGGAATACCTGGATGTTCATGCTGGAGTTACCCCTCTGGGCAGAGGAGGATTTATCTGTAATATGTGGATGTCCTGGCTGGATACTGAAAGCACTGAGGTTGCTGGGGCCATGTTGTCAGGAACACCAAGCAAATAGAAAGCAGGAAGTGCTTTTCCCTCCTCTTCTTTCCCAGTCTCTTTTTGTGTAGTAGCTCCAAGACTAGGTGGCAAGTTAGAATTATCTGCTGGAGATGTTAAATGTTGATATCAAGGCCTCCCTAGATCATTTGAAAACAAATCTCTAGGGATCGCTTAGTCACCTGGAGTTCCTCAGGATTTTCTAAAGCAGAGTGATGGTTGCAAATGAACTACTTATGCAGCAGGTAGACAGAAACAGTTGGCAGAGTTGTCTGGGGGAAGCAGCTTCAGAATCCAAGTCCCAGCATCATAGCAGAATACACAGAAGAATGGATTAGAATCTGAGAGACAGTAGTTAAATAAATGGTACATAGTCCTTCCAGATACAGATAAGTTTGTATGTGAGTAAAAAATCTGATTTCCAAGATATGATTCAGAAGATCTGGAATTAGGATAAGAATACCTCATTGGAGAAGCCAGGTTCCTGCTGGAGAAATGAAGTGTCTAATGAACTTTTGCCCCAAATTTTACAAAGAGAGACCTGTATAGCTGTTAAAGGAACAGACTGGAATCAGCACTACAACTTTGAACGTCAGCCTCGTTGACTTACTATTCTGAGACCTTGGACATTACTTCATGTATCTGTCCTCTACTTTTCTATCTGTAAAGGAAGTCAACAAGAGAAAAAATTCTACTGGGTTGTGGTGAGACTCCAGTGAGACACAGAATGTAAAGTTTTTAGTCTACTTCATGGTATCCAGGAAGCCCTGGTTGGGTGCCAGAAGGGTCAAGCTCAGAGAGGAAAGCAACTCTTGATGGGTATACCTTTGTGTCCCTTGTGCGAGGATAACTCTGCTACTTCCAGGTTGGAAAAAATAGTCTGTGAGTTCAATTATTGACTGAAAGTACTGGTGGAGCGATGGACATCATGGATGTGGAAAGGTACCCTGGAAAGGGTTGGAGAACTAATCAGCTTTGGTTGGAGACAGTGCTGAGCACACTTAGAGGGGAAGGGCAGTACCCTTGGAAGTGATTTAGAAGGCTGTTCCAGGGCATTCACACTAGCTTTCCATGGTCTGAAATGCTCTTCCATAAAAATGATCCTACTTTTGCCTCTTCATCATTCAGGTCTTAGTTTTAACATTATCTGGTTAAGAACACTTCCATATCTACCTTATTCAATGTCATCCCTTATAACTACCTTGTTATTCTCTAGCCCCTTTTCATTTTCTTTGTGGAATCTTTTATTAACTGTTATTATCATACATAGTTATTTATGTAAGAGTGTATCATATGCTCTACTACACTAGATTGCAAATTCCTCAGAAACAACCTAGAATAGTGTTTGGCACACAGTTGGTGCTCAATAAGAATTTAAAACTAGGAGACCTTGAGGAAGATAAGGAAGGTACTGAGTGGGATATATTTCAACTCACTAGAAATGATAGTGAGTGACAAGCACACGTTCTTCCCCTGCATATATACATGTAACAGTGGGTGGTGGTGGCAGAGGACAGAATTCGCTCCCCAGAGTGGTTGTGATGCCACGTAAGGTAAGCACTAAGTACTCCATGGATTATTCTATCACCAAATAGATAACTATCCCTTCTGTTAGGGTGCTATCTTAAGCGGCCATGGCTCTCATTTTCATCTCTTAATGGGCCCATGACAGCAGCACAGGCTAAATAAGGGTCCAGAATGTTCTTCATGAGTCACCTGGTTCTGCTAACTCACTCTAACAATTTGGTGCCCAGAATACTTTGAGGCCTTCCTAGAAGACTTCCTGGAAAGCCATCAATCCCATATCTTTCCATCCTGGGTCCTGGGCTGGTAATCAGAAATCAATGATGGATTATCTTTTCCTGGAAGAATAGGTGAATGGGGATGTTTGCCACATCATGAGGCATGATACTACAAAGCATATAGATGAAAGAAGTCAAAGAATCTGGAAAATCTCTACTAAGGTGTCAATGCCAGGATTGGCCACCCTTGAGCCATATGTTCAGGCTTAGTCATTCATTCTTTGACTTATTCATCTGGCATTTAAATAGCACCATGTGACTCGTACCATATTACGTGATTTTCCCAATGGGAACATGTCTCCACATATGTCCCCAAGCTGGAGGTCATTGCTAAAGGGCTATGTTTTCCTCAAATATTGCAAAGGTGTCTGGCACATATGATTTTGGGACTCAAGTGTAACTTCCCTTTCCATTTGAGAGACTCTGTGTTTTTAGGAATATTCCTTCTTCTTCACTAAACTTTCAATGGTCAAGTTACAGTACTACTCTACACCAAAGTTAGTACCCGCTCCCTCCCACCCCCTGCCACTTTTTTGGCTGCTGCCGGTTTGGAAACATGTTTTAAACTCTCTCCTTTTTACAGAAAAAAAGTAACTAAAGTTTGGATATGAGATGAAAAATAGGCCTTCCTTTTTTCTACTGGGTAGAAATGATTATTATGATACTCCTTATAATGATATCAAACACCACCTGCTCCATGAGAACATTAGCATTTTAAGTATATTTTCTGTTGTAGAAGAATATTAAGCCTGATATATGAGGCAAGGATTTGTGTTTCAGTTATATATAGCCCCTTTAGATAGCTAATAATTGTAATCCTGAAGAAGAAAAACTTTATACTTAAAAAATCATATCCCATAAAATTAGACAATCAAAAGGATGAAATCTCACTCACAGAACCTTCTAGAAACTGATGAAAGCTAAATGAGAGAGCATTTCAATGAGAATATCAGATAGAACAGTAATTTCATTACTTCCATTTAGGATAAGTGGAAAGAGGCAGTTTCAGCTTGAAGAGAATGAATATGGACTGTCTGATTGCAGGGAAACTACATACCTCTTGGGAAAATGAATTAGGAAAAATGATTTGAAAAAGAACTTCTTTGGCTTTCAAAAAAATACAAATCTGTACTGTTTGCTGTCATGCAGAGTGGTCATGGTTATATACCACACAATGTAGATACAAAATTGTGTTGATGGGGGAAATAACTTAAAAATAGAGAGGTAGCAAAGTGCATGCATCCTGGGACCTCTCTGTTATCCCACAGCACATTCCTGGCATAAATACTGCAGATCCAGATCCATCATGGACAAGTTCCCAGCAGACAGGGGCTTGCATTGGCCAGCCTTCTGAGAGCACTCGAAGAACAATAATGAGCCTCACCCCTATTACCATTACCACTGTTTGCAGGTTAGCTTAGGAAGGATATGGAACATCTAATTTCCTAAGTTACAATGAATATATGAAGGATCTGTGGACACAGGAAAAGATCCAGAGAGCATGGATACTGGACCCTGGGAACAGCCTTGCCCACCGGGAATGTTGACATCAACCTAAGGCTTTGCTATCCCTCTAGAGACTGACTCAATCTCATTAAACCAGCTCTTAATTAAGCTATTGAAAAAATGGAGGAGATGAAACTCTAAGGCTATCTACATGCATTATTTGTCAGAGGCAAAAGGAATTAGGAGAACTGACTATAGAGAAAAGTGATCTTTATTTATGATTTTTATAAAGATCTTCTGACACCTTAAAGTTGATTATTTTGGCCCAATGAACTGAAATTTTAGTAATTAATAATCACTCTCAGGAAATAATGAAAGATCATTTTATTTACTGCTTGAAAAGCAAATATACCTGGAACTTAGAGCAGTGTATTGATGCAGAGAGATGTGTAGATTTCTCTTTTTTGGCACCTGTGCTTATATTCAGGGTGGTGAAGGATGGGCAGAGATTTTCCCTCTCCTCCCCAGAGAAGATTTGTTTACATTCCAAAATAAAGGTCCTTTTTTCCTTCTCTTGGGGAGAGGATGAGCAGATGTGTCAACAGGCCATAAAAGCTCTGAGCTTTATAGTTTAAGGACTCCTTTCCTATGGGGCAATCCTAGTGCACAAGCAGGGTGACATCAGTGAATTTCCTTGTGAGGATTAGGATGCTGAGTGAATAACCACTAGTCTGATCACTGATTCACAGATCTTGTGCTTCTTGTCAGAGATGTGTGTGTATGTGTAAATGTTAGGTATTATACACACACATACACATGTGAATATTACCCTAATAGGACAGTATATCAGCACTTAGATTGGAAAGAATAACAATTCTCAAAGATAAACTGTCCCATGAGTAGAAATTAACAAATGGCTTACTTCCTGTTAAAATGGTTAATTTTGTATCAACTTGACTGGACATGGACAACCAGATATTTGGTTAAACATTATTCTGAGTGTGACCAGGGTGGTGTTTTCAGAGAAATTTAACATTTGAATTGGAAGACTGAGTAAAGCAGATTGACTTTCCTAATGTGGTGGTCTTCACCTAATTATTCGAAGTCTGAATAGAAGGAGAAGGCTGGCACTCTGTAATCCTTTCAAGTAGGAGATAATTCTCTTTATCTGACTGCATTCGACCTGAAACTTAGGCTTTTTCTCTGTCTTTGGACTTAAACTGGAGCATCAGCTTTTCCTGGATCTCAAGTCGGCTGGCCTTTGAACTGGAGGTAAACCATCAGCTCTCCTGGGTCTCTAGCTGGAGGATTCACCCTGCAGATCTTGGGACTTCATAATTGCAAGAGCTAATTTTTTCTTTCTATGTTTTTATAAAAAATAATTTATTAAAGGAATATATACACACACATCTATTGGTTCTGTTTCTCTGGAAAAACCTAAAGAATACACTTAAAATAATAATAAAAAATTCACAGCAAGTCCATTTGCTTTATACTTATGATGTTCCAGTTTCCACAGACATTTAGAGATTAAAATGATACTGAAATCCTCAGAGAAGTTGCCTTTTTCCTTAAACTTCTCCACACTTCTGTAAATAGTAATTCATTAAAGTCTCTGTTTGAACCATCCATTCTTTTGGGCCGTGACAAAACTCATTCCAGAATTCAATACCCTAATGAAAAAGAACAAGGCATATATATATATATATTCTAACAAAGTAAAATCACAACGATGCAAGTATTGTTTCCACTTAGAATCTAAAAAAAAAAAAAACCACAGAATTTTGCTTCCATTCTAATTTTAAAAAGTCTTAAATAAATAATTCACAAAATCATAACTTTTCTTGAATCTTTGAGAGGGTTGAGTTTTCAGAGGTAGGGCACAAGAATTTTTTTTGCCTTTTGCAAAGCAAGGGAGGAAGAGGTAACTGCCACAGAGGTGGTAAAGAAGAAATTGACTAAAATTTGTATGAATTCCTAAAACCAAGTGTGTGCCAATATACCAGGCAACTTGGAAACTCAAAACACAACAAACAGGGAGCTCACACTGTTTCCAGCTCTTCTCCCCCAGGGGTGTCCTCCAGGAGCTCCTAAGAAAGGCTGGGGAGGAAAGGAGCAGGAGAGAGCCCTCCTTAGAGGCATAGCTTAGCAGGTTGCTCTCTGCCATTGGAAAACATAAAGCACCATCCATTTCCCTGCATGTTTTTTTCGGGTGAAGCAAAGCCTTAAGTACCAGGTTCTGGCAGCAAAACCCTTGCTTCCAAGGCTGCTGGGGGAAGACAGAAATAAAGTCTAACTGCTTCAAAGAATAGAGTAGGATTCTCTTTTTTCCATTCTGAGTAGCCAGGCAAAGATCCATTGTTTCTGGAGAAAAGGTAGAAGAAAAAGTCTCTTGCCTCTGATAGACTGAAAAAAGAAACAAAACAAACCAAAATCTTTCTTGGACCTAGGATTCTGAACCAAGCACAACAGAAGTCTTCTATTGTATTGGAAGGGACAAAGAACTTCTGGTGTCTCCAAACATACCATATATACAAGGCAGAATTTGGCTGCCATAGGGTGGGATTGAGGTGTAGTAAAAACACTGAGAAGACCCAACATCCAAAGTCCATGAAGAGTGACCTTAATACGGAGGCTAGACCAGAAGACCCTAAAATTCTCCTCGCTGACCCAACTGTGAGCCTGAACTTGAGTAATAATCCACTGGGGAGAGACAAGGGCATGGGAAGGAGTCCTTTCCTGTGGAGCAGGCAGGCCAAGACTGCTGAAAAATAAGGGCAGAACAGGAACACTGAGGTAGATCCTCCATACCCAATACCTCACACTAAGCACAAGAGCAATTGCCCATTATAGGAAGTGAACTGAGAGTACTGGGTCACAATAAAACCCAAGTGAGCTCAACTATTCACCCGATGGACTCAATTCTTACATTAAAATCTCACAGGATGAAAAGTGGACATTTTTAGATATAAACACTAATTAACACAGTCTCTATTGTTCTTGTGCCCAGTGTCCAGTGTTTATTCAATAATCACAAGATTCATAAAAAAGAGACACCCCCAAAATAAATGAAATACAAGAACTATTTTCAGATGATAAAGAAATCTATAGAATAATAGAGATAACCCAGATGTTAGAACTATCTACTGGACAAGAACTTTAAGAGAATTTTAATTAATATTAAAAGATCTAGAGGAAAAAGTGAACAGCATATATAAACTGATGGGAAATTTCAGCAAAGATTAAACTATGTTAAATAAAAATGCTAAGAATAAAAACATATCAGAGATGAAGAATTCCTTTAATGGGCTTAACAGCAGATTGGATATAACTGTGGTAAGTATGAAGATAGGTCAATAGAAATTCTCCAAAATGAAACACAAAAAGCTGACAGAGTGAAAACAAAAATTTGCATCCAAGAAAGCAAGAAAAAAAATCAAATAGTCTAACATATATGTAATGTGAGCTCCAGAAGAAGAAAGAGAAAACTGGCTAAAAGACGCATTTTTAAAAATAAGGATCAAGAATTTTCCAAAATTAATACAAATCAACAAAGCACAGATCCAAGAACCCAAAGGTTAAATTATGCATGCGTGTGTGCGTGCGCACAAACACACACACCTGGACATATCATAGTCAAACTGCTGAAAATCAAAGATAAAAAAACTTTCAGTCAACAAGAGATAAATTACATACAGAGGAGCAAAGACTTATATTAGACTTCTCGTCCGAAATTTTGCAAGCCAGAGACAATGGAGGAATATCTTTGAAGTGCTAAGACAAACAAACAAACAAACAAACAAACAAAATCCCCTTGCTAACCTGAAGTTATATAGTCAGCAAAAATATCTTTCAAAAGTGATGATGAGTTGAGGATCTTTTTTTCAGATAAATAAAAATGAAGAAAAGTCACTGCCAGAAGTCCTGTGAGAAGAATTACAGTTAGATCTTCAGGCAGAATAAAAAATTTTACCACATGGAAATTTGAATCAACATAAAGAAGTAAAGGATAAAAAATTTTGGATTTACATAAAGAAATAAAGGATTTTTTTAAAAGCAAGGTAAACATAGTAGTAATTATTGAAGACACAGCTGCTTAGTTTTGATCAAGTTAGAAGAGGTAACTTGTCTAAGTAAGGTATTAGCAAAATTTTTCTTAAAGGACCTGAGAGTAAATATTTCAGGCTGAAGGTTCACATGGTTTTCCAATTCTGCTGTTGTAGCACAAAAGCAGATACAGAGAGTATGTAATCCAATAAAAATTCATTTACAAAAGCAGGTTATTGGCTGATGGACTGTAGTCCACTAATGTCTGGTCTAAGGCAAAAATTGTGACAATATATTATGTAGTTACAACTTATGAAGAAATAAAATGGCATGACAAAAATACCATAAGGAAAGTGGGGGGCTGGGGTTGTGGCTCAGTGGTAGAGTGCTTGCCTAGCATGCATGAGGCCCTGGGTTCGATTCTCAGCACCATATTAGAAAAAACAACTAAATAAATAAAATAAAGGTATTGTGTCCATTTACAAATAAAAGTATTAAAAAAAAAAAAAAAAAAAGAAGAAGGAAAGGGGGCTGGGGCTGTGGCTCAGTGGTAGAGCACTTACCTAGCATGTATGAGGCACTTACTGGGTTTGATACTCAGCATCACATAAACAAATCAAATAAAGGCATTGTGTCCATATACAACTAAAAAGTAAATATTTTTTTAAAAAAGAAGTAAAGTGTGTAGTTGTTGCAAGATTCTTATACCTATCTTGGGAATGGTATAATATTACTTAAAGGTAATCTATGATGAGTTAAATATATGTCTTATATATAAATAAATTAGAATTACAAAACACATTTTCTTAAAAGATAGGAAAAGAGAAAATAAGCGCACAAAGCAGGTGGGACAGATAACTGGCCAGTTTGTAGATTTAAATTCAACCATACCACTAATATATTATTAACTGTATATGGACTAAACATCCTATTAAAGACAGAAATTGTTAGATTGACTATTAAAGCATGTCCCCAAATCTTGGCCATCTACAATAAAAGAATTTTAAATATAAAGACATAGATAGTTTAAAAAAGAATGATGGATCAGGTTATATCATTCTAGTTCTAATCAAAACAAAGTTAGAATCTGGGTACATGACTATAACCTGAGGGATTTGGGAGGCCAAGGTAGGAGAATACCAAGTTCAAGGTCAGTCTCAGCAACTTAGCAAACCCCTAAGCAACTTAGTGTTATCCTCCCTCAAAATAAAAAATAAAAAGAGGTTGAGGATGTAACTCAGTGGTAAAATGCTCCTGGGTTCAATTCCCAGTACTGAAAAAAAAAAAAAAAAACCAAAGAAAAAAACTTAAGCATATATAGTCATGAGGTACATACTTAATGGAATATTTAGTGGAATTTTCAAAATGTGAACTTGATATGGGAGGGTCATTACACTCTGAAATTACATTTCTAATTACTGTAAAACGTTCATCTACCAAATCTACCAAAGTGAGAAAATAACTTTTTGGGAAGTTTATAAATTAAGACATTTAAATTACAAGAATAATCAATAAAACATTAACTGTTTCTCTTTAAAGTATTATAAACACATACTTGAAACACTGGAAAATCAAGGCTATGTGATTCATCTCCATGAACAATATCTCTAATGTCTAGAAAAAAAAAATCTTGTTTCTGAGACAAAATGGTAAACTACTTAATGAAGAAGGCATCAGAGGAATTTGATAAAGTTCCTTATGTCAAATAATAGCTCAAACAAGGTTTTTTAGCTAGTGACAGTCATATAAAAAATAAAAATACCATTAAAAAATAAACAAGAGGAAAAGGATAACATTAATTTTCCTCTGTTCAGTATTTTTGATAACTGATTTGAAAATTATCTAATGACTTGGTGAATAATTAGTGCTACATCTCATGTTATTTGATTAATTGTTTTACCATAAATATGGTTGCATTTAGGAAAAGGGGGGATGATACTTTAATGGTAGTATCTATGTTATAATTTATATTATAGTACTGGTTTCTTAGTATTTTGAATATCAACCCTTTTAATCACCATTGCATCCATTTGTCTCTAGCATGGTTGGAAACCAGAAGATTTTGAGTCCCAAGTATGTGATACTTCTGTCATCAGAACCTCAAAGGGTTCAAAATTGCGAAAGTATTCTGATAAAAATTAACAATTTAAGATAAACTCACTGTAGCAATTTTAGCAAGGTGGATTACCATGAAATAAAATAGTAACTAGGAGCATCAAATTCCAAATTTCGGAAATTTAGGATACGGAGGAAAATGAAAGTTTTCAGTAAGAAATTCTTCAGCTACCTAGTTAGGGGCAAGAAGCATAGTAAACAGTGCTATGGTAAAACCAATATAAATTTCTTTAATAGCATTGTGTTACCAAAATCTGTAGTGGTTCAGGTCTAGACTCTGCAAAATATCAAGGTAATAAAACAAAACAAAACCACAACAATAGAGAATCTTTGTAGCAGGAACAAAACTTTAAGTGTGCAACAAAAAACGAACAGTCAAGAATGACAAATACTGAAAACAATTTAAAAACTCTCATGTTGGGATCTGCTAGTCTTTTGCCTGAAAAGAAAGAAATGGTTGAGGATGTCCAAAGGAGACCATCTTTTTTTTTAAATTTTAAGTGCAAACCCTACAATAATAGCTTCCATTTATGTACTACCTTCATGGGTTCTTAGGACAGGTGTTTCCATGTTTCTAATAAAGGAAGGCAAGGCTATTAGAAATGAGAAAATCATACAAGGTAACACGGCTGGTACATACACAGACCAGGGCTTGAACCCAACTTGGTTTGATACAAGGACCCTCATTCTTTCCTTTGCCCAATATTTTTAAAGTGGCTTCTCATTACAATCAATTAGAAAGCTTTTAAAACACACATGCCTTGCCTCAAGATTCTCATGCAGTTGATCTGGTGTGGAGCCCTTTTCTCGGAAAATTTTTATAAAGCCCTCCAAACGATGCCCTTCTCATTTTAAATATACTATGGAAGAATAATGAAAGAGCTCATTTTGGTCAATGCAAATACCTATTTTGATTTGAAGAGTTTTCTTCATTTGGAGCTCATGCATTCAGTTAATCAGAAGTTTTTTCTTGTCAATAGTGTGGGGTTACAGCTTGCATAACAGAGTTTAATCATTGGACTCTAATGGCTTCCTTGCTCTAATAGGATGATAATGATTAAGGACCAATCTAGCACTCCCTATGGATTTTACATCAAAGATTGTCAATGAATACCATTAAGTCCAAACTAGAACATGGCTTCGTGTGTAATATTCAGTTCAGATTAAGAATTTGGCCCTTATAAAAACTTAGAATAGCATGTAGGCACTATTTATTGAGACCTTACTCTGGTAGACACTGTACTGAGAACCTAGAAATTACTTTATTTCATCCTCCCAGCATTTCTGTGAAGTAGCATTGTTACCTTTGTTTAAAGATGAGGAACTTGGGTTCAGAGAGTTCATACAACTTGCTCACACTCACAGCTAGCTCAAACCCAGAGCAGTATGGCTTGAAAGCCAGTGCTATTGATCTTGATTTATACTGGTGAGATATTAAACATCATATGAGAATAATTGTAATCTTTCTCTGAAGTTTAAAATGTGAGAATATTTGAACACTGTCCACTTGGACTACCCTAGTTCCATCTAGCTGCTAGAGCAGTTTATGCCACCTCCCTGAGAATTGGCCCAGCAGGTGAGGCCTGGAATTGATTTGCTGATCAAGGCCCTAATCCCCAGTGAGTCCCCAGGCTATCCCTCGGTCCTGATCATTGACTCCAGACAGGTCCCTGGAATGTTGTGTGAGATCACCTACTGAGAGTGAGCCAAGACAGGGCAGAAGTGTTAGCCCTCTTGCTCTTCTTCCTGCTACCACAGCCCCTTTCCCCAAACTCTGATGTCTTGTATATTGATATCAAATCAGATCTGAATGGAGGTGACTGCAACTCCTAGTTATTATGATTTTGCTCAGGGGCATCTGGCCTGGTCACTTTCAACTCTGACAAACCCAGTTAATCTCCTCCAGACCTATAGAAAAGCCTAGCATTCATAGTGTTGACAAATTAAACTTGAGTTTCACAGAGACTTTCACATATACAAGACTTTCACATATATAAGAATAATTTTTGTGTGTGTGTTAGTACATTCCAAATATTGCATGGGATATTCTTATACTGTAATAATTTTAATACATACTTATACTGATTTTAATAACAAAAGTATTTATTTCCCTAGTGCCCAAGTTTAATTAGGTGTCCTGTAGTTTTACTTGCTGTGCTTGGTCATGAAGATCATGTAAGCCTGAACACCACAGTGGGAAACAGGAGATGGAAAATCTCAATTCTTGTCATAGTGGAATACATACAATGAAACTTCTAGTAGAAAACTTTAAGGGTTTTCTTGTTTCAGTGTCAAACTTAAAAACATCAATGAAAATTGGCTTAATTATCTTGATTTGATAAAACAGGCCAAATTTGTCTCTCCTTTAGATCCTTGTGACACTCATGGTAATACTGCTTTACTATACCAGAAATGCTTTGCTTGGACTTATTTGTCTGAATACAATCTCAGAGGAATGCTTTATTTTCTTTTTTTTAAAAAACTCTAATGCATCTAGAACTACAAGGTAAAAAGGAAAAGTTCTTGAATATGCTGTCATCAAAATAAAATGCAGCATGTAAATAATGTGAAATAGTAGTAGAATTTGTTGTCCAGAAAGTTCAAGAGATTTTCGAACATTGTACTAGTTTTTCTGACACTCCTTTGACGGGATTACCACTGTCTGGATTTTATAGGTAGAAATATGTGGGTATAGATACCTTCTTTGTCTAAAAAGAAATCTGGGACACCAAGTGTTAGCCATAAGCTCACCACAACCTCCATTTCCATTTCCCAGGGATGTTTTCTCATGGTGTCTCTGTTTGTGAAATCCTGGCCTACGAGGTACTAAACAGTTAAAGGCTCTAAAAATTAGAAACTGAAGAAAATTCTGGTACGTTATTTTAGAAAAGTATCAAGGAGTATTGCCACCATTTAGTCACTCATCATGTTCTCCAGGGAGGGGAAGAGAGAAGAGCATGTTCAGCACTTCCTCAAACCTTCAGTAGCAAATGCGCCTTGCCCTCAAGTGACTCGTAAAAAATAAAATTAAATCTGATATATGTAAACGAGCTCTGCTTATTCAGGCTGGACAAATTGTGATTTGTTTTCCTGACACTGTATTTCTCCATCTAATACCGTGCTGCTAAAGTACACATATTCAATATGTGAGATGGTTCCTAAATGTCATCCAAACATGCCTATTTGCCCTCATGGGTTACATGACTTTAATTTGTCTTCACACCATCCATCTCTGAGGTCATCGAAGAATTGCTTAACCTCTGCATGTGTGGCTTTGTGCAGACATGAAGCAGCATTACCACCGGGGTGTGTGTGTGTGTGTGTGTGTGTGTGTGTGTGTGTCTGAGGTAGCAGGGGCACCTTGGGAGAGCTAGTGGCCTTCATTCTGCTTGGCTAGGTGACAAGTAGCTTGAATGTGCATACTATGTTTGATTATGTGGTCATCTGACTATTTCTACTGCTCAAAAGTGCAAATGTCCCTGAGTACATAAGTGGCACACAATGTTTCACAGTGAATTGAGCCTTTTATCAGGGAGGAAATGACCCAAATTGGCATGTTTGTGAACATTCTCCGTCTACACAGGCCCTTTAATAAAGAAAGCCTTTAGTATTGGTGCAGGCAGGGCTTGCTAATGGGGAAATACCCCTCAGACAATTCACATGTAATCATGTGTCTTTTCAGTAGGATCCCTGCATAAGAATTACTCTTAGACTGAGTAAATCTAGAGATTAGTCTGGAGTCTCTTTTGTGCCCTAAAATACAGCACATTTTTTTCCATGCCTAAGCCCTTTCCTGAAAATGGGTTTCTAATATTATGTCTGAATTCCTTGTTCACTGAACCTACAAGGAACTTATGGAGCAATGGAATTAAAAGATTAAACCTCAAGCTACTTGTGCTAAGTCTTTAAATGCCTTATGAAGCACAGTTTACATAGCAACTGAGTCTACATTTGGAGTGTGCAGACTCAATTGCTTTTAGAGAGTCTTAGAGACTCAGGTGTTGTGAGAATTCTCCTTATTAACTGTTTTCCTGCTGTGGTGTAGCAATAATCAGTGGCATTCTGATTCCTGTTGGTGTACACCATTCGATTTGCACTGATGGTTGTGTGTTTTTCAGTTGTGTATTGACTTCACTGTAAATAATGCAGGGTGACCCCATGTGACTGGTACTTGTAGATTAGGTCCTCTTTAGACATCATGTGTCGTTTCTTGAGTAATCTCATCTCACAGCTTGTTAGAACTGGAAAGCATTTAGACATGTATGCCAGCTTCTTTTTATAGATGATAAAAATAAGACTGAGAAAAGTTGTCATGATATTAAGTTATGGCTAGCATTTGCTGAGAACTTTCTACATGTTAGAAACAATTGTTTTGCATTCACTGTTTTTTACTCCTTTCAGCAGACCTGTGAGCTCTGTACTAATATTCTCTTAATGTGTGCTTTGTTCCTGTTCTATGGGAGGTCATTGCTCTAGTATTTCTCCCCTCTCTCCCACATTAGTGTCATTTAGCTGTCTGTTAGCTCGTGCCTATCAGAAGGCAAACATTGAGTCGATTCTTTCCTTTAGTACTATTTATTCGTTTATTTGCAGTGCTGGGACTGAGCATGCTCCAGGGCTTTGAGCATGCTAAGCAAGCACTCTACTATAACTGAGCTATATTCCCAGCAATTCTTTCATTGTTACAGATAAAAACAACAACAACAAAGTGTTCTCCTGACTCTACTTCCCAAACAGGCTACTATCTCCTTTTTTGGGGTTCCTCTTTGTAGATAAACACCTTCAAGTAGCACTTGGCTTAGTCACTTCCTCTCATCCCGGTTTTTCTTGACTCCAGCCAGGTGTTTGCCCCATCTCTTTGCCCAAACTGCAATAGGAATGCTGATCTCCAGTAGCTTCCATGCTACTAAACTCACTGGCCAATTTTCAGTCTTCATCTTACCTCATCTACCAGCAGTTTTTGACAGTATTATTTCTCCTCCTGAACCACTGTTTTCCCGGAACCACATGCTTGGATCCCCTGTTTGGCGACCTCTATTCCCCAACTCCTCAGTGAGTCTCTGAGCTCAGTCTTGAGTTTTTCTGTTCACATACACACTTGGATGATCTCATTCAGACTCATGGTGTTAAGTAATATTTATGCTTCTTATTTTCTGCTTTCCTCTCTAGATTCCCTGCCACCTTTTTCCACTGTGCTGTCACAGAAGGCACAGCACCATGCTCCCTGACCTTTAATCTTCATTGGGGTTTGGCCCATGGTGCAAGCAGGACACAAGAGGGTGGAAGGAAAGTCAGGTTAGAGTATTTGTTCCCTGTTGGACTGCCCTTATCCACCGAAGGCCATATCTCTGTAGTCACCCCCTCCACACAGCCACACTCGAGGTCTGATGAGTGCACCCTTCCTTACTTCTTTGCAGTAGAGATGGTGACATCTCTGAAATCTTCTACCATTCCTTCTTGATTTCCCTAAGCCTTACCCTCACCTTTGTAAATATTTCTGTTCTCAATTACTCAATTTGATTATACCCTCTATTTTTGGCCAAGTTCTTGGTCTACATGCTGACACACCAAATTAATACCTCCAATCTAGATCTCACTTTTCTGAACACCTGTCTCCTATATTCACCCGCCTCCTACACATTTTTATTATGTCCAAAACTAAACTCTATATTTTATTCCCAAACCTATTCTGTCTGTAGCCTTCACCCATTTAATTGATGACCTCTGCATCCTTCCAATTTTTCAGACCAAGCATTTTGAGTTATTCTTGACTCCTTTATTTTCCTTCAATTCCTATTCTGATATTGCAGTCCCTTTCTTCTAAATATATCTATAATCCCACTAATTCTTACCACACCTACTTCTACTATCCTTCAACATTTCTTCTCATTTATTGCAATAACTGTTGCTGGAGCTCTCGTATTGGTCTCCCTTCCTTTACTTACCACATACAGTTTTTTCCAGAACAGAGCATGTGATTTCTCTGCATAAACCCTTTGGTGGATCCTATACCACTGAGAGTAAAAGCCAAAGTTCTCTAAATGTCTGCAAGACTGTACCTAAAGTTGCTACTTTTGTACTCCTCTGTTCTTCTCTCCTCTCTCTCTATCCCAGCAACAATGACTTGTTTGTGATTCCTACAACATGTCGGGCGCCCTCTTATTTAGGGGGTTGGATCTAGCAGTTCTAACTCTTGGAATGCTCTTCCCTCTTAAAACTATTTGTCCAACTCCTTCAACTCTTTCAAGTCTGTTCTCAAAAGTCCCCTTCAAAATGACACCTACTCTAACCATGCAGCTCAAACAGAAACCTCTGTCCCTGCTACCTCTGTTTCTCTCTCTGCCCTGCTCTGTATTGTTCAAAGAAGGCTCTAGATTACTTAGTTAATAAATTTATTGTTTGTGACCCCCACTAGAATATCAACTCCAGTAGGACAAAGCTCTTTTACCTTTTTACTAATATATTGCCAACATCTAAAGCAGTCCTAGGATTACAGTTTCGATTTAAAAATTTGATTATTATCAGCCTCCCATAATGTTTCTGTTTTCTTCCATTTTCATTTTCATTCAAATAAATAAAATTTTTCCAATTTGCTTTGTGTCTTCTTCTTTGACTACATATATGTTATATATATATTTTATTATATATATAAAATTATATATGTATTTTATATTTAATTATATATATATATTTTACATATATATATATATATATATATATAATTTTCAAGTATTTAGAGTTTTCCAGATAACTTTCTGTTATTGATATCTAGTGAAATTCTCTTGTGGACAGAAAACATACTTTGTAGACTGTTCAGTTCTTGTAATTTTTTGAGTCTTATTTTGTGGTATAGTCCATGGTTTGTCTTAATGAAGATTCCACATGGATTTGAAATGGATGTGTTTTTGCTATTATTAGGTGGAAAATCTCATCAATTTTATCAAACTGACTGTTTTAATCAGCTTTTTTGCCACTGCAACTTAAAGACCTGACCAGCACAATTGTGGGGGAGGAAAAATTTATTTGGGGGCTCACCGTTTCAGAGGTCTCAAACCATTGACAGCAGACTCCATTCCTCAGGGCTCAAGGTGAGGCTGAACATCATGGCAGAAGAGTGTGGCAGTGGGAATCGCCTCACTGTTGATCAGGAAGCAAAGAGAAAGCTCTCCCATTCCAAGACACAAATATTTACCACAAAGCCAAGCCCCCAATGCCCCACCTCCTCCAGCCACACTCCACTTGCCTTCAGTTACCACTCAATTAATCCCATCAGGTGATTAATTCACTGATTGGCTTAAGGCTCTTGTAAACCGATCTTTTTTTCTCTGAACCTTCTTGCGTTGTCTCACACATGAGCTTTTGGGGAACACCACATCTAAACCATAACACTGACTGATACTTTCATACTTTTATGTCCTTACTGACTTCTTCAACTCTTTATTCTAGTAAATGTGGAGAATTAAACTCTCCAACTGTAGTTGTGGATTTGTTTATTTCAATTTTCAATTGTAAGCTCCTGCTTCGTATATGTTAACTCTTGAATAAATATTTGAATGGTTAGCATTATTGTGGCTTCTTGAAGACTGACCCTTTATTATAATGTCCCTTTTTTATTCTTGGTGGTATTACTTGTTCTAAAATCTAATTTGTATGACATTAATATAGACATTTCAGTTTTGTAAACTTAGGTTTGCATGGTATGATTTTTTTTCCTTCTATTTTTAGTTTACCTGTTTTTATATTTAAAGTGGATTTCTGGTGGATAGCACATAGTGGATATTGCTTTCTAATTCAATATGGATGATGTCTGCCTTTTCATAGGGTACTTAGATTATTTACATATAGTATAATTTTGATATAGTTGGATTTAAGTCTACAATCTTTCTAGTTCTTTGTTCCATCTTTTTCAGTTGTTATTGCTGTTGTTTTTGGTGATTCTTTTTTCCTCTTTTTTGTTTTTTAAAGAACATTTGTACATTTTTAATAATTCTGGTTTTTTGTCTACTTTTTTGTTTTTCTAGCAATTGCTGTAAGGTTTACCATCTACCTTTAAATTAGCCTGATCTACCTGTGACATCATCACACATAAGAACCTTGACACATGGTGTCTTCTTCTCTCTCTCACATTTTTTCCTTTCCTGTTAGAGTTGCCATGTTTTACTTCAGCACATAGAACCACTGTAGATAGTTACTACTTTGATTTATATCAAGGGGCAGAAAAGTACAACCCGCAGGCCAAATTCTGTCTATGGTCTGTATTTATGTTACCTTTGGGCCAAGATTTGTTTCTATGTTTGTAAAGGGTTGTGTGAATAGCAACGGCGAAACAGAAAGGAACCATGTACAACAGAAACTCCAGATGGATCATAAACCCTAAAATATTACCTGACCATTTACAGAGAAAGTTCTCTAACCTGCATGTTAATTATCTTCAAGATATTAAGACTGAAAAATCTTATATATACCACCCTTTAATTCTCCTTATGTAGATCTGTGTGAAGAAATTTCTGTGGCATTTCTTATTGTAGAGATATGATGACAGCCTTCAGCCTTCGTTTATCTGAAAAGATGTGTTCAGCTTGCTTTGGTTGTTGGGGATATTCAGTGAGTGTAAGGTAGTGGGTTAGCAAGATTTTTTCTTTTTTAGCCCTTGAAGACATTGGTTCATTGTCTTCTGCCTGGAAAGGTTTCTGCTGAGTTGTCTGCTGTAATTCTTTATTCCTCTGGATGTAATGTTTTGTTTTGATTTTGTTGCCTGAATGTTTTTCTCTTGAGTTTAGAGCAGTTGGATTAGTGGTATGTGTATTTGTTTGCTGTGTTTGTCCTGCTTGAGGTTCCCTGGGCCTCTTAGATCTGTGACTTGTTCTCTTTTACTGATTTTGGAAAATTGGCCAACATTATTTCTTCTCCATTTTCTTCCCTCTTTTTTGAGATTCTATTTTCATTTATGTTAGACTTTTAATATCATGCCACAGCTTTTGGATGCTGTTTACTTCCTTAAAAAATTCTTTTTCTCTCTGCTTCTTTTGAATAATTTCTACTGACATGTCTTCTTTATTCTGTCCAGTCTAAAGATGAGCCAAATATTTTCTTAGTATGTTATTTATAGCATTTAAATTTGTATGTATTTTTAAATAGCTTCTATCACTCTGTTGGAATTTCCCAGAGGCTCACAAGTTGTCCACATTTCTACTAGGTTTTTCAACATATTAATTATAATTTTTCAAAGTCTCTGGCTGATGGCTTCAACATCTGGGTCATCTTTCAGTCTGGCTCTACTCTCTACTTTTTCTCTCAATTATTTTTTTACTTGTTTGTATGTAAGTTGTTATTTTACAAAATTAAATACCAGGCATCGTGTTTATAAGAGAATGAATTAAATTCTGTCTGCGCCCAGAAATTTGCATGCCTCCTCAGTTAGGCCCTTAGAATATGGAATAGAGTCAGACAAGTCAGGGTGGAACTGGGTTTGGATTTTGTTGTTGCTGCTGTTTTTACCCTTATTCACCCCAGGCTTTGGATTTTTCCAGAGCCTAGCTGCTCTTGCCCCCTTGCCATGTGCTGACAGTGGAGCCTACTGTGCTTGTGGACTTTCCCTAAGTGTCCCTGCTCTGCTTCCTGCCTTGGGCAGTCCTTCCTGCCTGTCAGGCTGGAACCCCTCAATCCTCCTGCCCCTCTGCATAAGCTTGCCTGCTATTGCTCATTGCTCATTGCTAGCATCACAGCGGAGACTCCACTTTTGGTCTGAGTCTTAAGCTGACCTTTTATACCTTGCCCTTGGGGGAGGTGCCTTTTCATCACCCCTGTCCTACTTCCCTGTTGCTGCCCACTTCTGTCTTGTATCTGAGGTTAGTCTAGCATGGGGTGGAGTTTTTCTGCCCCACTCCAGTAGTAGTCAGCTTCTGCTTGTTAGCACAGGCTCCTGCTCCCAGTGAGGCTTCTGCCCCTCCTTCAGGAGCAGAAGGGTTTTATTTCTGCATTGTTTTAGGAATAGCTCTTCTGCATCAGTGTTCAGCATTTCTCCCACAGAGGGACAGGTTTTGTTTCTTCTCCCCCGAAAAGCAATGGCATTTTGCCTGAAACATGGGAATAAGAGGCTTAAGATATTTTCTTCATATGAGGGAAGGATACTGAGAGGCAAAAAGGCAGAGATATTTATTTACTAACTGCTGTGATTTGTTTAGGCCTATTCCTGAGAGTGTTAATTCCCTGGTATTTCTGGCTTATCCCCAAAGTTGGTCAAGTATCTTCCTGTGGTTGAGGAAAGTCTTCTGGAAGGCACTTTCAGATTCTTTTGGTAGGAGCCTTTGGAGAGGACAGGAACAGCGAGTGATCAAAGGGTATGGTAGGCACTAACTACTATGCATAACCTTCCAGGTGACAGAAGTGCCATACTGCTTGCCTCTTCCAAACTTTCCCTCTTGTTCTGATCACACTTTGCTCAAGTGGCACCCATAGGCTGATGTGAGCAAAAGGAAAAAATTCAGGAAAGTAGAAATACTTTAAGTTGAAACATAAGACATTGAAAGCTGAAACATCAAATGCCAATGATTTTGACAGATAGTGATGGGAAACTATGACTTTTTACTCTCTATTCCAAAACTGAGAGAGAAAATGAGATTAAAAATACTTTAAAGGGCGGGGTTGTGGCTCAGTGCTAGAGTGTTCGCCTGGCATGAGTGAGGCCCTGGGGTTAATCCTCAAGACCACATAAATATATAAGTGTTTTTTTTGTGTGTTTGAAATGATCCAAGAATTGATGAGAAGAAATTAAATTTTGTTTTGGCTATTAGAAAGAGAAACAGTCTATTTTCTGATGAACTTGAACCCAGAGGATGTGAGCCTATACTTGCAGAGGGTCATGGTCCACGGCCTTCAGAATGAAACAAAAAGAATAGACGAGGAAAAACAGGTAACATCAGTCCCCTTTTCCTAGGGCCAGTGCCATACCAAGAAATTCTCATTTTTTCTTTGTCAATTTGCATTGAAATTCCTGACATTTGCAATCTAAGGATTCCTTCTGAACTGATGTATTTTGACCTTGAACAGGCTTCTAGGGGGACAAAGAAATGGAAAACCAAAGTGCTCCCCTGGTACTTTGGGTTGATGTCCAAAGCCTGTTACTAAGTTGCTTCATTGAAGAAGCCAAATTAGACAGAGTCCCATAGAAGCTAACTTGAGGATCATTAAAAAATCTTTTCTGCTTTAGGTATCATTAAAAAATGTTTTCTGCTTTTTATTTTGGAACAATTATATATTTATATGAAAAATGGTGGAATGAGACCGACATCATTACCCTATGTACATGTATGATTAATAAGAATGATATGAATGTACACCATGCACGACCATAGAAATGAAAATTTGTACCCCATATGTGTACAATGAATCAAAAGTCTGTAAAAATTTTTTTGAAAAGTTGTAAAGATACTACAGAGAGTCTCCATGTGCACACTAGCAGTTGACTCTATTTTTAATAAGTCACAAGACCTGGCACATTGTCAGAACAGTGGTACATTTGTTTGGATTTCACAAGTTTTCCCACAAAGTACTTTCTCTGTTCCAGGATCCCATCTAAAATACCAGATTGCATCTAATTTTTGTAACTTCTTTATCTCCTTTGGTCTGTTTCATTTGCTCCATTTTCCCTTGTTTTGCATGACCTTGGCAGTGTTGAAAAGTACTGGTTGTGTATTTGTAGGATGTCATTTAATTTGACTTTGATGATTAGAACATGATTAGACTGATTAGAACAAGATAGTGGGTTTTGGAGAAGAATATCACAGAGGTGAAGTAGGGCAATATCTTGCCAGAGTTGATTAGGTGATGAGGAACCGAGCAGTACATGTTGAGTTAAGGGGTGTGGTACATGGAGGCTGGAAGCTCCTAGTGTTCAGTATTGTTCTGAATCAGTGAATGTAACACAAAGTAAGAAGATCTTTGTGTTCCAAAGCGACCAGGGTATTAGTGATTTGCTCTGTGTCTCATTATGATTGTGGTGAATTTAAATGAGTTTTTGCTTTCTGAAAATTCAAGCAACAGAGATGCCAATTCATTTCAGTAAGTTCTAAGACAGGCCTTTCCACAGTAAATTTGGAAGGAAAAGCCCCATTATTCCTTCTTCTTAGGCAAGAGGTGCACATCTGTTTTGAAGGGCCCTCTCTGCTATGAGTCCTCTGAGTGGATTTATGCCTGTGTCTCCAAATTATTTTCATAAAATGTTTCAATAATCAAACCAGATATATTCTCTCTCTCTCTCTCTCTCTCTCTCTCTCTCTCTCACACACACACACACACACACACTCACACACAGCATTATCAAAAGTTTATAGAGTTTGAAATAGAAATGTATTATTAAATTTTTGATATATTACCAGGAAATAGTAACTTCCTTCTCTCCACTAATCCATCAATAATTGTGATATTTATTAAATGTTCACTGGACAGAGCACTGGGAAAAGTCAATAGAAGAGAAACTAAAGGATGCAGCCTTCATCTAAAGGCTGGTGTTCTCACATGGACATTTATCATTGACGTGTCCAAATTAACTCATGTATGTGAAGCATTGTAGCATTATGTAACAATATTGAAAAAAAATTAGCTTTCAAATGAATTCTCCTGTTGTAGATTCATTAGAATAAAGAAAATGTATTCTCTCCATTCCATCACAGACTACTCAGCCTTTGCCCCACAAGTGTGGTGAATTTCCCATGCCTGCAGTTGGGAGTTATTACTTAAAGAAAAAGAAATTCTAGGATTGGAAATTATAATTTTCCATAAATAACTCATCTCTGTTTAACCCATGTGCATTTAGAAGATCTAGGTAAAGGATTTCAAAATGGTGTATGGGTATTTTGATTTGGTCTGAACAGAATTTTAAAACACTAGTTACCAACTTCTGAAATTTGAGAGAATGCTCCTAAAAAGAACATAGTCTTCGTTTCTCATTACCAAGAAGACTTGGTATTGTTAGGTAGTGCTCTTCCGTATAGGCAGGTTATATAGTCCTTAATTTTTCAGTCTTATACCTATCTAGCTTTACTCATTTATTTTTCCTGTTTGGCCAATAGAAAATACAATTTCAGTCTACATTTATTTAAGGTGGATTGTCTAGAAGGGCAGTTGGGATGGGGGTTTGTGCTTTGAAGATGAAGAAGTAATTTAACCCCAGTGGAGCTGTATCTTCCAGGAATGGAATGGGGATGAGGGGAGGGTGGTCTTTACCACCCTTTTGGAAAGCAGTTCTCTAAGGGAACAAAATGGGAAACAGGTAGATGCCTGTAAGCTCTGCAAACTAACAGCATTGCTTAGATGAGAGTTTAGTGACTGATCTGGACAAGAGGGACTGGAGCCACTACAGAGCCTTCATCTTTCTCTAGCCCTCAGTGGCTTCTGCAAAGCACAATGGCAGCAGTGACCTCTAAAACAAGATGCAGGTCAGCTCCCATTTTCTAGGACCTCATATACTCAAGAGAGACAAAGGGTGTCCCAAAACATTATTGATGTTGGAACTGGACTTCTTGCCATTTTGGTGTTCAGAGAATTGGAATGAAATTTGATTAGATTTATACAAATAAAGCAATGCAACATTATTTCACCCGAGGGTTTAGAACAACTAATACCTGTAGATCATAATGTAAATATTCCTTTATCTTCAAGCGAAACTAATTACTTGGCTTAATAAGAAGCATGGAAGTATAATAAGATGATAGTATTAAACTGCTTAGGTTCAACTGCACAACAATTAAGTTCATCTGTAAGAATAAGTTACTGAACCAGATGGTCTCCAAGCTTCTTTTGGTTCTGAAACACAGTGATGCTGGGATAATCCAAGGGAATATTCAGAACATAGTTGGTGAATGGAGGTTGAATTATGCAGGCTGGCAGGTAGAATAATTTAGCAACCAGGCACAAGGAACGAGATGCAGATATCTATCTTCATTGTGAAGCCACTGTCACTTAACAGACAAATACATCACATGGCAAGTATTTAAATCTAATGGAAACTGTGGTTCTTAAACTAAAATTGACAGTTTACTAAGTTAAAATTTGCTATTGACCTCTACATCTGTGAGTAATTTTATTCCTTTCTAACCTAATAAACATGTTTGATTTCTGAACTCAGGACTCCCACTTAAAATTGCCCCGTGATATTTCCTGGGCAAGGCCACACTCTTGCTGAAACCTGACAAGGAGTCTCAGACTATGATCAAATGTTCCCAAATCCACACTCCTCCCAAAGTTCCACTCTTCAATACTCCCATTTACTAAGTTACTGGAGCTAGCTGCCGGGGACCCATCAGACATCATCATAATTTCATGTCAAGTCCATGGTCAGGTCCTGTGGAGTCTACCTCTAACTCTTCAAGGCTATGAAGAATGGAGAGCTGGGAGGCCCTCTGCCTTTCTAGCTGCTCCTTATTCCCAACATTCATTTTCTGGCCTGAACCATTGTAGCAGTCTCTTAACTAAATTAAACTTCCAGTTTTAATCCCTTCAACAGCCTGCAATTGCCACCAGAATAACCTTTCCATGGTTCATTAATAAATGCATTGACAACCACTTTGGAAGACAGTTTAGTGGGATTTTTTTGTTTGTTTTTTAGCATATAATGCAGTAATGTTCTTAATATTCATTCTATTGCTTTTTTTTTTTTTTTGGTACCCAGGATGAGTTTTAAAACACATGTCTACATAAAAACTTGCACATGAATGTTTATAGAAGCTCTATTCGTGATCGCCAAAAACTGGAAGCAACCAAGATATCCCCTCACAGGTGAATGAAAAGACAAACTGTGGCACATTCGTACAACAGACCAATAAAAAGTAATAATGAGTAGTAAAGGCACGCACTGCTGCACCATGCAAAGATATGGATACATCTCAAGTGCACTTTGTTAGGTAACAGAAGCCATTCTCAAAAGGTCACAGATTGTATGATTTCATCTCTGTGACATTCCTAGAAAAGGTGAAATTGTAGAGATGGTAAACAAATAGTGTTAGGGATCCAGAGTATGGGAAGAAGGAAAAATCACATGGGTAAAGCACAGGGTGGTGAAACTATGGGATAGTGAATGGTGGACATATGACATTATGTATTTGTCAAAACCCATGAAACTTTACAGTGAGTGAATAGTAATGTATGCAAATTTAAAAAATCATTTAGGAGGTCAGGGAGGTCCCAGGATGGAATGCAATATGTGACAAAAGAATTTAACCAAATTACATGAAACAACCTCACTGAAGGGGGTCAAGAAAAAAGGTGCTGACCCAAGTAATTTTGGAAATGATTAACATCTATAAGACTAAAGAAAGCACTGTGATCTAATTAACAAAGTTTCCCATGGGTGTATGGGTTTTGAAACTACTATACATATACAATGGAATGGAACAGCTGAGTGAATGGGTGGTAGTGTTCCTCACTGTTGCAGTGGGAAGTTACAGGTAAGCATGGGGTAGGAGGCTAGAATAATCTTGTAGTAATGGGTTAAAGCTGGAGACATCAATATGAACTTATGTGTAGCTTAATACACATACAGAAGGTCACATATGGAAATATTTGTGAATGTATATATATACATAGGTAATGTGCAAGCGTAGTTTCTTGCTCTGTCCACTGAAAGGTGATAGAAGCAATGACCTATCACTTAGAAGGTCACCTAGAAAGGGCCTGGAAGCAATGACTCCAGTCCTCTCAGTAGCTATGAGCACTCCTGATGCCCAGATCTTGGGTTTCTGATCTGAATCTCTAAGTATCTAGGGTTTCTGATCTGAATCTCTAAGTATCTAGGGTTCCTTGGAAAATGACTAATTCTAGGATTGGAGCAGGAAATGTATTTGACAAGCCTAGAGTATCTTCTTATTCCAGGAAGTAAGGAAGTGTAGGGAGAAATGATGAGGTATGTCAAAGGGATTAGGCACTAATTATAAGTGCTCTCTATAGACAAAGCTGGAACAACTTGAGCAAAAAGGTAAACAAAGTATTATTGAATTATAACACAAAGCAAAAGATAAATAACCACAGCCAGGCACAGTGGCACATGCCTGTAATCCCAGAGACTTGGGAGGCTGAGACAGGAGGATCACAAGTTCAAGGCTGCTCAGCAAATTAGTAAGACCCTGAGCAACTTAGTGAGACCCTGTCTAAAACAAAAAATAAATAATTTAAAAGTGGGTTAAAAAAGATAAATAGCCATGAGTGCATACTGATGTAAATAAATAATTGAATAAATAAAAAAGTGGAGGAAAATAGGCAAATGTCCCTTGCAGATAAAAATCAGATTAATTTTTGAATATACTCCACCTTCAGTGAGATAGAACATAGCTCCCTTACTCCTAAGGTGTAGGCTGTACAGGGTAGTTTCCTTTCAAAAAGTATATTATGCATCAAGGACAGAAAAAAGAAAATTAGAGACCAATATGAACACATTTGTAAAAATCTTCAACAAAATACTAGAAAATCAAATTTAACAGAATATCAAAAAGAGCCTACACCATCATCAAATTAGTATTTAATTCCAGGGATGCAAGGAAGTTTCAATATATACAAATCAATAAATGTAATATATCACATAAATGAAATGAAAATAAAAATCATATGATAACTTCAATAGAGGCAGAAAAAGCATTTGATAAATTTCAATATTCCTTCATTTTAAAGGCCCTCAACAAATTTGGTATAGAAGAATCACACCTCAACATAATAAAGGTTAAAAATGGCAAAACCATAGCCAATATTGTACTCAACTAAAAATAGAATTACTATCACTGCTATCTGACTTCTGCATATATACCAAAAGGAAATGAAATCAACACACAGAAGAGAAATGTGCACATGTGTGTTTATTTTGGCAACATTCACAATAACTAAGATATGGAATCATTCTAGGTGCCTATCAAGAAACAAATGGATAAAAAATTATAGGTAGACAATAGAGTACTATTTTGCCATAAAAAATAATGTAATCCTGTCAATTGCAGGAAAATGATGGAACTGGAAGACATTATGTCAAGAAAAAAGCCTGATTTAGAAAGACAAGTACCAAGTACCACAAGTTTTTTCTCATATCTGGAAACTAAAAAAAAAAAAGAAAAAGTTCATCCTAAATGTAGAATAGTGGTTACTAGGGACTGGGAAGGGTGCTGGGGGCTGGGTGACAAGGGTGATCGAGTATGATCAGTTCATGTTGGATGAATGTATGGAAACATCACACTGAATCCCATTAACACGTACAATTATTATGTTAAAATAAAATGGTTATTGTATTCTAAAAAAAAGTATATTATGCAAAGGGGGAGGAGGGTAAGAAGAAAGCCTTTGAGTGGAAGAACTTGAAAAGCACTACCCTACAAGTAAGCCAAGTTAGTATCAGTTGTGATAGGTGATGTCGACAGTGTGCATTCTTGATGTGATATGTGAGAATGGCATTACTTTCATGGTTTTTCTCCCCACCAAACCCACAACCATAGTCCAGTCATCAGAGAAGCACCAAATTCCAGCTGAGAGACATTTGACACAACATCTGACCAGAATTCCTCAGGTTGCCAGGACCATCAAATAAAGAAAAAGTGAGAAATGGTCACAGCCCAGAGAAACCTAAGGAAACATGGTGACCAAACATTAGGTGATATCCTGAAGGGGATTCTGGAAAATAAATAAATAAATTAGGTTAAAATGAAGGAAATATGAAGGAAATATGGACTTTAGTTAATGATAATGCATCAACATTTACTATGAAAAATTAACCATACGAAAGGAAGATAATAATAATAGAGGAAACTGGGTGTTGGTTGTATGGTAATTCTCCTTATTATCTTTGTAATTTTTCTGTAAATCTAAAATTGTTTTAAAATGCAAAAATTTACTTTAAAAAGTACATGTGGGTCTACTATGTGCTGGGCAATGCGAAAATAGATAATAGGCCCTGTTGTCATGGAAATTATTGTTTGGTTGGTGAGATAGACGTTAGCAAATAATTACATATATAACTACAAAAATGTTCACTTTATAAAAGATTACTGAATAAGATGGTATTCGAACAGAGGAATTACTCTAGTTTGAGGGTTATGAATTTTCTCAAAGAAGTGACATTTGCACCACATAGGACTTTTCCAGGTGTGAATGGGGAGAGGAAAATCACTAAAAGCAAAAGGAATAAATAGCCTGTGCCAAGGACCCATGGTAGAAGGAATTTAGCCTTTCAATGAAGCAAAGAAAAAAAATCATTATTTTTGGAGTTCTGAGTTCAAGATGATAGAAGGGAGTGGTGTGTACTCTGGAATCACAGACTCCCTCTGGATTGATCTGTAGACATATTATGTTTCAATAAAAAATGAACTTTATTTTATATATTTGAAAATATTATTTTGAAAAAGAGTTCATGAGCTTTAACAGGAGTGTCGCAAGGGGATCAACATGCCACCAGGCTAAGGATGTTAAACTTGATCCCAAGTATAATGAGAAATCCTTAAAACATTTTAAGCTACTTAAAATTCTTCATTGGCTCAATATGCCTATAGAATGAAGCCCAAACTCCTCCATGAGTTCTGAAAGACTCTCCACCAAACTGTCACCACAGCCATCCCCCACTTTTTGCTGTGGTTCAGGGCCTGCTCTCCCAGGATCTGCTTTGTTCTCTGCTCAAGTTCTGCCAAACCTCTTGAGGTCATAGGTCGAGGTCTGCTGTTTCCTGTTTTCTTATTTGCGCTCATGCTGTCTTCTTTCCTGTTCCCATAAAGCTCTTTCTTCCTTATCTGCGTGTTTCTACACTTTGGTCAAAAATAACCACCTCTACAATCTTTTCCTGTCTCCCTAGATTGAAATGAAACTCCTCTGTTGTATATACCATTGCATCCTGGTGTGGTAGACAGAAGGGTGGTCCCCGACGATGTCCACATCCTAATCCCCAGAATTTGTGAATATGTTACTTGACATGGTGAAATGGACTTTGTAGATGTAATTGGGTTAAACATACTGAAATAGGAAGGTTATCCTGAATTATGTGTAATATCCATTACAAATGCAGGGGGGTCCTTAGGAGAGTGAAGGAGGGTCAAAGTAAAGGAGATTGTCAATAGGATCAGAGGAGGTTACTGGGAGGGAAAAGAGAGACAGAGTGTGACAGAGAGTGAGTGCCAACCTTTGGAGATAAAAGGGGTTGTACGCAAAGAAGGCAGGTAGCTTCTAGAAGCTGAAAAAGGCAAAGAAATAGTCTCTCCTAGAGTCTTCAGAAGGAGTACAGCCTTGCCAACACTTTGATTTTAGGATTTCCAATCCCCAGATGCACAAGATATAGATGTGTGTTGTTTTAAGCCACTAAATTTGTGTTGATTTGTTGTAGTAGCTGCATGAAACAATAGATTAAGTATACCTGTCTCCAGTTTCTCTTGTTATTATACTTACTTATGTCCCCCGATTAGCAGTTATGTGTTGCAGACACCCAGTTCGTGGTGCTGAAGCACAATAGTGTACAAAACAAATGAGCCCTGATTTCATGGAGACGATAACCCAATGTCTAGCACATGGTCGGCTTTTAAAAAAAATTGTGGATAAATCCACCAAGACAGCTTTATAAATATGGACTTGAATAAAGCGATGCAAGTGGGCTGATGGTGTAGCTCTGTGGTAGAGTGATTGCCCAGCATGTGCCAGGCCCTGGTCTTGATCCTCAGTTCTGAAAAAAAAAGAAAAAAAAAAAGTGAAAAAGTAACTTTTATTCAAGTAACAGTTCTACAGAAAATGGTGGTGTTATAGTTCATCAGATATGGTAAGAGCATGCCCAAATTTTACACCATGGTAAATTATACTTCATTATTTCTGAAGAAGGAGTAATTCATAGAGAATTCAAACTCTTCTTATTCCTTCTTTTTAGTACCTGGAAAACCAAATGCATACACTAGGTAAGATACTATAAATTTTACATAAGAAATTGATTTTAGGTGATGATACATGGGTAGATGAGATGCAACTTTGTACTTGCTTGGTCTACCCTGAATACTAGTAATAATGTGAAAATGAATCGCAAGTAAGCAAATTATTGAGAGACCCCTTGGCTTTTTACAAGCACAATTAGAAATGGACACTGTTTATAGTAGCTAAGAAATATAAGCAGTGTACTGATTTACAGTAAACACAAAAAATAAATACTACTTCTTTTCCCAGTTTTAGTGATTGAGAATCTTTGAGAGACAATTCAGGGTAGGTGCTGAACTTCTACATGAACCACCCCTTTCTTCTCAGTGCTGTGTCTATCAAAAGACTAAATATCTAACTGATAACTAATTGCCTAGCAGACATTAGCCTCTATTTTCCCACAAGCTCAGCTGCCCACTTGTGAGATCGAAAGATCTCTCAGATTCTGTTCTAAGGTCAAGACCAGTCCTTGTGAGCTGTAGGTGGATTTCTAGAAAAGTAGTTAAGTAAGAGGAGGAGCCACCATGGAAAGTGAGTTGCAGAATTACACACACCTCATCTGCTCACAGAATGAGCCTCATAAAAGAGCTGTTAACTAACCCACATCCCATGAGAACTTCTTAGATTTTTAAAGCAGAAGTTCCCATTGATTAAGATTGACTCATACCAGCATTTAGCACAAATTCTTCCGTAACCAGAGCAAAGAAGAAAACATGGACGTGAAGACATTATTTGGACTCAAAGGAGAGATGTTTCCTATAAAGATAATTTCCTTCTAGCACTTCTCTAAAATGATAAGAAGGAAGAAGCAAAAACTTCAACGCACAACAAAGAGAAAGGAATATATGACAGTGAATATGAATTTTTCTTAATTTGCTTTGCAATGGGAACGGGTGTAGGATGTGAGAGACTACATACACATTTCTATCTTTCTCCTTTAGCTAACATACACTAAGCTAATTCGCTATGTTTATTCATAGAAAAACAAAAATGCTGACTCCAAGGACTAAGCTATAAGCAATTCTGCTTGGTGAGCCTAGGATCATCTGTCCTATTAGAGCAGGGCATCACCCTCTGAGGCAGCCATGGTGATGTGAGATTTCAAGTCATTCAGAGAACAGATGGAGGCATGGTGACTGAGCAGGGTGAAGCAAGTCATGGTTTATAGTGCTCACAAAATGTGGAAGGAAAGAATGGACCAGCACAGCGGAACTGGTAGGAAGCTCAGAGGAACTGCAGGTGCAGGTAAAGCACCAGATAGGAAAAATGGGAGTGGAATGAAAGGCTTTATTAGAATGCTGACACCTCCACTACCAACTCCTTACACAGAGCACCAAGTAGATGCTCATTTTCTGCATACTACCAGACAGAAGGAGACCAGAGATTGATTCTCTAACCCACTATGCTGATTCGCAATAGAATAAAAACGCTGCAGAGGCAGATTTACCAGGAGGGTAATAAAGTTGAAATGCCAAGATCCTTATCTGAGCTGGGAATAGTGGCACACACCTGTAATCTCAGCATCTCAGGAGGCTGAGGCAAGAGAATGACAAGTTCGAGGCCAGCCTGAGCAGTTTAGCAAAGCCCTAAGCAACTTAGCCCAGACTCTGTCTCAAAATAAAAAATAAAAAGAGTTGGGAATGTGACTCCGTGATTAAGCATCCCTGGGTTCAATTCTTAGTACCAAAAAACAACAAAACAACCCAACAATAATCCTTATCTGCACAGCCCCTTCAAAAAGAGAAGGCCTGGGAAGGACCCTGTAAGGTGATTGCAAGGGCATGTAATTTTGTAAACTTTGCAAAAGAAAAATATTTTAACCAAAATTATATAAACTACTTTTTCCAATTCAGGTTCCTTTCTATCATACTCTTTCCAATTTCATACAGCATTAGAGTGGCATTTTTGGAATATGTCTCTGTTAAAGTTGAGTTGGAAATGCATTTAATTTGGGCTTACAGGGATATTTTTATGTAGTTTGTGGGTTCTTTTGCGTATAAAGTGTTGCTGGCCATCTCAATGCAGAAGGGACTACCCATTATACCAGCTACCATCAATTGTAACCCAAAGGTGCAGGGACAAAGTTACACAAAGGTACTATATGGTGCCCTGCCTGGGAAATATGTGGATAATGAAGGAAAAACAAGTTCGTCCATGGAAAAAATTTCCAGTCATCAGATTTATAAATGGAAGGAAAAAAAATTTTGTTGCCTTCACCGGTCAAAAGAGAAATTCTCTCTTGTCAGAATCATACTTGATCATGCAGTGTGTACAGTTATAAAAAGTATTATACATGTTTTATGGGAAATGCAAAAAATAGAATAAATCAAAATTCCTATGTGTGGAGAATGCAAACATAAACACAGAGTGAGTATATGTCAAGTCATATGATTTATATATCTCAGTGGATCAAATTGCCTTAGAGGCAAAATGGCCTAAAATAAGTATTTCAGTGCCAAAACTCATACATATATTGAAGAATAAGAGAAGATGCATAGTAAGAGTATTTATTTCAAAACAGAAAATTCAGATAAAAGTTTAAAGGAATATGAAACAAAAATGATAATAAATTGAAATTGTTAGAAATAGCTTGAGATAAAAAAAAAAAAAGGAAAGAAAACCCAACTGGAATCAATTTTCAGGGTGCCCTAAGGCAATAATTTATTAAAAGAAAGAAAACTTTTAACAGGAAATAACAAATGAGCTTTTGGATAATTTGATAATCCAATTAATGAAGAAGTGAGATTCATATGAACACAAAGAAAAATTTTAATTTCTTGCTGATTTACATGAAATATTGACATTGCAAAGATAACATAAAACTCATAATATGGCACCATGATGAAGGCACTAATGACAAGCTGGTTAATGAATGTCATCAATTTAAAGATTCTTTAAGACTAGTTATTACACAGGGCACCTTGAAATGCCCTGAATTCTTTCAGTTTATTATGTAAGGAGTGTAATAGAAGGCTCTCCAAACTTGGCAGCAATCTTAATTTACATGACATTTCCAATGAGTTGCGAAGCTGAGAGAAAACTCTAAACCACTGATATATTTAAAAATTTTCAATCATGCTAGAGGGGGAAACGAATCATTTTTCTGGTCTTTGTAGAGTAAATGAGATTATAAGATTGTTATATAAAGAAGCAAAGAGTCTGTAGGAAAAGAGAAAAAAGAAATGTAGAGGAAAATGTATTACAGAGTGAATTAATATAATTGTCATTTCTTTGATTTTTATGACATTTGTGGAATTTGTCAGCTTTGTCAAATGTGCTTTTTGTTGTAATTTTTTCTCCTTATTATGAGTAAATAGCCACTTTCATACCAAATTTAGATTTATGATTTTGTATTATTTTTACTTAATTTGATCCTGCATTGTGAAAGCTTCAGGCTCCATAAAACCATGTCTGCCCCAGCTCAGGACATCCTGAGAGGGACAGGCTGGAGATGCAGAGGCAAGCAGGCCTGAGTATGGAGAATCAGCCAAGTATCTTCAGGTAGAAAGTCGATGACTGTCCAGCACTGATCTCTGCCCAGTCTCCCAGTAGCAAAGCTCTCAGTTTTCATGCCTTAGTCACAAGCACAGAGTCATGGTTAGCTCTTTGATTTAAAAAAATAGAAAAAGTAAAACATATTGTAGAAAACTACAGAGAGTATCATGACCACATGTGACACAGACTTATCAACTATATGAACATATTTCTCTATTCTCTTTGGATATATTTTTTAATAAATAAAATATAATCAAAGACTTCATTTGAAACCTTTAATTTCCTCTTGTATTCCACATGCTAATATTAGGAGTTCTGGTTGGATTTGCTTCTTAAATACATCCCAAATCCAGTCACTCTACGCCTTCACTGCTGTCTTCATATCCCAGGCCATTGTCACCTCTCCCAGAAACAAGAGCAATAATAGCTTCAGACCTGGTCTCTCTGCTTCTACTCAGAGTCAGTTCTCCATAAAGCACTGTAATCTTTTACAAACTTAAATCAGGTTGCTTGATTACCTTATTTAAATTGTAAAGAAAACTGTCTCCAGTGGTTTTTCTATTCGCAATGAAGAACAAAAATTCATTTTTATAAGAATCTTCATGAAGTCAGAGCAGGACCAGGCCTACTCTGTGAGCTCCAGTCACCATGGCCATGTCAAACACTCCCAGCTGGTTCCACCTCTGATCCTCACACCTGTGTTTCCTCTTCCCCAGATTGTCCCCTAGACCTCTGGGGCATTATTCAAGCTCCAGCTCTTCAGTACAACTTTCCCCGGCCACTGTCATAAAATAGCATCTCTACTTTTATTTTCTTTCTGTGTTGCTGTATTTTGAGTAGCCTGTGTCCATTACAGGCAATAAATAGATTTGTAGAATAAATTCAAATTAGACTTCTCAGTACCATCACTGACTGTGAGCCAATAATGGAGTAATGACTTAAAAATCAGAAATTGTGATCTTCAATTTGGAATGTAGTATCCAGCCAAATGTAATCAAACTTGAAAGCAGAAAAGGATGTTTCCTGACACATTGGGACCCCTAAAGCTTATTTTCTATATATCTTTCTTGAGAAGCAGGGTGGGTTCTACTAAAACAATAACTATACCAAGCACTAGAGACACGGAAAGCAGCACATCAAACCCCCCAGCACAGGAAAGAGGTGTCTCATCCAGAGGACAGAAGGTGCCAGGAGAAGGCCACCAGGAAAAGGACAATCTGATAAGAGAGGTCACTTAGAAAAACAAAAGAAAACAAAACAAAAACCAGATAAACAGGTGGAAGGTATTATGGAACTTTAGGAATTTAAAAACAATATTTACATAGCCATGAAGTGTAACTGAAAATAGCTCAATAATTCTACTGAGAAAATGGGTTAAGAGAACTAAATCCCTGTTTGTAAGAGGAAGTTAATATCTAAAGTCAGAAAATGGAGGAGCAACAGCATACACATACTATTTGGAAATAAGAAGGTGACAGTCTAGCAAAACAGCTAAGAGAGTAAGAAGAGGTTGCCTCTTGTGAGTTGAATCGAGAAGATGGGAAGTGTGGAGACTGGGGAAGGGATTGGTGCTTTACTTTTCAGTCTTTTAATACTGTCTACTGTATGATTGATGAAAATAAGAATGTCTAAAAATTTAAAACTGAATTGCTCCTGATAACAATAGTAACAAAGACTAAAATGAATAAACAATGGAGGCTTTTACTGTCTCTATTCTCTATGAAATTGGAAAAGATGTATCACAGTCTGGGAGATCTTTCTATCACATTTGTCGATCACACCCATTCACTCCTTTGGGACACAGTGGTTTAGATAACCCTAAATATTTAAAAGCCGAATTGTACAATGCACTTTTAAATGCTTCATGGTTTAGAAATCTTGTAGCTATTCCAGCAGAGAAGTTGTGTGTATGTGTGTGTGTGTGTGTGTGTGTGTGTGTGTGTTATATTTTAAGAATTATTGGTAGATTTGATCCCGATCAAGAGCAACTTGAAGGCTTCCAATAGAATTCCCAGTTGGACTGTAGTCATAATGCTTATGGGACGATCAAAACTACTTTGGAAAAAAAACTTTAAAATAATTATAGACTCTTTGAAGTGCATTCAGAAATACTGAAAAATAATTGACAAAGAATGCCCTTTTGGAAGTGGTGGGTTAGACAAGGGCAAAAATGTTTTTCATTTTCATGATTGCTTTTGGAGGTAGATAAGCATATTTTAAAATAAAATATGAAAATACTAGAGTTGAAGTTTTTGTGCTTCTAATGGTAATGGGGCAAGTAATTGAAAATAATAATAAACAGCAACTTTCAACTTAACCCTTCTCCAAACCAGATAGAACTTGAAAAGTTAAAAGTTATGACATTTTCAAAATGAAAACTCTTTGTACTCTTGCATGATCCTAAATAGTTCCCCATTTCTAACTCAACAGTTGTTAGTAATACAATTCTAGGTTGCATCATTCTCACTGTTATTGAGCAATGCTATCTGGGTGCATTTGATAACTACTTGTTGACTAACTTTTCACCCACAGGAGTGGATTGAAATGACCCTGTCTCTGTGGGTGAGGGAGCCTGTTCCTCAGGCACAAAATCAGGCAGCCTTCTGCCAAGATTCACTTCCTTCCTGAGTCATTTGGATGCAAACATCCTTGGCTTCATCTGATGGAGAGTGTGAGAAAGCTATTTGTAAGATAAACCAGCAAGAAGATAAAGAAAACTTACAATCATTATTTTGTAGTAAGCTGGGTATGATAAGCACTACCTCAGTTTTTTTTGTTTTATGGTTGAGAAAAAAAGAATGTTCTAGAGAGACAGAAAGGTGATCTCATGGGCACTGTTAGCACAGATACCCACTTGAAAGGGCAGTTCTGGGAAAGGAATGCATGCTGGTGCCACAGCCAGTTTAAAAAAAAAAAAAAACAAAAAACCCAAACACCTAGTACATAAAAATAGTTTCTTGTATCTTCCTTGAGTTTGAGATTCAGGGTGATGCTAATCAACATCATGAAGTAGAAAATATGTTCTATATAGCTTTCTACTTTCCCTCATTCTCCTCACACCTACTCCTTCAGGTACACATTGCAGAACTATCAATGCAGCTCACTCTGTCACCAGGAGCTGGCCTGGGATCCCAGCTGGGCTAGTATTCTGAACTGGAGTTGTGGGTAGAGCCCCCTTGCTCCTTTGGCTATGAAGCTTTAAGAATGTAAGTGAAAACTGACTTGGGGCCATTGTTTTGGCCTCCTGGGGACAGTTGGTTGAGAAAATGAAGTCAAACAATTTAGAAAGGGAGTCTGTGAGTGAGAAGAAAGGGGAGAAGTCCACAGGAAGTGACTGTACTCCTGAGGGCTTTCCAAGCCTGTTCTGTCTTGGTTTGATCCATAAAATCCAGCTTTTAACTTAAAACAGTTCCAGTTAGGTTTTGAATTGGGATTGAAATATGCAACCAAGAGTCCTTCCTCAGGAGACAGTAAATGGCCTCAAAGAGAGTGAAGGAGTCATGTGAAGTTTTTGGGTATTATAATACTTGGTCAGAGGACATTTTGAGGAGAGATCATTCAGCTTTCCCTTGTGGCATACTGCCATGGCTGCTACAGGGAGAGGTGACAATGGCTACTATGCATTTTTTCAAAATGTAGATTTACTGAGGCATAACTGATGCAAAATAAGTGGTATACATTAAAATGTACACTTCGATATATTAATGCACCTGCAAACCCATCACCAAAATAAAAATAATGAATGTATCTATCACTCTCTAAATTTACCTTGTGACCCCCTTTTTTTTTTTTTTTTGTAGCAAGGGTTGAACTTTTTTTTGTAGCAGAATTTATTGATTCATTTTTGTTTTAAAATTTATTTATTTTTAAAAAACAATTTTACAGACTGCATTTTGATTCATTGTACACAAATTTTTAATTCCCACTAGCAGCATAAAAAAGTTCTAACCCATCCTCACCAGTATTTGGTATTGTCTGTTTAAAATGAAGCCACTCAAGCGGGCATGTGTGGTTTTAATTGGCACTTGCTTAATTACTAACTGCATTGACCATTGCTCATGCGCTTTCATGTTATCCCTATAACATAAAATTGTCTGTTCTAATCTTTTACACATTTAAATACTTCTTTAAGAATTTTAAAAGTTTTTCTTATGTATAATTTACATTCCATAAAATTCACCTATTGTAAATATACAGATCAATGATTTCTAGTAAATTCACATAGTCATGAACCAACACCTCAATCTTCTTTGACAATATTCCCATCATGGTCAATTCCCATACCCATTCCAAACCCCAGGCAGCCACAAGTTTGCTTTCTGTTTCTATGGATTTACTTTTCTAGAAATTTCATGTAAGTAGGATCATAAAATATGTGGCCTTTTGTATCTAGCTTTTCTTTGAGGTTTTTGTATATACCAGTAGTTCCTTTTTATTCCCCCGAAGGGTATTCAGTTTTGTGTGTGTGTGTGTGTGTGTGTGTGTGTGTGTGTGTGTGTGTTTAATTATATGGATATACCATTCTTCATTTATTGACCAGTTGATGAATATATAGATTGTTTCCAGTTACTGACTTATTAATAATGCTATTGTGAGCATTCCTGCACAAGTCATTTCTTTTGGCTAGGTACCTAGGAATAGACTTGTCAGGTGCATAATAAGTATACTTTCACTTTTTAGGAAATCACTGAACTGTTTTTCAAAGTGGCTATTCTATTTTATAATCCCATAAAATGAGGTTCTAGTTTCGCCATAGTTTCCTTCTGTGGGATTCAAGTCCAAGAACATCCTATGCTGGTACCTGTGATCATCCATTCTAGAGGACTGAGCCAGGGATGGGCCCTGGGCCTGTGGGTGCTCTGATAGGAAAGTTCTTTCCATAAAAGCTGATGGAAACTAGTTGGGAGATCCTCTTTGGGGAAATTTGACACAAAGTGTCAGGTGACAGGTGCAAATATAGAAAAGGAAGCAGAAACAGAAGGGCTGAGTTCCATTTGGGCAGAGCACTAGAGCAGGACTTGAACTGATGCAGTGGGGGAGCCAGGAGGGAACCCACTCTGCACTGGACCCTGGTGGGTCTCGCTCTGATCCAGCCACTCAACCTTGCCATCTGAAACCCTTGTCTGAGCAATCCTTGGTAGTCCCTCATGTTCAACAAATTCTCCCACATCTTCACTATCTCCTTCACCTACCTTCTCTAAAACCTGACTCTGTTCCTAGGATATTCCTCCTCTCAAAGCTCTCTCAGATTGAGGCTGCCTATCTGCCTCACCCATCAGGGTTAGGAGGTAAACTCAGTGTTCTCTTCTCTCCCTCTTGGGCTTTATTTCCCCAGTGCTTTCTGCTCTAGACTAGAACTTTTACTCTTGTCCTCCATTTATGTATGATGTGTCAAGGTGCATTCTACTCTCATGTATAACTAATTACTACAAATTAAAAAAGATTAATATTTAGGAAAAAACAAAACAAAAACAAATGAGACTTGGATCAGCTGACCATCTCACTCTGCACCACTCCTCATTTCTGTCCTTATTCATTGAACACCCAGAGTTCAGTCTTCCTCTGCTCAGACTTGCTGCTTGCAGGCAGCTTGCTTAGCTTCCATTTCTGAATTCCTCAACCTCCTCCTCTCCAATACCTGTCTCCCCCATTTGACTCCAGTCACTTCTTCGGAAGTCACACTTTGGAACTTGTCATCACTACCGCTCCACCTCTGAAATTGCTAATTTGAACATTCCCCTCGCTCACAACGACTTCCTAACTTTCCAGCTTCCTTGGTGAAGTACCTTCTCTCCAAGTGTTCTTTCACTTCATCAGGACTTCCCAAGCATTGACAACTGTACACTCTCTTCATCTATCAGACTCCTCCTGTCTTCACTTACTTCTCTTTCTGGCTCAGGTTCTACATTCTGCCATTTTAGACACCCTTTTTTTTTTATGTACTATAATGTCTCATTTAATTATAGTCCTTCCTTCACACATACCAACTTTGAAAAAGCAATTCAAGGTACTCTGCCATATATTCTCTTCATGTATACTTGGGCAATTAAGGGAGCAGATATCACATGTTCATTGTCTACAATTTTCACCTGGCTGCCAGCATCTCCTTGCAACATTTGACTACCACTCCCTTCAACAGCCACCTTGAAACTTCTCTACTCTGCTCAAATCTTTTGATCATTCCTCAACAAGACGTGCTTCCCTAATATCAGCATATGACTTTGCTTTTCAAAGAAGTAGAAGCCTCTGGGACTCAGGGTTTCTTATGTAATCCCCACCAGCTCCACAGCTCCACCTATGGGGCTTATGCATCTTCCCTCCCATTACAGTGCAGAGGCAGCCTCCCCTGTGTACCTCCTTCTGTTCTCTGGACCTTACATATAGCTACTTTCAGGAAGTTTTAATTTATTCTGTCTCTCAAATGTATCTTTGATCTTTAAATTTTTCTCTTTACCAGATTCTTCCCAGTAGCATTCAAAAAATACTGCAGAAACCTCAATCATAAAGGAAATCTTTCCTCTTTCATCCTCTAAATACCACATATACACAAACCCCTCACAGAAACACGTCCTCCTCCAGTGGCTGCCCTCTTCCTTCCTTCACCTTCAAAGCCACATTTTTAAAGAGTTTTCTGTGATTGTCTATTCTGGTTTCTACTTCCCACCATATCACTGAAAGTGTGTTCACTGGGACCATTGAGGAATTTCACAAGGTTAAATTTCATGGCTTCTTGGGGGTCTAATCTTACTTGGTTAATGAATCCATTTGATAAGCTGTGTCTCCTCCCTCATTTTTGAAACAAATTAGGCTGCCCACAAGATGCAGTACATAATAAATCAATGCACTCCAATCAGAGAATTAGAGATCTCTGATGCTAGGCTGGCTACCATCAGATCACTTAGCATCTCTGAGTTTCAGGGCCACATTTTTAATGTGAAGGCTTTGTGCATGGTAGTGGGGTTGGGTAGACTGAATGCCTTCTCAAGGTCCTTTTTAGCCCCTGGAATCCTTGGTTGCTGATCTTGGGTCACACATGAGTTAGCAGTCACATTTGTATGCATGGTTCAGCATTCCCATCTTTGAAGTGAGACATTTTCTCTTGCTGCCTAAATTACTTCTAAGTTATAAATTCACTTTTGGGAGCAATATTAACTCTTTCAGGTCTCTGATCTACTCTTTACTAAGAATTGGATTTTCTAGAGAGAATAGCTAACTAATTGAAGTATCTAGTTAACTCCTTCGGTATGCTAAGAATCCTAAACTATCTAAATTCATAGCAATGAAAGTTTACTCACCAAGTTAGGTCTCCAAGGGAATTACAGCCTCTGCCTTGAAGATTAGGGCTATTGACAAGATGTAAATAATATTGGTTATGTCACATGGCCTTCAGTACTATGGCTGTCACCTCTTCAGTCTTCAGTCTCACAGTAAAAGAGTCTTATAAAAAGCCTTGAGGGGAAAGAGCAACATAAATAACAGAAACAAACTTCTTTGTATTGCTAGACTGCCCAATGTTGTGTGGTAGAAAGAGAAGGGACCCAGAGCTAGAACTGGGTTTCGATTGGTTCAGTCCTTAGTTGCAAACTAGAACAAGCTTCCTCCTCTTGTTCATCTGTAAAATGGGGATAATATTGTACTTATTGGGCCTGCCAGCATGATTGTAAGAATCAAATAATCCTGTGAATCAAAAATATTCTGAAGAGTAAGATGTACTGTACAATTGAAGACATTTACTAAGAGAGAAATAATAATATAAGAAATGTGTATTGGAGCAAAGAACATCTAAATCCCTTGGTAGTGAATAGGGCATTAGGTTAATACTTCAGATTACCCAGGAATCATACATGAAGCAGCAGAGTCAGAAACTGGTAGGATTTTGACTTGTGGTGAGGACTTTTAGGCAAAGAGAAGCAGATGAGAATAATTGGTTTCAGTTTTCTCTTTGCATATTGATCTTTCAGGTTATAGAAGCTGAGCCATAAACTTGAAGGAAATGGTTTATGACTTTTCAAGCTACAGTGATGCCTTTTGTAGAAATGTTTCAAAAAGCTTATTGCTTAAAGAATGGAATGATCCAGAAAGAAATTCAAGTCTTAATGGGGGAGGGAGGGGTGAATTTAGATCTGTTAATTTCTTTAAAATTTAATGAACTGGGGAAATGAGGTTCTGTATCTCACAGGACTGTGTTGGAGAAAAGGTTCTTTTATCCCTTAATTTTTTTGTCCCCCCCACCCTGCCACAAAAATAAACACTCTCCCCCAAACAACAACAACAACAACAACAACAAACCCACCATACCACCATCATATATAAGTAGAAGATCCCTCTGTCCATATGAATTGAATTCATCCCAAAGGTTTTACTACAAATGTAACCCACATACCATAGAGTATGTGAATTTGTCTACTTTTTCCTTGCATTATTGTCCTTTCTTGCATAGTCCTGCATATGGAACAGTTGCATTTTTTCTTTTCCTTATACATCTGCTAGAAACGTCCAAAGGTTTGGTACATGGTTTTATGCATAGAAATTTGCCTTCATCCTTCTTCATGAATGATTTAAACTAGAGCCACCTAGAGCAGTGCTTTCCCATGTATCTTCCTTTCCCCTCATTCTATTCCATGAACTGGATGTTCTATACACAGCTAAAGATTTGCTGTTCACAGGGATGATCTTAGGAAAACATATTTTATACATATATGAAAATGATTTAATGGATAACCCTCCTTTCAATCCAATTGAGGAAATAATATTTTGGTCTTAAGGATCTGTACATGTTTTTACCATTCTAGAGTATGAAAAAAAGAATGTTCTCTATAAATGCATGGAATATACCATTCAACTTGTGCCTGCAAGATCCTGACTTGCTTTAACCCAACCTACTAGAGCTGGTTGAAGCAAAAAATGATCTGGATTATCAAATCCAGATCTTTGGGACAGCCAAGGAGGGAACAATTTTAGCAAAAGCATCACAACAGCCTCCTTCTACCATTTGGTGTCATCCATGATAGAGAATAGCATTGGCAACCAAGGCCCCATTATAATCAATATCTTTTTCCATCTGGCTTTCATTCTTAAATTTGGGGAGGTGGAATGCAAAATGGCTTTCAGTCTTTAAATAGATAAGGGTAATAGGTGCTTGAAATTGGTAGATTTGTAACATTTGAACAATTCTGGATTTTTTTCTCCTTCATTCTGTTTAAGGCAGTGTTTTCCAAAGATGAGGGCACTTTGTCAACACTCAAGTAGAAGATTGTGACATATAGCACTGAAGACACAGTGAGGAATGGATTTGCTCCTTAATTATCTTTCAATCTTGATTATTTTAGAAAAAATAGAGAATTTATGCTAGTGTTTCAAACATTTTTCTACCCTTGTTGATATCCCATTTTAATGAAAAAGAGCAAATCTCACTCAGGTTCAGAAACTTTAGTGTGTAGACAAATGGAATTGTGCTATTTTCATAACATTATTTTGATTTTATTATGTTTATTTTTATAATTTATATTTTATTCCTGGTGCTGATGCTGGTTTTCTATTTTCAAGTCTTTAAAATTTCCTTTTCAAATAAAACAAATTTCAAATAAAAAATGAGTCAACTTCAGAAAATATGAAAAATATAACATACATAGTAAGTAGATGTATCATAAGTCAAGAAGGTAGAAGTTAATAATTGATGTCTCAGAAATACTGCCATATGGACTGGTTCTGACTCTTTATATATGGCATATTAATTTCCCATCAATATTTTCCCAAATTTCAGTAATCTTATAGGATAATGTGATAGTTTGGCATCATACATGCCTTGGTTCTAATTTTAGTCATTCTGTTGTCTAGTTGGGTCTTTGGGGCAAATTATTTACCTTCTGTCTTAGTTTTTTCATCTGTACAATGCAGGTAGCATTCATTAACTTACAGGATGTAGTTATTTAAGGAGATAATGGATATAAACTGCCTCACAGTGCCCAGCACTAGGCAGATTCAAAAAGTGGTAGTTGTCTGAAGACTCTGATACTCCTATGTGGATGAAGTTTCTGATCCTCAAAGAAGTACAGACAGTGCTGAATTTATCATAGTTTCATTTCATGACTTTTTTCAGCTTTAGGATGGTGCAAAAGCAATGCTTATTCACTAGAAATTGTCCTTTGAATTTTGAATTTTGGTCATTTCCCAGGTTAGCAATATGTGGTATAATTAATTTTTATGATGTTGGGTAGTGGTAGCAAGCCACAGCTCCTAGGGAGCCACATCACTACCAGGGTGAACAACCCACACTCTACAATGTGGTGTTTCTCTAAAGATGATGCTCAGTAGGCATGAGTATTAAATGCATTTCAGTTTACGATATTTTCCATCGAAGATGGGCTTACTGGATGTAACCCTATCATAAGTTGAGGAGCTTCTCTAGTTTGTTCAAGGTAGCAATTATTCCATTGGGGGGGACAAGAGAAAATCCCCCAAGAGTTTCTCTGATATCCTATTATTTACATCTATACTTTTACCTCTATTTTTATAACATTTGATTGTGTCACAGTTCAGTATATTTTATGACATTTAAATGCAACCAGTTTGTCACAAACAAAAACAAAACAAAACAAAAAGTGGTAGTTGTTATTATCAGAGATGGTTGGCAGTAAACTTCTCATTTTACAGATGAGAATATTCAGACTCTGAGAATTTATTTGACTAATATGAAATTAAATTTTATGTTTGTGGGTGCAATCATCTTTTGAACTTTGATTAGATTTTAAAAGCCACATTTCACCCTATTCCTGATGCAAGAAGGTATATGTAAAGTCTTTGCCTCTATATCTGATTGGTCCTGCATTTTAATCAGGTACTAGTTGCATTAGTTAGATGGACATCAGTGTGCCATCTGATGGTACTTTGTGTGTAAACTTGATCCCTGAGATGTCTTTTTTAATTTGCTCTCTTCATGACTCAACTAAGTGTTGCTGGTGATGAGGGACTGGATGAGAGGATGCAATGAAAAATATTCATCTTTTTATTCTAGTACTTGGGATTGAACTGAGGGACACTCTACTACTGAGTCACATCCCTATCCTTTTTTTATTTTCAGACAGGGTTTTGCTAAATTGTCAAGGCTGGCCTCGAACTTGCATTCCTCCAGCCTTAGCCTCTGGAGTCACTGGAATTATAGGCATGCACCACCACACCTGGTTGAAAAGTAATCTTTATTACTGGAAAACAAAGCTGAGAATAGGGACAATTTTATTTTTTCATTTTTCCCCCTTTGTAGTGAATCTGGAGCAGCACCAGTTTTTGGAGAGCTGGCTTAGGAGCCTTTGTGCACACAAATGTGAAGAGACCAGAGATCATAGCAAGAATAATCTTATACAGAATTATTATTATCTCCTAAGGTTATCATGCTGGATGACCTCTCTGATCAGGTCAGATTGGTATATGGAATTGAGCACACTTACCTCTTGAAAGATGTAGTAGAGGCAGGTAATCTCTAAGTATAAAATTAATGTCATGTATTTCCAGCATTTCTAGATTAAAACAATGATCTTTTTGTTTAAAATAAAACAAAAACCTCTGAATGGATTTAAGATCAGACCATGAGTCAGTCGGGAAAAAAACTTAGGAGCTTGAAAATCCTGATTTACTTCCTTTCCAGTTTTAGGCTTGGCCATCCGCCTTCCTCATGCACTTAGTCAATGTGGTCTGGATTTGGTTTGCCCAACAATTTCAAATGAGGGCAGGACCTTATTATGGCATTTAAGTATATAAATATGTATATAAAATACAAGTAGATAAAGTACGCTTTTCAATTGATGATATTTTTAACCATTAAAATGTAGTTGTTTTAAGAGCACATCTGTATTGCATTCCTCTTGAGCAATTCAATGGCAACTCACAGTACCCTTGTCCCAGGGATGATTAAGCAGTTGCATCAAGCATCAGCAATGCCAGTTCCATGGAAGTCCATGGAGATGAAAATCTGAAAATCACAAAATGTCATCAGTTGTAATTACCTCTGAAGGCAAAAGATTAGATCTACTCTTTACATAAAATTTTGATCACTGTATCTCTGCTTTCTAGATGACCTTTTATGTAATTTGTGGTTTGATTGCTTGACAAATTAGATGTGTAAACAGGAAACGATCCTAATGAAAAACAGCAGTAATATATTTGTTCAATTCTGCCTGAGATTGGTTAAAAAGTAGGACATCTGTAAGAAACACATAACTCAAGTACAAGAGTAGGATTTCTATGAAATGGTTAATCTACTAAGGAAGCCAAGCCATTTAGTACGCAAGGATTTCAGTGTAAGAATGAGACAAAATGGCAAGTTGCCAGGGAGAGATGGAGCGGGTTCATAGAGATGTTTGTTGCAAGCATCTTGATTTGTGGCAAACTCATTTGCCTCAGGAAGTCACTGACAGTGGAGGAGGTGGGGGAGTAGAATCTGCCATTGTGTCTAACACTGATCCAGACAAAACAGCAATCAAAACTCAGGAGCTGACATTCAATCATTAAAGGATCCCCGTCATTTGTGCAGTGTATCTAGCCGACACTGCAAACATCTCAAAGAAGGCAGAATCTCAATTTCCCAGACTAGGAATATAAAGCCACAATATCTAAACTCAGAAGGGAGCGATAACAGCTTTGAAATAGGACAGGTTTAATAGCAACTCTTGGTACAACTGTGATCTTCAGAGTGGTAAATGTTTAATGTTCATTTGCTCTGCCTCCTTTTAAACCGTGTACAAGAGTACTATGCACACATATACAATGATGCCATTATATCATGGCAGTAGTTGAAGAAATGGCTATGGCATGATTAATTGTAGAACAGAATTGCTTGACAGCAGAGCTGTCAGATATCAAAACACTTGCCAGGGTTTTTAATTGGACACAATGAAGAATGTATAGTGTCGTTGCTATAACTGAAATCAATCTACAATTTGGGTAAAAATTAACTCTTTAGTACCACCTTCCTCTTTATCTGCACAATGTTACAAAAACAAAAACAAAAACCTCCACAGAAATGCTTACATGCCAACTTGCATTCAAGATTGATGATTATTAAATAAATAAAGGAGCAGCTTTTGTAAGGCTCTTTGAAGTTTGCAAAGAGCTTTCATGTACAGTAGTATTTTGTTTAATCCTCATAACAACACTCTAAGATTGACTGGGCAGGCATTTCAATTCCATTTTCAGTGAGGCTACTTGGGACCAGGTTTTGTGCTAGATAGTCAAGAGGAAAATATAAATCAGGTGCCATCCTTGCAGCCAATACATTTAACAAATGAGGAAACTGAGTCTCAGAGACATAGAAATGGTCCAGTAAGTTTTACTTGAGATACCCCAATCCGTATCTTTGGAATAAAAATCCAATGCTTTTATCCTTTTTACTTGTGTTACTTCTGAACAGAATGAGGCCAAATTTGCCAAGAGAGAAACACATTTTTGTTGAAAGCTTGTTTCCAGGGCACTCTAAATTTCATATCTCAAAACCAGTTTAGCAGATAACTCAATTCAAAGATCACCTGCCTGTTAAAGCAAGGTTTCTAGACCACTGATTTTATTTCCTTTAGGAGCAATGCTGACTAAATGTGCATTAAAAGGCGAATTTTTTAGCTCTGACATGTAAAGAGCATGGAACCATCACTCCCAGCCAGTGAGAGAAGCCTGGATGAGCTGAGAGTCAAGGACTGTCTTGGATCCATCAGTGAACAAAGTTGCAGGACAAAAAGCTCCCCCCAAATTTGGAGAAGCAGGTATTTCTCTCTCCACTGCATTTCCTATAAAGAAAGCAAGAAAGTGGATTCAGTTGGGTGTGGTGGTGCACACCTGTAATTCCAGTGCTTGTTATTCCAATACTTGGGAACCTGAGGTAGGAGCATAGCAAGTTCAAGGTCAGCCTCAGCAATTTAACAAGGCCTTAGGCAATTCAGCAATACTGGGTTTAAACTCTGGTACCAAAAAGAAAAAAGAAAGAAAGAAAAGGAGAGAAAGTGGGTTCAAAACCTTGGGTTAATTCAGGTAAACCTTTTTTCAGAGAGGATACATCATGGCTGATGTGATGTCTTTTACACTGAATTGCCTCAGGAGGCCCACAGTGCTGTGCTGTCTCCCTGTGAAGGACACAAACTTCCATGACAGGATACAGGTAGTGATGTCCATCTCTCTCTGCTGTAGAGACACAGTGTTTATCTGTGTTACTGGCAAGTAACCTTTGGGGTCATGCTCTGGAATGAGAACATATCCTGCCACTCAACAACCCCACACCTAATGGTCTCAACATCTGCTCATGCTCTTTGCCTGAGTCAACTAGCCCATCATAGGTTGCAAAATGCTGATTTTGCTAGTTCTCTTACTACTTCTATGTGTGTTTCCTGAGAATCACCTGTGAAGAAGAGTTTTTTCTCACCAACTGAGGATGAATGATTATTATTCCTAAAAGAGGAAAAAAGCATGGTGCATGCCAAATTTTTAGTTACCAACTTCAAAGAGATGAGACGATGTAAGAGTTTTCCAAAGTGGAAAGCAGGGTTTTAAACATATTTATTTCTTTTCCTTTTCTCCTCACTCCCTTCCTTTCCCCTTCCCTCCTTCCCCCTTCCCTCCCTCCCTTCCTTCCTTCCTTCCTTCCTTCCTTCCTTCCTCTCCACCCCATCTCCTTCTTTCTCTATCTCTCCTTCCCACTCTTCTGTCACAGAGAATCATAGATTATTATTTATATTGATTCATTATTATTTTTTGATGGTCAAACTCCTACTTTGGTTTTTGGAAGTTTCATCAAGAGCCCTAGGGTTGTTTCACACTAGTAGGTTACAGTTTCCTTTTTTTCTGGCAAAAGATTTTCCAGAATCACTGTATATCCACCTCTTACCATCTTCTCCAAGGCCTTGGTTGCTTTTATTTAGAAGTTGTTTCTAGAAGTCTTTTCATTGAATATATTTGATAAAGAGTTTATTTGAAGGTGAAGAGAATCCCTATGTAGTCTTAGAGCATGGTAGAAAAAGCATTGTGACAACAATTATCTCTTGCCAAAATAAGGCTCAGAAAAGAACTCATATCAGCTTACATAGCTCATAAGTAGCAAATCTCTGACTCCTAGATACATTGTTCTTATATAGTACTATCTACAGAAGAAATATCTGTTATGTCCATGTTCATCAGTACCCCAATATGTTTGGTAAATTTCCATACTATGTGCTTTAGTCAGCTTTTTTGCTGTTGTCACCAAAAGACCTAATAAGAACAATTAAAGGAGGAAAAGTTTATTTGGTGCTCATGGTTTCAGAAGTATCAGTCCATAGATGGCCAACTCCATTGCTCTGGGCCTGAGATGAGGCAGAACATCATGGTGGAAGAGTGTGTTGGAGAAAAGCAGCTCAGGAAATCACACCAGGAAGCAGAGAGAGAAAGCTCTGCTCAACAAGATAAAATATAAACCCCAAAGGCATTCCCTCAGGGACTCATCACCTCCAGCCACATCCTATCTATCTACAGTCCCCAATAAATTAATACTTCTCAGGGGATTAATGTACTGATTAGGTTAAACCTCTTATAACCCAATTTCATCTCTAAACTTTCTTGCACTGTCTCATACATGAGTTTTTTGGGGACTCCTAATATCTAAACCATACACTCTGTTTCCTAATTCCCCAAATTAGTAGCCTGAATTCACTTTTTCAATCCTCCCTTTCAGTTAGGATGCAGGTACTGCCAATTATGCATGCGCTAAGACTCGAATTTGAAGAATATTGTGATCCTATAGATACAATATAAAATCCATTTGGATAGAGGAAATGGTGGAGTCTTTGATTTGGGGGCCCCAGGAAAAGGGTTTCTGGCATTCCAATATCCACAGTATAAGCAGTGTGATCTCACAGTAGCAGAAACAATGGGGTATGCTAAATTAATCTTTCAACATGGATTGGTCACAGTTCTTGGTTGTATGTTCTCTGCCTAGGTGTTTCCCTCCTAGAATTTCAGTGAGTTCTAATAAATCCTTCTTATCCCTAAACTCTCTGGAGTGAGCTCTGCTGTTCATAACTCTAAACCTTGACTGGTACAATATGCCACTTCACCCAAACAGTATGATATGGCAACAGGTATGACATGAGTTTAGATTGTCTCTGAACCTGTTTCTGTCTCATGATCCAACTGTCCCCAGCTTAAGTGCACTACTCTTTGCCTTCTAAGTCTTAAGTGTTGCACATTCACACTCAAACTGAGATCTGAGTCTTGATCTTTCTTTAATAATCACAAGGAGAGTGAGGGAAATGGACAAAGATGTAACCACAAAAGAGAAGATTCTGGACACCATAATAGTGGAGGCAAAGACAATGTTGAGAGCAAATGAAGTCGCTGCCATTTGAATAGTGTTCACCATTCATAGAGCTGTGCAGAATGTTTCATAATCTTCCAAACATTTCCTTGAGGGTTTTTGCAAAATAACCATTTTATGATTAACAACCTAGGCTTCAGAGAGAATAAGTGACAGATTTGAGGTAAAATTTATTGAATCTTTTATTTTCAATAAAGAAATTGCAAGATTAAATTTGGTGTCAAGTGGACAGTTTCACAGCAAAGAAGATCATGGGGTGCATCAAGTTTAGAAGACTCCAGGGAGGAAGTGACTAATTCTAACAAGCTCGCAGCCTGTAACTCCTCTTTTGGATTCAGTTGCACCTCTTACAGAGACAAGGGCTCCTGCAACACTGGCCCTCTGATTGTAGATTATTGGAATTGCTTCGCCACCTCTTCTTCATGTATTGATGATTGTATCACATGCTCATTATCAGGCAATGGTTGGATTTTAGTTATTCAGTAAATGCATATTAATTCCTACTCTGAGCCAGGTGCTAGGAAAAGAGAGGTAAAGAAAACAAAAACCAGCCTCTGCCCTCATAGAGTAACAGTTAAACAGAGAGACACTTAAATAAGGAATGATATTACAGAGCAGTTATTTGCTTCATGATAAGAATTATATGTGAGACATCAATTCCTGAGTCTCATCCTTGATCTAAGTCTGAGTCTCTAGAGGAAGCTCTCAGGAGCTTATTATTATTATTATTATTTTATATTATCACGCCTATTTAACGTGTCCCAGGTGAGTGTGTTCAGCAGGGAAGTTGATGAACACTCACTGTGTTAGGTGAAGTGTGAGGTTCTGGGGAGCTCCTAGAAGGCGCATTTGACCCAGAGGTAAATCAAAGAAGTTTTCCTAGAGTGTCAACTGAGCTGAAATCTGCAGGTGAACAGGTGACAGTCAAGTGAAGAAGTAGAGGAAAAGGAAAATTCTCTTGAGCCTGTTTCTCAATTCTGGCACAATCCAGAGGCCTGAAACTCAAGCTTGGTTGCTGTGAAAGAGAACAGAATGTTTGGGGCCCCCTCCATGACAAACAGGATACAACCTGCAATTGAGATGGGCAGAATTTCTATTATTCCAAGTACACTTGTGATTAAATATCATAAATGTATTTTTAAAAATGATGATTAAAGTTAATTTTTGAACAATGTAGGGGATAAGAGGTGTTGACTTCCTCACACGGTTGAAAATCTGCCAATAACTTTTGACTCCCCCAAAATTTCACTACTGTTAAAAGATAAAAGTAGACTAGTATTGAAATATATTTATGCATTTTTGCCATATCTAACTTTTGTATTTATAGGCTATCCAATTTGCTGTTGTCAGAAGTCTTACTTACAACATACACAGTCAATTAACATATATTTTACCCATTATGAATGTCATATATGGTGAAAATACACAAGAACCAGAAGAAATCACTATTTTACTGCCATACATAATTCACTGGAGAGACAAACTGCTTAGGAAGACATGATAAGGGTCACTTGGTGTTTTAAGCAGATACAACACTTGAGCTTACCACAATGGCAGCAGGAGGCAGCCAAGAAATTATTACAGTGCTACAGTATTACTATAGTTAGTCTTATGTAGTTATGATTTAATATTGTACATTGACATTTATTTACATTCCTCTTGACTGAAATTGGTACCATTTGCAGTATGTTTATGTGAATTACTTTTGATAAATTTTAACTTCATAAAATGGAATTGTGTATGTTCAAAGACAGTAAAAGATAAAACTAGACTAGTATTGACATATATTTATGTATTCTTGCCATACTTAACTTTTGTATTTATAGGCTATGCAATTTGCAGTTTTTTTTCAAATTGTGCCAAATCAAAAACAAGAAAGAAAATAATTCAAATGTAACAAGTGTAAATGGATCCTTGTAGTTCAAATCTATATTGCTTAAGGGTCAACTCTAGTTGTAAATGCAAATCCATGAAGATCCACATGGATTGGAAGAAAGGTAATAGCCCCATGACAGTCCAGAATGAGCAGAGGAGGTACCCACTTTTACATGGAGACACAGGTAGCTCTCAATAAAGGCTCTTCCCTCATACACTGTAAACTTTTTAAGGATTGTATCTTGCTTACTGTTTTATTCCTGGTGCCCTGCAACAAAATATATATTGTTTAAATACATAAGTCAGGTGAGTAATGTTTGCATTTTGTCATAGCTACAGTCTCTTTCCCCACACTTTTCCACAAAGTTTACTATGTGTTATTACACCAATCATTCTCTCATAATATCTCACAAATAATACAGGAAGTTTCTTGATACCAGTGTAACACTGTCTCCAAACTATCAACACTTGGAAAAGCTCCCAATAATATCTAGATCCTGCCCTTAGCTATTGCAAGTCTTCAAGCAAGAGAACATGAATTCCCATAAAGCAGGGCTAGTGATTCTGGATTATCTGTTAGTATTCTTAAATGCACCCAGAAAACTGATCAGGTCTAAATTAAACCCTTTTTAAAATTTATTTTTTATTTTTTATTTTATTTTTATTCATTTTTTTATCCTGATTAGTTGTACAGGATAGTAAAATACATTTATACATTTTGATGGAGAAAAAGGTACATTTATACATTGCTGGTGGGAATGCAAAATGGTACAACCATTATGGAAAGCAGAATGGAGATTCCTCAGAAAACTTGGAATGGAACCACCATTTGACCCAGTTATCCCCCCTCTCTCAGTTTATGCCCAAAGGACTTAAAATCAGCATACTCTGGTGATCTGACCACATCAATGTTTATAGCAGCTCAACTCACAGTAGCTAAATTAAACTCTTTAGTTCCCTAAGCCTAGAAAGTATTTGGTGCCTTGCCTACTCATGTTTAAATACAAAGCAAAAACAAACAGACAAACAAAAAACAGTACCACATTACAAAATAAGTGCAAGGAAGTCTAACAAATTTCTGGGTCTTCTTCTTTTATGAAATACCAGGATAACTATTTTATACCTTCTCTCCTTTTTATTGTAGCAAAGTATACATAAATGTTACCATTCTAACCTTTTTTAAGTGCACAATTTTGTGGCATTTAATACACCCTATGCTGTTCAACAATTACCATGATCTATCTTAAGAATATTTTAATTTTCCCAATCTAAACTATACCCTTAAACTATACCATTCTCATCTTCTTCATCCTATAATTGATTAGTAATTCCAAAAGTTTTTGTTGATTTTTAAAAATTTTTCCACATTAAAAGTAACATCATCTGACAACAAGGCTTTATTTCTGTTCTTGATCAGTTCACATTTTGTTTTATTTTCTTGTTTTACTGCGTTAGATAGGACTTTTAGAATGATGTTGAAAAGAAGTACTGAGAAGGGACATCAGTGCCTTTTTCCTGATATTGATAGGAAGGCTTCTATTTTCTCTCTGTTAAGAATTGTGTTAGCTGCAGGTTTCTTGTAGCTGTTCTTTATTAAATTGAGTATGTTCACCTAGCTTCCTAGTTTGCTGAGAGGTTTTGTTATGAAGAGATATTGGATATTGTCAAATGCTTTTTTGACATCTATTCATGTGATCACTCAATTTTTATTCTTTAGTCTGCAGAGATGATGGATTATTTGATTTTCAGTTATTATACCAATCTTGCATGCCTGGAAATAATCCCACATAATCACTGTGCATAATTCTTTATATACATTGCTATATTTAGTCTATGAATATTTTGAAAGTAATTTTGCATCTATGTTTATGAAAGATATTGGTGTGCAGTTTCCTCTTTTTGTAATGTCTATTTGGTTTTGGTGTCAGGGTAATGTTGGTCCCCATAGAGTAAGTTAGAAAGTATTCTTTTGCTTGTATTTTCTTGAAGAGATTTTAGAGATTGGTGTAATTTCTTTCTTAAAGGGTTTAGTAGACTTCGCCATTGAACCCATCTTGGCCTGGTGCTTCTTGATTTGGAAAGGTTATTAATTATTGATTCAATATTCTTATTGTTTATAGTCCTATTTGGAATTATTTTTCTTCTTGTGTGAGTTATGGCAGATTAAGTCTTTCAAGTAATTGGTCCATTTTATCTAATCATCAAACTTGGGGCCACAGAGTTGGTCAGTATTTTATATTATTCTTTGAATGTTCATATGACCTACAGTGGCTGTGGTTTTGATTTGCTTTTCCCTAACGATTAGTAACGTAAACATCTTTTTGTTCTTTGATCTTTAAAAATGTATCAAGTATCTATGTCTGCCCAAGAATTTTACTCCTGTTTTTCTATGCCCTAAGGACATGTTTATTGTTCTTTTGGGACCATCTAGCACTATGTTTACTACTAGGGAAGGGAGAGAAACTGAAACATTGTCAAACGACAGATGCTTTATGTATATAATCCAGGTGCTTATCATTTCTCTGTGATGACAAGCCTGCTGAGTTTGAATAGCTCATCGAAGGTAAATATTTAATAAGTTAAAAATAATGCTAATGTTATATTCCCATAATCCTGTTGTCAAACAGAGTAACAAAGACTGGGAAAATGGGTCAATTTAGTCTGTAATCTGAGGTGAAGCAGGCCGTGAACACAAGTCCAGAGGATGGCTATTCTAGTCAGTTTTCTTTTTACTGCTGTGACCAAAAGACCAAACACGAACAATTTTAGAGAAGAAAAAGTTTATTTGGAGATCTTGGTCCACAAGCAGCCAGTTCCATTCCTTGAAGCAGAACTTCATGGCGGAAGGATGTGGTAGAGGAAAAAGACTCAGGACATGTCCATAAAAAACAGAGAGAGCTCTGCTCAGCAAGGAAAAAATATAAACCCCCACACCCCAGGGACCCGCCTCCTCCAGCCACACCATACCTGACTACAGTTATCGCCAAGTTAATCCCTATTAGGGGATTAATGCACTGATTAGGTTAAACCTTTTATAACCCAATCATTTCATCTCTAAACTTTCTTGCATTGTCTCACACATGAGCTTTTGGGGCATCTAATCTAAACCATAACAATGCCTAAGAACTGTTTTTCTCATTAGTCTAAGTAGTCTTTCAGTCCATCACACAAATACCAGAAAAATCCCTCTTCACCTCTCTTTGATGGGGGTGATGTAGGTGGGAGGTGGAAGAGAGAAAAGGGATTTGGGTTTGTCTTGTGGTCAAGGCAGCCCTTCCCCTTTGCCCCAATGCCTGTCCTTCTCTCTGTCTGTCTTTATCTCTGTCTCCTTCTCTTTCTCTCTCAACTCCCTTCAGAGCGCATTGCTGCTATGTGGCTGTTACTCTCAAAGCTAAAGAGAATAGGCAGGAAGCACCACTATGCCACATTTAACTTATCTTAAAATAAATATGTTCAGAAAGAATAATGGAGACAAATTTCTTGCGATGTTGAGTTTGGGTTTCAGAGAATTATTTTACCTCCTAGAACTGTATTTTAAAAATAACTAGAATTATGCAGTAAAGGAAAGGTTCTCCCCATCCTGAATATATGCAAAGTTCAAAGAACATTATCTGTGAAATAACTGCTTTTGCAAATTTCATTTTAAGAGATGAGATTTAGGAAGACAGCTGAATACTTTTTCTCCTCCCACCTCATCCACATATAGAAGAGCTTCAAGTGCTCTTAGATTCAAGTGCAAAAGAGGACAACTTCTTTCCTGTTTATTCACAAGGCAGAGAATCTGGCTCTGATGAAGGCTGTGCCTCTTGTCATCAGTGTGTCTTTTGACTTCTTTTGGAAGCTATGAACCAAGGAGATAACTGTTCTCTAGCACTGAGTTATATTTGAAAAGTGACTTCATCTAGAGAGATTCTAACTCATCTCTGAATCAACAAATACTTTCTTTGAAGCCATAGTATTCTTTATATATCTAGTCCTCATCACCTATTTTAGACTCTGAACACATAGGACAAAAACTAAAAGAATATTAAAGGAGTTTACCCAGGAGTTGAGCAGATGATTCAGCATGAAGCGTCTGGAGACTGCCGACATTAGGTGAGATGACAACAGAATTTTCTGTGCTACATGTAAGGTAAACCTGGTTCTAGAAGGAGCAAAGGGACATGGAAGAAAATCTAGACAGGGGTCATTGTACCTATGCCTGTGTTCAAGCTCCAACCCTTTGCAGCCACGTGGTTTGGTCACATCACCTTACTTCTCTGAACCTGATGTGGTTTGGATCTTGAATGTCCCCCAAAGGCCAGATGTTGAATGTGTGGTCCTCAGTCCATGATGCTATTGATAGGTGATAAATCCTTTAGTAGGTGGGGCCAAGTTATTTCACTGGGGACATGTTCTTCAAGGGAATATTGGGACGCTGGCCCCTTTTCTCCTCTTAGTTTCCCAGATGCCATGTTTTGGGCAGCTTCTTCTTCCAGGAATCCTGCCATGATGTGCTGCCTTTCCACAGATCCAGTAGGGACAGGACCAACTAATCATGGACTGAGACCTCGGAAACTGTGAGTCAAAATAAATCTTTCCTTCTCAAAAGTTGATTATTTCAGGTTTTGTTCTTTTTTTTTTGTCACAGTAACAGAAAATTATTTGATACAGAACTTAAGTTTTCTCAACTGTGAATTGGAAAGAACATGGATTGAATGACGTGATTCACATTGCAGCCATTTAGTTTTAAATTCCATGGTGCTACCTAAATGTGAAATAAAAGTTGGATAAATATGTTTCCATTTTCCCCATTTTCTCCTCTCTTTCTACTCTTACATAATTTAACACGTAGGGTTGATAGGACATTTCAGATGCATACACTGAGCCCGTAAGAATATGCTCATTTCCTATTCTTTTTCTTTTGCTCACCAACTTGCTTTTTTATTCGATAATGATGAGATTTGTGTTAGTACATATGAACCTACTTGGTCTTCTGTATAAACACTGGCTTGCATTTGTTTAATAAATAGCTGATTTTTTTGTTAGATACAGGACTCAAAAGGAAAAGGTCTCAGACTTGTCTTCATTAGTTCTTTGTGTTAGCCTGGCTACATTCTTGCTGGTAAATCCAGTTGCTGTGTTATTAAGATGCTGAGGTTCACAAAAACATTGTTTTTCTCTTTGATTGCACTTTTCTTGTACTGTATAGGCAATGACAATGGGAACAAGGAGCCAGATAATACTCATCTGTCTCTCCAGCTAAAGCAGCCAAATGTAGCAGGCTTGTCCTGTAGTACTAGGTGCTCAGACAAGTCTACCATTTTAGCACAAAATAGCAGGGCACAATGTTGCCTTTGTGCTAAATTCTAGGCTGCTCTGGATCTAAGCCTTTGGAAATGTTCACAGTATTCTCAAGCCTGTTGAAAAGCCCACACAAAGAGATGGATCTTGTATACCATCATGAATAGCTTGGTATAGACACCTTTCCTGGAAAGCCAAAGGAAATTCTCAGTCCCTGATTCCTGGCTGGGAAATGCTCCCTCCAGTTTGAGACTATTTGTTCAATGTGAGTAGAATGTGGATTGTGAATCACATCACCAAGCATTCAGAAACCATGTATATAAGAATCTGACCAAATAATATAAGAAGCCACAGTGCATTGTTTGTGGGATGCATATGTATATGATTTATGACTCCTGGGGACTTCTTTGTACAGTTGGAGAAAAATCTGTTTTTCTTTTGCATACTTACAGAGTCCTGCCCCAAAATTTAATTTTATATTAGAATAGAAATTGGAATTGCAATGGTTTTCCTGGTTCTTTGTACTGCTGAAGACTAGAGATGACCACCCTTTGTTTTTCAGAAACGACACTTCCCCAATAGTTTTTGTAGATACATAGATTGGAAAATATTAGGAATTGCAAGAGGGTAGGGAAAGAAAATCTTCTCTGCACAAAATATAAATCTATTAGAAAGCTGAGCTGGCAGCTGAAGAGGGAAACTGAAGCATCTCAATGGGAGAGAAGGAAATCAGAGATGGTGGCAAGCTCTGGCCTAAGGAATTCTGGCTAATAAGAAACTCCCTTGGCAGGGAAAATATGCTGGCATTTTATAACAGTGATGTCTAATACTAATTTTGATTTTATTTCCTGGACTATTCTATGCTATTTCTCTCAAACTTCAGTAAAACTCAATTCATACACTAGTGGTTTGCTAGGAAATGGATGATTCCACATCTTACCAACAAGAGCATTATGTGGGTGTAGAGGGGGCAGGATGAAGGGTACCAAAGAAAGTGAGTCTCAGACCAGAAATCACAATGTAATATAATAAATTGGAACCAAAGGTAGCTGGGGGAAAATATCAAGCATCCAGTTTTCCTTGGAGACATAAAGGGAAAAGAGGGAAGTTTGAATATCAAAAGCAAAATGACTGCTGAAGTTGAAGGAATTGGGATACCCAGGAGGGTTATGTTTGGGAGATACTAGAAATACATCAGATATACACATGCACAAACTTTTATCCCTTGTATGCTTTTGCAACTGCAACAAAAATATCTGAGGTAGTAATATGGCCATTTCCAATCCCGGAGGCCCCTGATTTGTGATGTTATACCCTAAGAAGAGTCAGTATATGTCTGAGAAAATATTTTCAGATCCTCTTGGCCTATTTCTTCCCAGAATCAGATCATTTAAGGAATGCAGTATTAAATGACATGATTGCTGTGGTATGTTTCAGGAAGTGGGTCCTGTTTCATGTTCTGTGGCAATGGGGCCCCCAGAGATAATCCCAACAAACCTTGTGGGCACTGGAATAAGAATGCCTCAGCTTCCAAGGAATCCACAGTGTGGTGGGAAAGAAAGCCAATCACACGGTTTATCACACAAAATGTGGTAAGTGCTGTAATAGAGATACAGACTGTGGTTCTGTGGGTGCTCAAGAGAAGGGAGTATTTTACTCTCCCTGGGGGGAAGCAACTGGGGAGGCTGAAAGAAGCATATGTTAACAAGATGATGTTTGAGCTGTGCCTTGAGGTGTCTACGCAGAGGAACCCTGGGTATCCCAGGTAGAAGGAACAATATGTACAAAGACCCAGGTAGAAGGGCTACCTGGGTACAGCATGTCCTGTCTATTGGGATCATCCAGTGGGAAAATGGAAGAGAATTGTCAGCAATCCTGTCACTAAGGAGTAGATATGTGGTGCTAAGAATTTGAATTTATAGGAAGCCACATGATCCCATGACACCCACAGGGTTTAAGAGATTGGGAAAGTTGCCAGGGTCTTGTTTTCATGGAGACGAAGAGGGTAGTCAGGTCTGTAGTTGAAAGAGCTGGACTGAAACACATGGCTGCAGCCCACGTATTCTCTCCAGCTCTCAACCATGATTTTTGTCTCCTTCTGACAGCTTTCTGCCCCTGAGTATAATTCTTCCTGCATCTCTAACACATACTAATTGGTTTTTTAGGCTCTAGTTTATCCTGATCCATAAATTTTAGCAACATATGATGTGGATAAAAATGATAGTGCAGGCAGAGACAACCCCACAGTACAGCTGTTTCAAACCTTCCACTTGCTTCGTCCTACCTCCATCCTCACCATCGCTTTTTGAACTGTTTAGAAAAATAATAGTCCAGGTATGGAAGAGTTAGCTTGGAGTGAGGTATTATCAGTTCCATGATGATCATTTGCATCAGTGTGATCATCCTTATATTTGTAGTGATATTTGAGAAGATGGAAGAATTGATATTTATCAAGATGATCTTAAAGATGAAAATTCATGTACAAATACAGTTGGCATATAGGATGTACACAGTTTCTTTTTAGTGTACAAAAATTAAAAAGGCCAGTATTTCAAATATTTGTTGACATTTTTTACTAGCATACTAGATTAATTGAAGTTCACAGTTGTTACAATGAATACATCATCAAGAAATCTTTCCAATAAAGATGACAAATACAAATATACCAGTTTGGGTCAGGTTTAGCTGCAAATAAGAGGCACCCCAAAACCAGTAGTTGAACCAACATAAAAAGTAAATTTTCTTTATGTAGAATTCTAGAAGAAGGTAATCCAAAGATAGGATCTACTGAGAAACAGGTGCTATTTATTACCAAGGTTCTTTGGCCACATCAGCTCCATCTATTATAGCTGTATTCCAATCAAAAGAGTAAGGGAAAAAGAAGAGAGAACAAAAAGTTAACACTAACCTTTTAAGGTCTCAGATACTTCCACATGACACAACTACATATCTCTCATTGGACATAACTCAGTCCTTCAGCCATATTTAGATGAGGTCTTTTTCTGAGTAGCCACATTCCCAGAAAAAAACAAAAACAAAAACAAATAGGGATTCTATTACCAAGAAAAATAAAGGAAATCCTACATTGGAGGACCACTGACTACTCTTCCATGATTTAGAAAATTTATTGTCTCTGAAAGTCCTACCATTTTAGGGAATTTGCTTGTCTAGTTCCTATATCGGGAGAAAAAGGACAGCAATGGAAAGAACAGTCTTCAAAGGGCAATGTGGGAGTAAAAATGGTGTGATTGTTAGGTTCCCAATTGGACAGTATTTCTTTTTGCTCCTATAAGATCTTTAACTGCTCCATTTATGCATGAAGTGTCAAAATGCATTCTACTGTCAGGTACAAAGAATTAGAACAAATTTTAAAAAAGGAAAAAAAAAAAGAACTTCAACCAAAGAATGTTATTGTATTGGATTTTGTGAAAAGAACCACAGGTCTGGATTTGAGATGGACAGATATTAGAAAATCTATCTATACCATGAACACATTTTTGGATGTTCTGTACTTTTAGGGAAAAGCCAGTCAAGACACTAGGGAAACATAAAGGTTCTTGTTAAGAAAACTTGAGTTCTGAGCTAGCAAGATCTGATGTGGATATAAACTCTGAGATTCCTTCCACACCAGACTCAAACTCATTGAAACTAGACATGGGTGTTAGAGTAAATGTAAGTCCTATTTTTCTAACATGATAGAATGCAAGAACATACCAATAGGGCCCATTCATTATTTCTGCTCTCCATGCCTCACTCCTCTGTGCACAGGATTACCTTTCAGTCTGGATGATAAGCTTTCATTTTTAATCACACCATTTTTTTTCCTCTCAGAGAGAACCTAATCTCTTCAAAAGCACAGTAATATTTAATCTATTCAATGTACAATGATTTTTAATCTACCAGAAGGCAAGTAATTATAAAGATATTCTAGAGCCTAAGGAATATAAAGCTGGAACCACCTAAAAGTCTAAATCCTGTTTAAGCTAATCTGCAGCATATATATAGCTGTGATTGAGATCAATGAAATCTAATGAGGTGTAAAACACAATTTTTATGTAGAATTATGCTAACTCTTTTTATACATCAGATTTAGTGACTTTGAGGTTAACTGAATTTTATGGCGCTGATATTAAGCCGATCCATTTCAATACAATTCAGTCCATTTTAAATACCCTATAAAAGGTGTATTTTAAAATATATGCATATCCTTTTTCAAAGGCTTTTAAAATATCCTGTCCCTTTGGAAAATTTAAAAAATTGAGAAACAAAAAAATTAGGCAAGTGCCCAACGTCTGGTTGAAAAACCTAAACAAAATGAGAGTAAGAGATTAAACAGCTCTGAAATGTCTACAACTGAAAAAATTTCTATCTGGCTTTTACAGTAAAGCCCAACTCTTTCAGAGTCTGCTCTTTAGTTAGATGGATTTAATTATAGATAAAATTCTAGGAGCAAGCAACTGTTAGAGTGGAGGAAAGCCTGCCGTGGTTCCCATGCAAGGTTGCCAGGGATGGCAGAGGGGAGTTTTTCCTACAAGAGACACCCTGTTGTTTCCTTGCACTGCTGGAGCAGGATTCCTCTGTCGAGTAATCCGCACAAAACTGAAAGGTGTCTGGTCTGGTTTCTACTACTTCAGGGACAAGTTACAATAACACAAAATCAGGTACAATTGAGGGGGTATTGCTGGGTCAAATTTTCATTTATTTAGCAACACCCTCTCCCAAAATAATGGGTCTAACAGAAGTTTCTAAAATATTGGCAGTCCAATTTAAATCCAATGTAAGAGTCACCCACTCACAAGGAACACAGATCAGTAGCAGCACCTGCAGTACTTGCATCTGGACATAAGGATGGTAAAAGTCTAGATGAGTTAGGGTGAGCCGGTATCCTAACTCAAGAGCACAGCCTTTCCTGCTTGCACAGTAGCTAAAAACTCTGACTATGGATGTCATCATTTTCTACAATTCCTACTTGGAATTAGGGAAACCACAGGGGATTACGTACAAATCTCTCTGCAGTGGCCCCCACCACACTTTTTAACACCATCTTTGTTGTTTTAAATTTTTATTTATAAAAAAAAAATTAAGAAGTAAAAGTGATAATCAGCAGTTTTAAGTGAAAGACGGATAAATGGCTTATTGTTCTTTTAAATTTCTAAGAATCAGTAGATTTTCCATTAGAAGGGAAACTTGTGGCGTCTCTGACACATCTTTCTGAGACTAGATTGAGTACATATATCCCAAATGGGCTGCGTTTTACTACTAAAATGATAATGGGATCTTCATTAAAGTGTTAGGACACTTACAAGTCATCATTTCATTGTTCATTTCAGAACATAAGAAAAATTATGGAAGAGGAAGTAGTGAGTATCATTTGTTTTATTTCTTATACTTGGAAATATGTGCTCAGAACACTTCAAACATTTATCAGAGCTCCCCCATGAAAGAATATATGAAAATAAAGGTAGAGATTATCATTTCTATATCTTATTTAATATAATAATATCCTAGGAGGGAAACTCAGCAGCTGTCATCTATCTGAAATAACATTTATTTATCACCTATCACATGCCCTGGTACAATGTATGATGATATAATAAAGGAGATTCTGTCCTCAAGGAACTTACAGTTAAGTCGAAGTGATAAAACAAATAAATAAAAGCAAGCATACTGCAAACTGTCTCTGGAGATCAGAAAAAAGTATAATTGTTAAGGTTTTTATTATGGCTTGGATATGAAATGCTAAAGCATCTGATAATACAGGAATGTTTGGAGGTGAAACAATTAGATTACGAGAGCTGTAACCTAATGAGTGGATTAATCCATTTGATGGGTTCATAATTTAAATGGATCAATGGGCAGTAACTGTAGACAGGTAGGGTATGTCTGGAGGAAGTAGGCTGGTGCGGGGCATGCCCTTGAGCATCATATTATCCCTGGCTCTTTGCACTCAAGCATTCTTTGCTTCTTGGTTGCCATGTCCTGAGCTGCTTGCCTCTGACATGCTCTTTTGCTATTATGTTCTGCTTCATCTTGGGTGCAGAACTTTGGAGTTGGCTGACAATGAACTGAACCTCTCAAACCATGAACCAAAATACACTTTCATTCCTCTAAGTTGTTCTCATCAAGTCTTTTGGTCATAGCAATGAAAAGCTGACTAACACAGTTTTTTTAAAAAAATTCTGTTGCTCTTTTGACTATTTTACAATTCATAAATATCTTTATCTATGAAAGTGTCAAAGTAGGTGTAATGATTAATATTATGTGCCAGCTTGGCTAAACTAGGATATGCAAATATTCAGGTAAACATATGTATATATATGCATATATATGTGCATATACATACACACATATACATGCACATCACACAAATATATAGTCACACCTCTACATATATCTCATTATAGGTATCCTTTCTCTCTCTCTCTCTCATACACACACACACACACACACACACACACCTCACTAAGATATATATGTTGTTTTCCCTGTAGAAAATAATAGGTGGAAGAGTGAAAGAACAGGAAAAAAATTCAGAAGTTGTCTGCTTCTGGGGAGGCAGTTTGGAATTCAAGTTCTGCCAAATTCAAGTCCTGCCAAATTCGAGCAGCTTGTAAAAGCCCGGGACTTTCCATTGAAACAACAGAAGTTGTGTTTTTTGAGTAAATATGTTTTCATCAGATTTTTCACTGCTGTAACTAAAAGTTCTGACCAGAACAATTTTAGAGAAGGAAAAGTTTATTTGAGGGCTAATGCTTCAGAGGTCTCAGTCCATATACAGTGAGCTCTACCTCTTGGAACTTGAGGTGAGGCAGAACATCATGGCAGAAAAGTGTGGTGGAGGGAAGCAGCTTGCATGTTTATCAGGAAGAAGAGAGAAACTCCACTCTCCAGATACAAATATATATGCCAAAGTTATGCCCCCAATGCCCACCTCCTCCAGCCACACCCCACCTGCCTTCAGTTACCACTCAATTAATCCCATTAGGTGATTAATTCACTGTATGGGTTAAGGCTCTTATAACCCAATCATTTCCTCTCTCAACCTTCTTGCATTGTCTCACACGTGAGCTTTGGGGGACACCCCACATCCAAACCATAACAATCGGGATTCAGGACTAGGGACAATGCTCTTATACTAAAGGCAAACTGAACTGTATCTGTTCCAATAAAGCCAAAACCCAAGATTTTAAAGAAATAAGATATCTTCTAATAATTTAACTTATCAATGAACTTTAAAGTCCACATTATTTAGAGGAAGACAATGAATCCAGTATATCTTAACTTTCTCATTCACTGTGTACAGTCAGGAATTACAAGGCATGAAAGAAGAAAAATATGACTTATAAGCAACAGAAAAATGTGAATAGAAGCAATTCCATAGATGGGTTCATTGTTGGAATTAACAGATAGGACTTTAAAATAATGATTATTAATATGTTAACAAACATAGATGAAAAATAGATATAATAGATGAAGAGAAGGGATTTCAGGAGACATGGAAAGTTAAAGAACTAAATGAAAATTGAACTGAAAATACAATATTTGAATTTAAAAAATGCTAAATGCGTTCGCCGAAGATTAGAAACAAGAAAAGAAGGGATCAGTTAACTTGAAAACACATCGATGGAAATTATTTGAACTGACATGCTGAGGGAAGAAAGATTGAGAAAAATTAAGAGTCCCTATGACTTTAGGTCATTAGCAAATGATAAGATATGTTTATCGACGGAGTTCAGGAAGAGAAGGAGAAATAGGGAGCAAATATGTTGGAAAATAGTGATGAAATATTGGTTAAGGATTGCTTGAATTTGATTGAAAACATCAACTCCAAATCTAAGAAGTTTAGCAAACCTCAAAAAAAAAAAAAAAAAAAAAAAACTCCCTTGGGCATATCATATTCAAAGTGCTGAAAATGAAAGTTAAGCAGAAAGCTCTTCAAAGCATCACAAAAAAGACATCACAGATGTGGGAATCTTAATAAGAATGTCAGATAACTTCTAAGTAAAAACAAGAAGCAAGTAAGCAATGGAATGACCTCTTTATCAATTTTCTTCTTCTTCTTCTTTTTTTTTTTTTTTGGTGCTGATGCTGCTGGCTGAAAAAAAACAGTCAATCTAGAATTCTGTATCCAGTAAAAATAAGGGTTGAAATCAAGATATTTTCAAATAAGTAAAAGATAAGGATATTCATAGCCTGCAAATTCATATCACAAGAAATCCAAACTAAGCTCTTTGAGCTAAGAGAAATAATTCCAGATATAAATTCAGATGAACAGAAAGAAGCAAAAGACATTGGATAGCAAGAAGTAAATACTCCTTTCTTTTAATGAATTCTGAAAAAAAGATGATTAGGTATTTAGAGTAAAAAAATACCAACAACATATTGTAGAGTTCGTGACATACATAAAAATAAAATGTACAACAATAACACAAATGATTAATTCAAAGCAGGCAGGGACAATTGGAGGATGTATTTCAATCTGTAGTGAAGCCATTAAAAAGTACAACATGAAGATGTGTAAGTTAAAGATGTGTAAGTGAAAAACCAATGGAAAAGGGAATGAAATACCAAATACAAAAGCAAGGGGGGAAAGGATCAAAGTAACAATGAACAGAAAGACCAAATACAAAACAAATAGGAAGATACAAGACTTAAATATAACCATAGCAATAATTACATTAAATGTGCAGAGACTGAACCCACCAATTAAAAGGTAAAAATCATAGACTAGATAAAAAAGCAAAACCCAGTTCATACTATTTACAAGAGATTCACATTAAGAATAAAGAGTTCTGGTTTTTTAATCTGGCAGGTGAGGTATTTAAAAGTTGTCACTTCCATCCCAACAAAGAGTAGAAAGCTGAACAAACTAAAAATTTAACACATCTTCTTAAATCCATCAGAGAAGTGAGATCACTCCTCACCCCTTACCACTAACCCCCAAATTGGAGAGACAGGTAGATACAGAGAATCATACCTTACAGAGCAGAAACTCAGCTCTGTGGGAGCCAGGGTAGGGAACATGAACTGTGGTTAATGGATTTCTGGAGCCTCAGAGTAGACAAATTTGAAAGGTAAAATCTCTGGTAGGAGACACAGCAACTGAAAGGATCTCACACTTGGTGAGTTTTTTCTCCAGAAACGCCATGAGGTTCTCATGTGAAGATTGAAGAAAAATCTGCACAGTCTTCTGGTAAAAGAAGTTGAAAAGAAAGCATTTCAAAATATGCTATGGTATTCTGTTCTTAACAAAGGCTGCTCTCAAGAGAAATTATTTTTATCAGAGCCTCATCTACCAAGTTTTTATCAGAGTCTAATAGGCCTGAGTAGAGTGATATACCCACTGCCCAGTTCTATCTAACCTTCCATGTGCAAGAAGAGAAATAAACAAGTCAGCCCACTCTTACCATCCTGAATCACCTAGGGGTACGGAAAAAAAGAAAAACAGAAACACCTGTGAGGTTCACAGCAAAAGTGTATAGGCTCCCTGAAAGACCGAGATAGGATCATAGGATAAAGAACATTTTCCCTCCCCACACCTTATTACCACATCACCACAGGCCTTGCACTGCAGATCTCGTACCTGGGACCTTATGTCTACTTCCCAAGAAAAAGTCACGAGATATATTTAAAAGCAAAAAATAGTTGGAAAACACTGAACAGACATTAGAACCAGCTCCATGTATGGAATTATCATATCTCCAATTTAAAACAAATAATGATCAATATGCTAAGGACTCTAATGGAAAAAATAAACAACATGCCAGAACAGATGAAGAATGTAAAGCAGAGATGAAATTCTAAGAAAGCAACAAAAAGGAGTGTTACAGATTTTTTTTTTTAATACTGTATCAGAAATGAAGAATGGCTTTGATGGACTCCTTGATAGACTGAATGTTGCAAAGGAAGAAATATACAATGTTAAGGAAATGACAGTAGAAATTCCTAAAACTTAAAAGCAAAGAGAAAAAAAAGAGTAAAAACAATGTGAAACAAAATAAGAACTGTTGAACAAAAGGTGTAGTATATATATATGTATAATGGGAATACAGAAAAAGAAGAAAAGAACAGAAGCAATATTTGAAGCAATGATGACTAAACTTTTCCCTGAAATTAATATACCAAGCCACAGATCCAAGAAGCAGAGAACAAGTAGAATAAGTAACAAACAAAAGAGAACCCTATGCTTAGGCATATCATATTCAAACTGTATAAGATTGAAGGTAAAGAAAAAGTTTTGAAAGAATCCAAACACTTAACCTGTAGAGGAGCAAATGCAAGAATGTCATCTGAACTTTCAGAAACCATGAGAGCAAGAACAGAATGGAATGAAGTATTTAATGTGTTTAGAGAAAATAACATCAACCTAGAATTCAGTACATTGAGATACATTAAGAAAATATCCTTTAACAGTGTGGAAGAAATGAAGACTTTCTCAGGAAAAAAAAAAATCAAGAAATTTATTTCGAGTAAATCTGCTTTGAAAGAAATATTAAGAAGCAGTTTTTCAGAGAGAAGGAAAATAATATATGTCAGAAACTTAAATCTACATGAACAGAGGAAAGAGAGAAGAAATGGTGAAGGTAAAACTAAACTTTCCTCTTTTAAATTCTAATTTAATCTATTAAAAAATCTGCTTAAAATAATAATAGCAACTCTACAATTCTTACAATTTATGCTGAAGTAAAATAAATGACCATAAAAATACAAGGGAAGGAAGAGAGGATTTGGGAAAATTTTGTTCTTACAATGTTGAAATGAATTTTGATTAGTTGAAAACATACATAAAATGTCTAGGGCAATCAATTTTTAAACTCATTTTCTAAAAACTAAATTTTGACTAATTTAACTTTCTAAGAAAGAAGAAAAAATGGAATCAAATGAAATCCTTAACAAAAACCACAGAAAAGAAAAGGTAAAAAGAAAAGGAAGACAAAAATAAGAACAAAAAACAAGGGCAATAAACAGAAAACAAAAACTGAATTTGCACAATATTAATCCAAATATGTCATTAATTACCATAAATGCCAGTACTCTAAATACTCCTGATAAAGGACAGAGATTATCAGGATGAATCAAAAAACAATATTCAAATTATTCATTGTCCATAATAAACCCACCTTAAAGGTAAAGAAACATGTAGACAAAAAGTAAATGGTTGGAGAAAGATACATGCTAACAATATAATCAAAAGAAGGCAAGAGTAGCTCTGTTAATTTCAAACAGAACACACTTCAGAGCAAGGCAATTGATCAGGGATAAAGAGGGAAATTACATAACAGGAGAGGTCAATTCTTCAAGAAGATGTAAAAACTTCAATGTGTATGCACCTAATAACAGAGTGTCAAAATATAGAGGCAGAACAAATAGAATTGCAAGGAGAAATATTTGAATCTACTTCATCATAGTTGGAGACTTCAACACAACTTTGTTAAAAATGAACAGATCTACCAGGCAGAAAATCAGTAACCATAGTCAAATTCAACAGTATTATTAAACAACTGGGTTATAATTGACATCTGTAGACTACTTCATCCAATTACAGTAGAATATATATTCTTCTCAAGCCCACAAGAAGTATTCACCAAGATAGATCACATTCTGGGCCATAAAACACACCTTAACAAATTCAAAAGTAGTTATACAATGTCTGCTCTTAATAATAGAGTTAAACTAGTGCTGTATAATTATATCAAAATGGGTGGTACTGTCATGTATAATTAAAAAGAACCAATAAAAAAAAAAGAAACAAAAAAAAGAAAAAACATAATAGAGTTAAACTAGGAATTGGTAAGAGAAAGATGACTAGAAAATCTCAAAATAGTTGGAGATTAAACAACACAACTCCAAATAACATGTCAAAGAGATACCTAAAAAGATAGTAAAAATAATTTGAACTAAACCAAAATGAAAATAAAACAACAAAATTTGTGGGCTGCAGTAAAAGCAATGCTTAGAGGAAAACTTGTAGCATTAAATGCAAATATTAGAAAAGAAGATCTTTCCATCTTCTAAGATTTTCTTTAATTTCTTTCTTTAATATTATGTAGTTTTCATTGTAGAGGTCTTTCACCTCTTTTGTTAGATTGATTCCCAAATATTTTATTTTTTTGAGGCTATTGTGAATGGGGTAGTTTCCCTAATTTCTCTTTCAGAGGATTCATTACTTATGAATAAAAATGCATTAGATATATGAGCATTAATTTTATATCCTGCTACTTTAATGAATTCATTCATGAGTTCCAGAAGTTTTCTGGTGGAATTTTTCAGCTCCTCTAAATATAGAATCATGTCATCGGCAAATAGGGATAGGTTGATATCTTCTTTTCCTATTTGTATCCCTTTAATTTCTTTGGTCTGTCTAATTGCTCTGGCTCCCATGTTCTTGGTTAGGCAGAATTAATATCGTCAAAATGGCCATACTACCAAAAGTGCTATACAAATTCAATGCAATTCCAATTAAAATCCCAATGACAGACCTCATAGAAATAGAGCAAGCAATCATGAAATTCATTTGGAGGAATAAGAGACCCAGAATACCTAAAGCAATTCTTAGCAAGAAGAGCAAAGCAGGAGGTATCACAATACCAGACCTTCAACTATACTACAAAGCAATAGTAACAAAAACGGCATTGTATTGGCACCAAAATAGGTAGATCAATGGCACAGAATAGAGGACACAGAGACGAACCCACATAAATACAGTTTTCTCATACTAGACAAAGGCTCCAAAAACATACAATGGAGAAAAGACAGCCTCTTCAACACATGGTGCTGGGAAAACTGGAAATTCATATGCAGCAAAATGAAACTACACCCCTATCTCTCACCCTGCACAAAACTCAACTCAAAATGGATCAAGGACCTAGAAATTAGACCCTGCACCTAATAGAAGAAAAAGTAAATCCAAATCTTCATCATATCGGCCTGGGACCAGACTTTCTTAACATGACTCCCAAAGCACAAGAAATAAAAGCAGGAATCAATAATTGGGATAGATTCAAACTGAAAAGCTTTTTCTCAGCAAAGGAAACAATCAGCAATGTGAAGAGAGAGTCTACAGAGTGGGAGAAAATCTTTACCACACACACGTTAGATAGAGCACTAATCTCTAGAATCTATAAAGAACTCAAAAAACTTTACCCCAAGAATACAAATAACCCAATCAATAAATGGGCTAAGGAAATGAGCAGACACTTCACAGAAGAGAATCTACAAGCAATCAACAGGTATATGAAAAAATGTTCAACATCTCTAGTAATAAGAGAAATACAAATCAAAACTACCCTAAGATATCATCTCACCCCAATTAGAATGTCTATTATCAAGAATATAAGCAACAATAGGTGTTGCTGAGGATGTGGGGAAAAAAGTACACTCATACATTGCTGGTGGGGTTGCAAATTGGTGCAGCCACTCTGGAAAGCAGTATGGAGATTCCTTCAAAAGCTCAGAATGATTGTTTCCTTTGCTGAGAAGAAGCTTTTTAGTTTGACTCTATCCCAATCATTGATTTGTGCTTTTATTTCTTGCGCTTTGGGAGTCATGTTAAGGAAATCTGGTCCTAGGCCAACATGATGAAGATTTGGACCTATTTTCTCTTCTATTAGGTGCAGAGTCTCTGGTCTGATTTCTAGGTCCTTGATCCACTTTGAAAGCTCAGAATGGAACCACCATTTGATCCAGCTATACCATGCCTTGGCCTATACCCAAGGACTTAAAATCAGCATACTACATTGATTCAGTCACATCAATGTTTATAGCAGCCCAATTCACTATAGCTAGATTGTGGAACCAACCTAGATGCCCTTCAATAGATGAATGGATAAATAAACTGTGGTATATATACACAATGGAATATTATTCAGCCATAAAGAATAATAAAATTATGACATTCACAGGTAAATGGATGGAATTGGAGAAAATCATGTTAAGTGAAATAAGCCAATCCCAAAAAACCAAAGGCCAAATGATTTCTCTTATAAGTGGTTGATGACATGTAGCGGGGGTTGGGGGAGGCACGGGAAGAATGGAGAAGGGATGGATTGTATAGAGGAAAATGAGGGGTAGGTAGGGGCGGGGAAGGAAAGATAATAGATGAGACAAATATCTATACCCTATGTATATGTATAAATATGCAAATTGTATGATTCTACTCTGTGTACAACCAGAAAAATGGCAGTTGTACTTCAGTTGTGTACAATGAACTAAAACAAAAAATTTAAAAAAAGAAAAATGAAAAAAAAGAAAAGAAGAAAGATACATATCAATAAGCCTCTGCCCTATGAAATGAGAAAAAAAGAGCAAATTAAATCAACAGCACAATGAAGAAAATATTTCTGTATAAATCAATGAAATTGAAAATAAGAAACCAAAGAGAAAATTAATAAACCCAAAAGTTGCTTCCTTCAGAAGATCAAAACAATTGACAAACATCGAACCAGGCGAATTAAGAAGAGAAGACAGAGGACATAAATTAGAAATATCAGAAATGAACAGGGAATATCCCTACTAATCTCTTGCACATCAAAAGGACAATAAAGAATTATGACAACTTTAGGCTCACAAATTCAATTACATGGATGAAATGGACCAATTTTTTGAAAGACACAATCTGCCAAAACGCATACCAGAATCACTAGACTATGTTAATAAGTGAATTTTTATTAAGAAATTGAGTTAATAATTAGTAACCTTCCAAAACTAGAAAGCACCAAGCCCAGAGAGGTTTATTGATGAATTCTGCCAAACATTCAAGGAAAAAATTATAACAATTCTCTACAATCTCTTCCAGAAGATAAAGGCATAGAAAATACTTCCTAAATCATTCTATGAGACCACCATTACCTTAGTACCAAAGAAGATATAGAAACAAAGAAAACTATAGATCAATATCTCTCGTGAACACTGATGCAAAGTTCCTCAATAAAATATTGGCAAAATGAATTCAACAATGTGTAAAAGGAACTATGCATGTTGATCATGGGGAGTTACTTCCAAGAATATGAGGCTGGTTCAACATTTGAAAAATCAATTAATGTACTATATTATATTATTAGGCTAAAGAATAAAAATCACATGATCATATCAATAGGTGCATAAAAACATTTGGCAAAATCTGTCACCCATTCATGTAATAACAGTCAACAAATGAGAAACAGAAAAGAGTATGCCAGATAAAGAACACCTACATAAAATCATAAATAACATCACACTTAACTATGGAAGAATAGAAGCTTTTTAAGATCAGAAACCATGCAATATGCCTTCCTTAAGGTTTCTTTTTATTATCATAATAGAAGTCATAGCTCCAAATCCAATAAGACAAGAAGAGGAAAATAAAGGTGAACAGACCTGGAAAAAAATAAAAATGTCTTTATTCTCAAATGACATGATAATTTATGTAGAATACCTGAAAGTATTAACAAAAAAGCTTTTAGAATTACTATGCAATTTATCAAGGTTGAAGGATATGAGATTAATATATAAAATTCAATAACCTTCCTGTACATCACTAATGTGCAAGTGGTTTTAAAATTAAAACCAAGATGCCATTTTTATTAACATCTCCCAAAATGAAATGCTTAGGTATAATTCTAGTAAGACATACCTAAAATCTATATGAGGAAAATATTAAAACCCTGATGAAAGACATCGAAGAAGAACTAAATAAAATGAGAGACTGTCCACTTTCATGGATAGGAAGGCTCAGGAGGTCAAGATGTTATTTTTTTCTCATCTTCACCTATAACTCCAAATGCAATCCCTATCAAAATTCCAGCAAGTGATTTTGTAAATATTGACAAACTGATCCTCAGTTTTATATGAAGAATCAAATACCAGCACAATATTGAAGAAGAAAAATGTTGGAAGAGTTACACTACTTGACTTCACAAGTTGTTATAAAGCTACATTAACCAAAAAAGTACAGTAATGGTTTAAGAGTAGATTGATGAGACTCCTGAGCCTCTGGGATTACAGGTGTGTGCCACTGTGGCTGGCTCTGGTACATGAATTTTATGAAAACTTTATTCATAATTGCTAAAACTGGAAGCTGCAAGATGACCTGAGTAGATGAATGGATAAATGAACAGTGGTACATTGGGCAATGGATTATTATTCAACCCTAAAAGAAGTGAGTTTTTCAAGCCGTGGAAAAACATGGTGGAATCTTAAGTGCATTTTACTAAGTGCAAGAAACCAATCTTAAAGGAACTCTGTATTTTCCACTCAATTTTGCTGTTAATACAAAGCTTCTCTAAAATAAAGTCTATTTAAAAAGTAGAATGAAGGAATGAGATAGACCACGCAGACGTAAGAAAGTTGGCATGACTGCGTTAATATCAGCCCAAGGTGGCTTCAACATAATAAGTATTACGAGAAATAAAGAGGACATTTCATAGTGATAAAAGGATCAATTTAAACAAAGAAAAATAATTATGAAAGATTATTTGGTAATAATTCTGTAATAGAGCTTCAAATTCTATGAAGCAAGAGCCAGTAGAATTTTTGTGGGAAATAGACACACCTACTATCATAATTAGAGATTTAACTCCACTTTTCAGTGATTGATAGCATAAGTGGACAAAACAAAAAAAGAGAAAAGAATCAGTAAGAATGTAAAAGTTTTGAAAACTATTAACTTTACTGATATGTATACAATGTTTTACCAAAATCATTGTAAAACACACATTCTTCTCAAGGACATATGGAATGATCTCCGAAATAAATTACATGCTAGGTCATAGACAATAGCAATAAAGCAATTACAATATAAAATTACAAAGAGCCAATACATGTGTTTAATGGTGCATCACAGAAATGAGAATAAAAACATAAGATACCACTTTATACCCACTTGAATGGCAAAAATGTAAAAGGCTGATAACATCAGATGTTGGCAAGCAAGTAAAACAACATAAACAATACATTACTAGTGAAAAGATGCTTCGCAGTTTATTAAAAGGATATTCATGACAGTGAGAGAGCTAAAATATGTTTTCAAAAAGTCCTGTACAAGAAAATTTGTAGTAGATTTTAAAAAATAGTTGCCAAACTTGACATTACCCAAACCACCATCAAAATGAGAATGAATAAGTAAATTGTGGCATATTCTTCAATGGAATACCTCTTAGTGATAACAAAAATAATGAACTTCTGCTAGTTGCAAAAGCATGGACCAATCTCAAAAAGATTACGTAGAGCAAAGTCAGACAAAATAAAGAGTATTATATGATCCCGCGTATATAAAGTTCTAAATTGACAAAGTAAATTTATAATCACAATAGTGGCTGCTCCAGAGAAAAGGGATTTAAGCCAGAGAGTGATGTGAACCAGAACTTTCTGAGTTATAGATTACATGGGCGTAATAATTTCAAACATTATTGAATTATATGCACAAAAGCTGTGATTTTTCTTATATGTAAATCATAGCTCAATAAAATAGAGGAAAGGATAATATCGCTTTTTCTATTTTCTCCATTTTCATTGATACAACTTTGAATTTTCAAAAATGGTGGAATATCAATGTTCTTCATGCATGTTGCAGAAAAGAAAATAGTTAACATTATTTCATGAAGGTGCTATTTGTTTTTAGCTCGCTTGCTGACTTCTAAGGCTGGAAGGGTGGCCTGGTGGTAGATTCCTTGCCTAGCATGTGCTAGTCTCTGTTCAAAAAATTCTGTTACTATCTTCTTACTCCTTTGACTTCTCTTGGAAAATCTATTAAAAAAGGAATTCCAAACTCAGATTCTCTGGAATCTGACTCAGTGGAATGTTAAGAGAATTCTTAGATTGCCGTGTTTATAAAAAGAAAGCCATCCAGGTACCCATTATAAATCCCCTCTTCTGTCCTAAATCTTGTTCTAACATTTTCTTTTACCTCTGAGGTCCTTATCCAAAAGTATTTTTACTAATTCATACATCAAATAATTCAACAAACATTTTTGTCAAATGCCAAGGAAAAGTAATTATTTCTACAATATATTCAATGCCATTTCAGTCAATTCCTCTAACCTGAAAAATTCTGACAGCCGTGTTTTTTGAGAATTTGATGACTCTTTTTAAACTCTTTAGAAAGAAGACTGCCAGATGTATTGCTGTGTTCACATATGTGCATGCATGAGCGAATAAAGTAATTAAATGATCCTTAGGTAGTTTGCAAAACCCTCGCAGAGAGACTTTGTTAGAAAATTTGGCATCTCCACCTAGGCTACTGATCTTGCTTCTTTATTTGCACCAAAGTGTTTGGTTTCTAAAAATTATGCTTAGGAATTAATTTGCCTTATGCCAGTTGATGAGTGAGATTTATCTTAATTTGAATAAACCATAAATGTCCATTCATTGGTTATGATCCTTGTTAAGGTAGTCTGCCAAGAAACACCAGGTGTCTGGGCCAGAGTTTACTCAAATATAAGATGAACCCTTTCTGATGTTTGAAAGCTATAAATTCTTCATTTGACTTTGAGCCAAATATTTAATGTCTCTGAGTCTTGGTTTTCTTGTCTGTGAAGGAAGAGAGTTGATTATACAGAACGTAAGTTTCAGTTCTACAATTCTGTACATGTGATTGATAGCCAAGGGAGAGGTTATTGATACCACTAGCACAGGACTTGACTAAAAAACTGGGTAGACATGGAAAGTTAAGGCCAAAACTACACCTTGGTTCTGTATCAGAGTCTAATGTTATACTACAAAACTAATGATGAAAGTGTTCCTATCTTCAATAAGCTTAAAATCCAGCTTGGGCCATAAAACAAACATAAAAAATAAAAAATAGGAATATATAGTGAAGTAAAAATAAAAATTACCTAAATTCTAAAGATTAGAGGAATGAGCTCAAGTTATAAATGACAACTAACATCTACAATTGAAAAAGCTATCTTATCTACAATGTATCTTGCTTTGCACAGGAGTCCTTGCTATAATGTGGAACAACAGATTCTCAGTCACCAAATAGAATAATGGTGAGTAGACAACGCTGCAACCTGCTTTTCCCCCCTCAATATTAGTTTCATACATTAAAAAGTGACCTACAGATACTGTTTTATTCTGTTGGTTCTGCTCCACAGCTGAGCAAAAGAGAGGCCATTAAAAAATATTTGGTCTAAGTAGTCATAGCATGTAATATTTATTACCTGTGGAATTAAATGGCAGAAGGAGATGACGGTTTTTGCAGAAGCAGCATGGATTCTGGTGAAGGAGAATGTCAGAATTCTTGTCATGACTGTACTTTTAGTGGGTTAACTGTAGGACCCAATTTTGCTGATTTAAAAAATCAGGAAATATTCCATGTTTTTAGTCACTTTAGAACATTTCTTTTTCCATTTTTTCCTATATTTTGATGCTGTTTTTCTGGGAAGTCATGTGTTTGGAGCATTTTTTGGTTTTGTTTTTTAATGTTCTTTGACCTTTTCATTAGCATGCATGAGCAGAAATAAATGCTTCTTGCCACACTTAAAAAACACACACATTTTATTTGACAGTGTTTTTTAACTGGAGTACATTGTAATATATTTTGTATAGATCTTCACCTAGCAACAGATTCTCTGCATAAAAGTAAGGAATTTTGCAAGTATCCTCCTGGTTTGTGTTTGGAGTAGATTCTGCCTAGGTAAGAAATACTTTCTGAATATTTAGCTTCCTATTCAAGGTATTATGCTTTTCCTTCCAGGTTGGTTTAACCTGTGGTCAGAGGAGAATGGAGAACTGCAAAGGAAAAACTGATAATTAAAACAATATATACTCTCATCTTTTAGTTCATTGGAATAACAAGTTCAAACACTGAAGGCATTATTTGTCTTTCTATCTTTCTTTCTTGAAAGTTTAGTGTACTACTGAAATTCTAGCACTATTTTTTATTCTACAGTGTATTTAAAAATGCATGTAGCTCAGAAGCGCCTCTAATACAATGGATCCCAAACATTTGCTTTTAAAATTCAGTCCAGGTTTTCTGAAATTGAAATGCACATGCAACTCATTTGTAGGATTGAACATACATCTTATAGTACACACTGGCATTAAATTGAAACCTGAACGATGAGAAGTCATTTGCGTGGGCAGGAAGCCAAATCATTCCTGGAGTTCCACATGCAGGCAATAATTTACATCGACAGGTAGAAAACATGTTATGTGCTTTTGGTACAATGATGCCGAAAGAACTTGGCAATGACTCATAACTCAGCTATCATTTAAAAAATGCTCAAAACATGGGAAAATGGATGAAAACTTGCTTTTGTCTGATTTCAAAGTTAAGGGAGCCTTTAGGATCTGACACAGTAAATCATGGGACATGACCAAAGTTAGATAGCTAGTTAGATAGATATATAGATAGATAGATAGATAGATAGATAGATAGATAGACAGACAGACAGACAGACAGACAAACAGGGGGGAAAACACAGCATTAAGTTTTGGGTTTTGTCTCCTTCTCATTTCTATTACCATAAGAGACCCTAAAGAAGAGTTTATGGCATTTGTTTTTCAATTCATTTTCTCATTTAAGATAAACTAAATAGCTTTATATCTTTCCATATTTCATCATTGAATTGACTCTAGAACTTTCCCTTATGTCCTTCATATTTCCCATGAAATTGTCAATCATGAATAAAGGAATATGGTATAGTTAACTCCTTTAAAATCAGTGAAACCTAATTTTTCTGTATCAGTTGGTGGGAACAGGCTGTACAGTTTGAATAAAGGAGCAAACCACAGTCAATGGGGCTCCCTATGCTAGAATAGTCAAAATTCCAAGATTGTCTCTACCACAATTGCTGTGAAAGGTGCATACTACTTTTTTCAGGCCCAAACTACTGTGTTTTCCTGAATAACAGTTGATTCTATTTTTCCTTGAACTTGTCCTGACCAGAAAATCTCTTATATGTAACCGTTTTTGGAGGAAAAAAAAGAATTTCAACCTTTAGTCTAGAAGTCAATAAAAACAGTCACCTAGAATAGCGACCTCTTCCTGTGGCTTCAAATCTCACAGTTGTTCGCCATCTATTTTATTCAGTTTTCTTGTTGTCCTGAGCAAACTACCTGGAAAAAAATTAAAGGAGAAGTTTATTTTGGCTCATAGTTTCAGATGTTCAGCTGACTATGGTCAGCTGACTCCTTAGCTCTGGGCCCAAGGTGAGTCATCATGGCAGAAGGATGTGGTGGAGGAAAGCAGCTCAAGACATGGCAACTGAGAAGCAGAGAGGGAGCTCTGCTCACCAGAGACAAAGTACAAACCCCAAAGGCATACACCCATATATACATATCCTACATGCATACAGTTTCTACCCAGTCAATTCATATCAGTGAATTAACCCACTGATTAGCTCATACCTTTCATAATATAATCATTTCACCTCAGTCACAGTCTTGCATTGTCTCACACATTAACTTTTAGGCGACACCACATAACCAACCCATAATATCATCCAAGCATACTATAAACATGCTGCTATTGCTTCCAAGAACTGCACATGTCCAACAGCCATTCTGCTGTGGCTTGGGTTCCAGTGTCCAGTGAAATCAGGCACATTCCTTCTTGTTGACAAACCAAGCCCCCATTGCTCCTGCTCTTTCTCCCTTGAAGCAAAAGTTGGAGATGTCTGGGTTTCAGGACAGCCGATCTTGTCATTACATTCTTGGCAGTGTGTACATCAGTTCTCATGTGACTAGGGGAAAGTTTAAATCTTGAATTTTGAAGAGTGGAGCAATAACATTGCAAGTTTCAACAGGTGGTACTGTTCAAATAGTGGCATAAACTCTTTCCTTTGTCATTAAAACCTAACCTATAATTTTTCTGGAGTAAAATGGTATATTGTTTTTAAAATACTAAAGTGAATCCCTCCTTTAGCTAGGACAAAGAGTACTTTTGTTTGGTGGGACATGAGAGGGTCATTGAATAAATCTGGTAAACAGTAACTTGTGGATAAGTGAAAACATGAATAACAGATGTTGTTGAATTTTCATTGCTGACTGAGTTTAGCCGTCCTTTGCAAGGTGTCTGTGAATGAAAATTACACAGAGAAAATTATTTTCATCATCTGCAGTATATAAAAGGCAAAGAACACTATTTCTGTTTCAGCAATTCTTTCAATGACTTGACTAATTTCAGGTACAGAACAAGCTCTTCAATATTTGGTGAAAAAATAAAGTACAGAATGAATTCTTTTGCATGATCAGATCTCTTAGATACTGCAAAATTTAGTTACATATCTTATTTTCTGAAAGTTATGCAAGCCCCTAGCTCATTCAGAAATGTTTGTAGTATACCAGGAAATAATGTCCCATCTCCTCCTAAACTCTTAGTCTTATCGACCAAAAAATGTTATTTCATACTGTGTCAGGAACTGATTTCTGAAGCAAGAAGTCGTCTTATTATTGTTATTTACAAGGGGAGTCTACTAAGTAGCTAAGTGAAATAGGTACCATTTTTAAAGGATTTTAGACTTAATTAAAAGGGATATTGAAACCTTGACTGTTTTTGCACTTAAATAACAACATATCTTGCTTTTTTTTCCTCCTGTCTTCCTTTAGTCCTTTGAATTGTTATTCTTTTCTATTAACTTTTCTGACAACAGTTCTCTTCACATTATTCATAATATTTCTATAAGAAATACCTTAAAACTTTGCTGATATTGAGGCAAAATAATTAAGACTCACCTTAGTGCCTTTTAGACTGACATTTCTTGCTAATTCTCTTTGTGAGACTACAATTCTGGTCTCATCATCATCCTATGGAGGGCTAAATAGGCTAGTTTGAATTGAACTTACACAGTCATAAAACATATCAATAGGGATGGAAAACAAATATACTTTTTGTAATGGAGGTTTATGCATAGCTTCTGCCTGCATCTATACTCTGATGTGTCTGACAACAAAGGGCCACCCAGACACCCAGGAAGAAAGTGCACCATGGAGAAGAGCAGATAAATCTTATTGGTCCTCTCAGGCTCCTCTGCATACTCTCCACTGATGGCAATATGCATTAAAAATGCTATTTTCTATGTCAAGTTTCTCACAATATGTTTTGGTGCCTATGACAAGGACTAGAGAGGAATTGTGGGAGGACAAGGAAGGCATGTGCTTTTTCAGATACTCACAAAGTGAAGTGATAAGAGTGCTGAGCAACCTCAACGAATATGTAATTAGGTGTAATTCAGCAATGTTTTCAGGACCAACTAAATAATTGATGGGATTCAATGTAAAATGACAATCAAAAATAAAGTTTCAAGGAGTCAACAATAAAGCACTGAATCATATCACTTGATGATGTTCAACTAGCAGGTGAACTGATCTGGAAGGTCCAAGAATCCCTTATTCACTTGTCTGGTACCTTGGTGGGAGGGTTGGAAAGATAATAGACATTCTAATTGGGGTGTGATGATATCTTAGGGTAGTTTTGATTTGCATTTGATTTGCATAGCAGGGACTCTGGCCTAGGAGGTGCACATGGTACTTCCAGCAAGACAGACTCAGGACAGCTGAAATTCCTGATGGAAGCTGCATGGCCTTTTGATAACTTTGGGACCATTTGGAAGAATGGCAATAAATTTCTAGGGAAGCACAATTTAATTCAAGATGCACCTTAAATGCAGTTTGAAAAACAAATTGAATACTTTATATTAATGAAGTACTATTTTGAAAAGAATGATTGAGCTAAACCAGGGCCAAGAACAACAAATGATAAATCTAAACTTTGGCCCAAACATGTCTATGACTTTGTCAGGCCCTGGCAACCCAAATACCAATAAGCCACAGCATTCCTCTTAAAGAGGACACCAGCTAGCATGAAAATAGACTCCTACATACTGACTTAATATTATGGATGTGTGTTTCTGAGATGGGGAACTGCACAGTGGCTAAGGATGCAACCATCTGGGCTCACATGGCAGCTCTGCCACTTACTCACTGTGCGACCTTGGGCAGCACACATGACCTCTCAAGACATCTCGTCCTCATTAGCGGTTCCTGTCTCAAACAGATTTGTGAGAATTACGTGATTTAATAATCCTGGCCTAGGAAAAGGACTTAGTCCCCGTGAAACAAGATGGTTACTACTATTATTACTGATAGAAAGTTGGAGGAGAAATTCATCCAACTGGATAGAATAAAAGAAAGAAAATCTACAAATATGACAAAAATATTAAGTCTTGAAGATTGATTTGCTGTTTGCCAAGTGGACAAGACATTATTTAGGGACAGGCCAAAGACAGTCCAAACTATAGCTTATAGACCTAATTTGTTCAAAGGTACTTACTTCACAAGTGATATAGAAATATATTGATAAAAGTTTTACAAATTATAGGAAAAAAAACTCCAAAGTATCTTAAAAGTTGAAAAGTTTTTAAAGTGAATATTTCATTATCTTTTTTGAGCTCTGGCTCCTTTTGATATGTAAAACACAGAGCCTTTTAAAGGCAAGGACCATGTGTTGGTTGGTCTTATATTCACTGATATTTATTGAATAAAAATCAATATGAACTTCAAATTCACATTATTTCATATTTATATTTTACATAATTTCCCTACAACATTCTCCTTGCCATCAGTAGTCAGAAGTCACTTGCTTGCAACTGTAGGCAAAATTCCTTCTGCTGTGGCTCACTCTTCTCATCTAATAATGCCAAATGCCACGTGTTAGAGCAATCATTCACTGTTGCTTGGGGAACAATCTTATACCATTATTACTACGAAATCCTGATTGATGACATTTTTGCCTGAGTCAGGCAGATCTGTGTATTCAAGGGAATGGACGTGGGAAGTATAGGGGAAGGTCTGTAGAGGTCAGAATTGGCTGACTTTTTAAAGCACTATGCAATGCAGGAATTTATCAGGAGCTAGAAGCATTTCTTTTGCTGAAGTACACAGAGCCAAGGAGTATTTTATTATTACAAAAAGGACTGGGTTAGAAAGATGAGTTTATAAAATCAACTCTTACATTGTGGATAGAACACTCTATGTGATTGGGTCCATAAAATGGAAGATTTTAGGACAGATTCATTTGTTTCTGCTTTGGCATTTAACGCTCTAGTTTCCCAGCTACCTGTCACACAGGCATTGGCATTCTCAAATAATTGCAGAGTTTCACATACTCTGAGTCTGAAAATGACTTGTCTGAAAATTAATAAATAAAAATTTCTATTTCTCCTATTTGTATGTCTTTTTCAGATTTTAGGTCATAAACGTTTTCACAATTCTCTAATATCATGATATCTTTGAAATGTTTTCTGAAATATTGGCAATTTCATTCATCCTAATCACCTGGTAGCAGGTAAAGCTGAATTGGCTTGTCTAAATGTGGGTCTCTCTATCCTACACAAGAACCAATTGGAATAACCCATCTTTATCCATCTGTGTCTAAATTTTAAAGAATTTTAAGAAACAAACATTCCCAGAAATAAGTCAGTGTAATGACTGCAAGGGATTAAAGTGGTGAGAAAAATAAGCCTAAATGAGACTTTGGTTATTTCCAAGTAATTTCTTAATGTCTAATCATTTTATAAGCATGCACCACTGGGAGAAAAAGAAAAAGAATTGACTTTCATGGGATCCTAAGTAAAAGATACTAGTTGGGCACAGTGTTGAATGCCTGTAATCCCAGTGACTCCAGAGGCTGAGGCAGGAGGATTGCAAATTCAAGGCCAGCCTTAGCAATTTAGCAAGACATTTCTTAAAAGCATAAGAATAAGAATAAGAATTGGGGATGTAGCTCAGTAGTAAAGCACCCCTGGGTTCAATCTGTAATACCAAAAGACAAAAAAAAAAAAAAGAAAGAAAGAAAGAAAGAAAGATGAAAGAAAGAAAGACGATATGAAAGATGAAAGATATGTAAGTAATAGATTCTGTTCTTCTAATAATAATGAATTATTGATAAACACTATCTGGATACATTCTACAAGAATATGTCACCTATATTTCTTAATCTTTCATGACAACACTGAGACTCAAATCAAATCTTAACTTGTTGGGATAAATCAAGGTTGAGGAAATATCCTGACCTAAGTCTAAAGAAAAAGAAACTTTCAGAGATCAAAAATTGCTAAATCCTAGATCAAAACCTGTACGTATGTGTGTCTTTGAATTTATTTAAACTTAAAAAATAAGGACATTTTATACAAAAATATTTGGGTTTGGAAGGTGGAACAACAATGAACATGAACTGCTACTGTGAAGCAATCAGCAGTGACTGAGTTGCTGCTTTTAGCCGTTCAACAAGCACCCCACCACTTAGCCACATGCCCAGCTCCCTACTTTGAGCTCTGTGGATGAAACACAGAATTTCCATTCTCTACTATTCAGAGGGTGTGTGAACATTCTGTTATACCTGGTTCTGCTTCACTACTGTACATTTTCTTCCCAGGCTCACTAGTTATTTGACAGGATAAAAGATGCAAGATAGGATAAAAATGCAAGTTCTATTGTCAGTTATGCCATCCGTTTATTATGTGATGGTAGGCTTTTTGCTATGAGTGTCTTAGACTCCTCATGTGTAATGTCCCTGGTCTTGAAGACTCTCTGCAAGTTCCTTCCTCCCTTACCATACTATGAATCTATAACCAATTATCTCTCGTGTATTCTCTCATTTATAGGGTTTGTGATTTTTATAGAAGGAAATAAATAGGCTCTCTTTGCAGCCTATACATCTTGTAATTTTATTTGGTTAGGAATTGGCTATTTGATGGCTATTTCCTTATCTTGCATGAAGACAATTACTTTTTATCTTGAGTTAATAATCATGACATCTATACTGGTTTTCAAAACAAGTGAAGTTTTTTTTGTTTATGCCATCTGTGGAAAAGATAACATTCATAACTTTTAAAAAAATAGCTTGGAGATACAATTTACATACTATAAACCCACACATTTGAAGAGTACAACTCCATGGACTTTTTTTACATTTTTAATTTATTGGATAATTACGCTTAGCATGACATTTACCTTAATTTTCTTTTTTTAATGTAAAATACAGCATTGTGGACTATGGGTACACTTTTATAACAACAGTTCTCTAGAGTTTATTTATCTTACTTAACTGAAACTTTATGACCCTTGATTAATAATTCCCCATTTCCCTATATTTAGAATTGTTACATCTTCCTGATGGATTGCACTATTTATCATTATGAAAATGACCCTTTATCTCTAGTAACTTTTTTGTTTTAAAATCTATTTTGTCTGAAATTAATACAGCAATTCAGCTTTTTTGTGGTTGCTCTTTGCATGATATCTTTTTTCCATACTTTTACTTTCAATCTATGTGATTCTTTGAATCTAAAAAGTGTATCTCCTGTAGACAGCATGTAGTTGGATTTTTTAATCCACACTAACAACTTTGCCTTTCGATCTAATTCTTTAATTTATTCACACTTTATGTCTTTCTTGATATAAATAGATTCATGCCTGCCATTTTACTTTTTTTTTAGTGAGTCATGTCCTTTTCTTCTTTTAAGCAGGAATATTGGCCTTAAGTGACTGTTTTTAATGTAGTATTTTATTTCTTTAGTAGTTTTTCACTACAGATAAATTTTTATTTACTTCCTTAGCGGTTGTTCTAGGGCTTACCATATATGTCTTCACTTGTCATAATCCATTTCAGATTTATAGTAACTTCCACTGTAACAGAGATCATTTTCATTTGTCTGAAATGTCTTTATCTTCTATTTGATGCATAATTGTCATCATAACTTCCTTTGTTTCTTTTTAAATTTTTTAATGCAAAAAATAATCAAATGTATTTTATATGGCATAACATGATATTTTGATGTTTAACTAAAATATAAACTCATATACTTATTTTTTTGTGATGAGAACTTTTAAAATTTATCCTTAGCAATTTTGAAATACACGTTATTAACCATAGTCGCAATGCTATGCAACAGACCTCAAAAAATTTCTCTCCTAACTGAAACTTTGTACCCTTTGACCAGCATGTATCTATTCTCTGTCCAGCCCACACTACCAGACTCTGGTAACCACAATTATATTCTCTGCTTCTATGAGTTTGACTTTTTAGATTCTACATATAATTGAGATCATGTAGAATCTGTCTTCCTGTGCCTGGCTTATTTTATTCAGCATAATTTTGTCCAGGTTAATCCATGATTTTGTGAACAATAGAATTTTGTTTTTCAAGGCTAAATAGCACTCAATCGAAGATGGACACTGTGTTAATCAGCTTTTCATTGCTGTGACCAAAATACCTGACAAGAACTTTTCATTGAGGGTACATAGTTTCAGAGGTCCAATTCATGGTTCGCTGACTCCATTGCTCTGGGCCTTAGGTAAGGTAGAACATTATGGCAGAAGGGCATGGCAGAGGAAAGCTGCTTAGCTTATAGCAGTTGGGAAGAAGAGAAAGAGAGAGAAGTCACAGACTAGACATAATCCCCAAAGATATGCCTCCAGTGATCTACTTCCTTCAGCTATGCCCCGCCTGCCTACAGTTACCACCCAGTAGTCCATTCAAATTATTAATCCATCAAATGGATGAGGTTATAGTTCTCATCATCATTTCCTAAAAGCCCCACCTCTAATCCTTTCTACATTGGGGATCATGCTTCCAAAACATAATCTTCTGGGGGGACACTTCTAGATTAAAACCATAAGAGAAACTTAGGTTATTCAATATGTGTTGCTGCAAGGAACATGAGATTGCAGCTATTTCTTTGACATACTGATTTCAGTTCCTTTGATTATATACCCAGAAGTAAAACTGATGGACCATGTGATCATTTTTTAAAAAATTTTTTGAAGAATCTCTATTTGGTTTTCCATAATGGTTGTACTAATTTATATTTCTACCAATAGTATACAAGCTTACCTTTTATGTACTGCCTTGCCAACACGTATGAACATTTGCCTTTTCTATAACTGCCATTTGTAACAGATGTGAGGTGATATTCATTGTGATTTTACTTGTATTTCCCTGGTTATTAGTGCCGTTGAGCATTTATTCATATACCTGTTGGCCATTTGTATGTCTTCTCTTCAGAAGTGCCTATTCAAGTTCTATGCTTATTTGTAATGAGTTGTTTTCTTGCTACTGAGTTGAGTTTCTTATATATTTTGGATATTAACTCCTTATCAGACATATGGTTTGCAAATCTTCCTCCCAACTCACAGGTGATTCCTTTATTTCTTTAATCACGGTTTCCTTTGGGTCTTTGAGTATACTAATAATGACTACTTTGAAGACAGTCTACTAAGGCTGCACCTGGTCAATCTCACAGGCAGTTTCTGTTGCCTTTTGTTTGTTTTGTTTTTTTTCCAGTGCATGGGTCAAACTTGCCTCTTTTATTCTGTGTCTCATCCTTTTTGGAAACTGGACATTTTAGATAATCATTGGAGTGGCACTGGGCGCTAGGTCTCCTCATTCTGCGCTTATTATTGTTACTTGTTTGGTGACTGACTGAATCATTTTAGTAAATCTATGCCTCCTCTCACTCAGTGGTAAGCCTCTAATGTTGCTTCTCAGAGGCCAAAAGTCTTGGGTATGCTTAGAGTTGCCCTGGGATGATAGTGATTTGGGCAGGGCTTTATTTGACTGTCTCTTTTGCTGATCAAACCAAATTGTAGGTTCCTCTGATCACTCTCTTATTTAAAAAAAAAAAAAAAATCTCTGGGCAATAATTTGTTCCATAGACTAAATGAATCAAATTGGGTTCCTTAGAAGAAATTGTTACTGAAGTCAGTGTTTGACATTTATCAAGACTCCAGGAAGGCTCCTTTCAGCTGTTTTTTTTTTCCCCCTAGTTCTTTTCCAGAAAATTAGCCAGCCTATTATTTAACTTAACCTCTCTCCTCTCTCTCTCTCTCTCTCTCTCTCACACACACACACACATAAAATCTCCAATGACTCTACCAATCTCCTAATTCACTTTTACCACAATTTCCATTGCTTTTGAGAGTGCCCTTAGGTTTGAACTCCTCCACATTCTGTTGCAAAGGAAGTCAATTCCTTCTGGAAAAAAAGTTAGAAACTGTTTATGTTATGGCCTTTTTTCTTCTATGAAAAACTTTTGAGCATCATGTGTAGCATTGCGGGTGGAGACAACAGCATTCTCTCTGAGTTACACCCTGCTTTAGTTGCTGAGAGCTTTGTTGAAGGGCTCTAGTGACCTCAGGTCCATTCAGCTTGCCTCTTGTGGCACAGAATCAGCACTTTGTGAAGTGGGGCAAGGGTACCAAGGTATCACTATTCTCAGTAGCACCATGGACAAGGTAGAGCCTTAATTCCTGGAGTGGGGGCTGGGCTGAAGAAAGGATGGCCCCCTTCCCCAGCCCAATACATTTTTTTTTTTTTTTTTTTTTTTTGCGATGCTGGGGATTGAACCCAGGGCTTTTTGCTTGTGAGGCAAACACTCTACCAACTGAGCTATATCCCCAGCCCCTACACTCATCTTAAACTTAATCTTAGCAACAAGTAACTGGGTGCAGAATTAGAAATGTTGGTGTCCTGTCCCAGAGGAAAAAAGTTCTCGGAGAGAAAGGTAGAGAGTCCTGGGTTCTTGGCTGCATCTATCTGGAATAGTTTCCATTGAGATGAATTAGGAAGTGGGAGGAGGCAGCAGGTATTATTTCAAATACCACAGACTCATAGTGATCTTACTGAATATCTGCAGATTTTCTTGAATAAATGTTTCTTCTTTTGCTGCATATACTTGGGACCAGTTTCAGAGAATAAAATAATTGGTATTATTTATAATTTTCCTCAGTTTCTCTGGAGAGCAGGCTTGAGCTCCTCAAGCCACCGTGACAGAAGTCTCTCCTTCTTGCTAGTTTTCAAAGTGATATTTTCCACAAAGCTTGGCTTAGGAAAATACCTCCATACTAAATATGTGAAGTACATTGGGCTATTTTTTTTGTTCACTTTATAGAAACATAAAAACACTCAATGCCACTAAGAGATCAGTCTTCTAAAATATTAGTATCTTGGTTGATTCCAGTTGTATTCAATCAACAGGCAAGATGTCTCTACAATGCCATTACATATTATAAATGACTTTTTTTTTGTATCTTAAATTTTATTCTACCTACGAGGAAATCATCTAAGTCCACTTTCTTTTGGTGATCATAATTGGATCACTTCTGCTAGAACTCTCCTTACATTTCTTTAGTTACTTTATAACTCTAATGGAAAGTAGTGATATATATTTCTTCCCACTTTTCTTGACTCCTATCTGCCAGCATGTGTATGAAGAAAAAGATTACTTTTAACAATTTATATGTATCATTCGGTTTTAATCCATCTTACGGAAAAATTGCTCCAATTTATGAGGACTTAAACCATTTGACCTTTTCTGGGTCTTTTCTCCTCCTCAGATACAATGCTCTGCCTTCACATAAATGACATTGCAGTTCAGGTGTGACACTCACATTTTAGCATAACCTTTATGCTATTTCTAAATGCAAAAGTATTGTTTCAAAGCATGAGCTTTAACCAATAACATTAGCTACCCGATAATGACTATGGAAACTGTATGGAAAATTCTTTTCAACAATGTGGCCTGTTTGCAGAACATTTGCATTTCACCAGTCAAAACAATATTTGGTATACTCAACTCCTAAGTGAGCATTTTTGGCATTAAACTTTGAATATCATTTTCCATGGTATTTTTGGATCATCTCCTCTTGCCCCTGATTCAAAAAATATAAACAAATTTTGATAACAGTCTCAAAACATAAAACTTTGAGAAAGGATTTTTTCCTCATTCCTGAAATAATCACAGAATATATTGCATAACATATGGAAACATGTTTTGATTAGTCTTTATCACTTAAAAGTCACATTTCTATACATGTCGAGAGTTTATGTGTGTCAATACAATGTGAAAAAGAAGTTGATCTAATATTTTGGAAACATGAAGATCTTTTTAACAACTCACAAAGCACAATTCAGAGGGAACAATTGGCTATTACAAATTTTCCTGTACACCAAACCAGTTTGGGCTTAAGAAATTGTCCAAAATAATTGGTGAATTGATGCTTAAAATTACACATGACTCAATTAACTTTTTCAGGTAACACTAAGAATATTTTCAGGAGAATTGTGCACTATTTAAAAGGTGATTACAAATATTTCAGTCATAAGATTTTTCCATATGGCTGACCCTTCTCCCAAAAAATCCCTATTGTTTTTTATTGTAATTAGCAAATTCATGGTCCACACTTCTGTGATTATTTTTTTTTATCAAAATCATACCCAACATCTGTAACAGTGTTTTGCACTTACTTTTTAAAGGTTGCTAATATTTTAAAATTTGTTAAAATTAAGGTATAATTTACATACAGTGACATGAACAGATTTTAAATGTGTGGTTCTATGAGTTTTGATCAATGTTTATCCATGTAAATTTTATCCCAATCAATATATAGAACATTTTCATCACCATAAAATATTCCCTGTGTTCCCTTCCCATCAACCACCTTCATCTAAAGATAATCGGTGTTTAGAATAATTTTTATTTTTCTAGAACTTCACTTAAACTTGTTTACCATGATGATTTTGATACTCAACCATGTTGTGTACATCAGAAATTTGTTCTTTCATTTAGTAGTATAAATAGATAACAATTTGTTTATATTTTCTCATGTTGATAAATCTTATTCCTCTCGGGTTGCTATAACAAATATCACAGACTAAGGGTAATTTATGAACAACAGAAATTAATTGCTCATAGTTCTGGAGGTGGGGAAGTCCTCAATTAAGTTGCAGCAGATATGGTGCCTGGTGAGAGATCTCTCCTCACTCCACAGATGACACCTTCTCATTGTATCTTTACAAGATGCTACAGAATCAAAAGCTCCCTCAAGACTCTTTGAGGACTGGGTTTGAAATAGTTCAGTTGGTAGAGTGCTAGCATAGCATGCACAAGGCCCTGGGTTCAATCCCCATCACCACCAAAATAAACAACAAAACTCTTTCATAAAGACAATAATCTCTAGCTAGCAAATGGCCATTTTCTCCCCCATGTCTTCATAGTCTTCCCTCCATGTGTCTGTGTCCTCATATCCTCTTCTTATAAGGCTACCAGTCATATAGGATTACAGTCTACCTCAATGACCTCACTTACCTTTCAAAAGACCCTGTCTAAATTCATTCACATTCTGAAATATTAGACATATGAATTGGAAGGTGCACAATTTTCAGTTCAAAAAAGCACCTGTTCATGAATGAGTACCTTGGTTCTTAATGGGAATATGGATTATATTCTACAGCATGTCCTAACGTGTGATGTGAGCTATATGTCAAGTTTAATTTTGTTCTGGACACTCGACTCTGACTCATGAATCCTTTGACTCCATCATGAATCCATCTGACTCATGAACCCTCCATTTCTCTTTTATTAGCGATTGTAGCTTTAGACAAGTCTTGAATTCAGATAATATGCATCTTCTATTTTCTCTATTTTTTCAAAGTTGCTTTGGCAATTTTGATTATTTGCATCACCATACAAATCTTAGAATCAACTTGCTGATTTCTCAAAAAGAAAGTCTGTTGAGATTTTTGAAGGGATTTGCATAGAAATGACATGTTAAAAATATTGAACCTTCAGATTCACGAACATGATATATCTCTCCATTTTAATTTCTTTCAGTAATATTTTGTTTCTTTTAATATGAGATTTTATTCTTATGATCACATGCCTCAGAGCCATTTTTTTCTGCTAATATGATGAATTGTGTTGATTTTCAAGTGTTACACCAACCTTGCATTCCTAGAAAAACTCCTGTGTGTTAATATATTATCCTTTTCATTTATTGCAATATTCAATTTGCTAGTATTTAAAAAAGATTGCTGAATGTATGTTCATGAGGGATGTTGGTCTGAAGATTTCGTGCAATAAGTATGTTCAACTTTGGTAGCAACATTACACTGATCACATAGAATAAGTTAGAGAGTTTTCCTCCATCTCTATTTTCTGAAAGACCTTATATCAGATGTATTAAATGAGTGATCTGCAAATATTTTGACTTCAGGATCCCTCTAAATTTTTAAACAGTATCGAGGTCTCCAAATAACTTTTTGTTTATGTAAGTTATATTTATCAACACATTCAAAATTAAAACTGAGAAAAATTTAAATGTTTATCAGTTTATTAAAAAGAATAAATTGCTGTATTACTATAACATATCTTTAGGAAGAGTAAGAATATTTTCCAAAAAAAGTATTTTATGAGGGGAAGCAGTGTTTTACATTTTTTAAACCAGTCTCTTTAATGTATAGCTTAATAGAAGACAGCTAGAGTTTCACATCTGCTTCTGCATTCAATCTACGTCAATATCATGTATGACAAGACCTATGGAAAACTCTACTTATGAGAAAATAAAAATAAAAGAGGCAAATAAGTTCCTACTAATGTAAGAATAACTTTGACCTTGAAGGCCACTGGAAATGTCTGTTATGGTTTGGATGTGAGGTATCCCCCAAAAACTCTCGTGTGAGACAATGAAAGAAAGCTGGGAGGAGAAATGATTGGGTTATATATCCTTAACCTAATCAGTCAATTAATCCCTGATGGGATTAATTGACTGATAACTGGAGGCAGGTGGGGTATGGTTGGAGGAAGTGGTTCATTGGCCACATGACATAGGATGTATATTTGTATCTGGAGAGTGGAGTCTCTCTCTCTGCTTACAGATTGTCATGTGAGCCGCTTCCCTCTGTCACCCTCTTCTGCCATGATGTTCTTCCTCAGTTGGAGCCCCTGAGGAATGGAGGTGACTGTTTGTGGACTGAGACCCTGAAACTGTGAGCCCTTAAATAAACTTTTCCTCCTCTACAGTTGTTCTAGTTGGGTCTTTCAGTCACAGCAGCAGAAAAACTGACTAAAATAATGTCATAAGGATTATAATTTGTGTCTTGTGTGTGTGGTGGGGGGGTTGACAACAAATTCAATTTCTTTAATAGATATTCTTCCTTTTTAGATTATCTTTTTCTTTTTGTATCCATTTTTGTAAGTTGTATTACCTAAGGAATTTATCCATTTAAGTGTCAAATGTATTAGCATGATTCTCTGATTGCATTCCTGTTCATCCTTCTGGTATCAGTGGGTACTGCAAGATATCTTGTTTCTGCTTTTGGTAATTTGGATTTTCTCTCTTTTTCTTAATCTAGTAAGATAAAGTTTTATTGGTTCTATTACCATTTTCTAAACTCTTTTTTGAATTTGTTAGATTTTCTATTGTATCTGTTTTCTATTTCATTGAATTTCTTCTCACTTGCCTATTTTTGTCTTTTAAATATAATTTGATCTTCTAGGTTTTTAAGGTAAAAACTTAGATCATAATTTTATATATTTCTTTTTTCCTAAGATGCTTTCAAAGATAAAATTTGCTCTAACCCTCACTTTAGCTAAATCCTACAAATTTTTATTTTTGTTATTCAATTCAAAATGTTTTTGATTTTTTTCAAACTATGGATTATTCAGAAGTTTGCCATTTAATTTCCAAATATTTGGTGATCTTCTAATTATCTTTGGTTATTAATTTCTAATTTAATTACATTTTAATAAAGATATTCTGTATAATTTCAATTCTTTTAAATTATAAAGTAAGTGGAAGTACTAAGACTTGAGACTTACTTAATGGTTGAATATTGTCCATCTTGTTAAATGTTCAATGTGTACTTAATAAAAAATGTCTTACTCTTTTCTTTGGTGTACTCATCTATAAATTTTAACTCAGGTTGATCGATACCATTGTTCAGATATATATTTATATATATTTATATATATATATATATATATATT